>JAOXNO010000012.1:6559521-6571438 GCA_028565335.1 Limnodromus scolopaceus
TTCTCTGGAGACATTCAAACCCCGCCTGGACACGTTCCTGTGGGACCTGCTCTGGGTGACCCTGCTTTGGCAGGGGGGCTGGACTGGATGATCTCCAGAGGTCCCTTCCATCCCCATGTGATTCTGTGATTCAGTGGGTCCAGGCCCATCTTCTGCCCTCATCGGGACATGGTGACGCAGGTTTAAGGAAAGGAAGGATCTGCCCAAGTGCAGAGGGTGGGGCCCATCTCTCTAACCCAGGAGCCTGGGAAGCTGTGGCAGGGCGAGATAAGAAAAGAGGGAAAGACAGGAGGTGGCAGAGCAGCCCGGGCTCGGTGCCAGCCCCTTTGGAGAGGCCGTGACAGCAGCAGACAGTTGGTCACCCCCCCCCGGGTGGCTATCGCAGCAGAGCAGCGCTCCCCCATCTTCCTCCTGTATCGCTCGGTTCCGGGGCCGGCTGTTCCCATTTGCATGTAATCAGGCACCAGATGGGAAACGAGAGGGTGCCCTCTTCTCCCTTCTAGAAGAACCTTGGGAAGGGGGGGGGGGGGGGGAAGAGGTGGCAGGGCGTACTGCAATACCGCAGTTGGCCAAGGAAAAGACAGAACTCCCCTCCTGATGGAAGCAAAGATGAAACAGGAATCCCCAGCTTTGGTTATTAGAGCTTAGTAAACAGACAAAACGTCACCCGTGGGACTAATCATCGTTATCTCTGCGAGCGAGGAGTGCTGCCAGATCTCCGATAAGGTGGAAAGGCAGTCACACAAGGAGGCACAATGATCTCTGCTCAGGACTCTCTGAAGGGGCAGGGGAACGTTCCAGAAGAGCAACAGCATTAGGAGGCCTTTCTGAGAGTTACGGGCATTCCCCGGGAGACACTTCAAGTGTTTCTCTGGTCACTTTGTCTTACAACCTAAAATTAAGTTTTTTAAATACACAAGGGTCCTCAAATGTGTGTTCTCCCAACAGTTCTCCCTTCCCCAGCTCCCACTGCACAAACAAGGGAAGGCCGGACCCAGACGATCTTTGAAACCTTTGAAACCTCCTCTGTAGAGAGACAATTCTTCAAGTCAAACACACCCTACTGAAAATCCTCCCTGCCGAAGGTCCACAGTAGCTATTAGCAAAGAAACAGGAAATTAAATGTAAGAAAAAGAAACGGAGAGGGAACTACCAAAGCACAGGTGCTCCAAAGAACATAGAACTGCAACAAAAAATAGTTATAAAGGTTAAATAAAGGAGTTTTGACCATATCCTTTTTCCCACTGACAGACCAGTAGCTCAGCTTTTCTAGGAACCCTTCAGAGTCAGTTCTTTCAAGCTAGAAATTCAAATTCAACTTTCAGTTTCTCTCCCACACTGGCTTTTTAAGGTACTGCGATTTGACCCCAATACCCACAGCTGGAACAAACTCCAAATATTCACTTCTCTGAGCTGTTTTGTTTCAGCACAAAGGAGGTCCCACAGCTGCGCCTCCGATAGTTCTCACCATATCTCATGCTATAAATACAGCAAGGAATACCGAGAAAAAAAAAAAAAAAAAGAAGTGGTTTGGTACAACTAAACGAAGCGCCACTGCCTCTCAAGTCCAAGTTTTGCTGTCACCAAACACTTCCCTCGAGGTTTAAAACCCCACGTTTTGCTTTATTGTGTAGGAAGAGGTAAGAAAGCACCAGTTGTCACCTATCAAACGGGCTACAGCCACTGTCACCCAGACAAGCTGCGCATTATCAGCCAAGTTTAGTTCATCTGCAACAAGAACAGGCCTTTCCATATCTTTCCCCAACAAAGACACACGCCACAGAGCAAGAGTTATAAAATTAAAGTTCCTACATTCGAGCCTACGCAATGCAGTCATCTCCCCGTAATCAAGGTTCCTAACGACATGCTGCGTAGTAGCAGAAGTAACACAATCTTTTACAACTGCTCAAGGGCTGCAGGTCAAGGATCCAACTTCTCATCGTACTCTGCCTGCTGGTTTCCATTGCTTCTGCCACAGCAGTTTCTGGAGCCTTCTCTCCTCGCCCAGAAGAGCTGACCTACCACCCCAGCAGCTCTTCTCAGCTTTCAGAGCCTCAGAAAGCCACAAAGCTTCAGAATTGTCAAATTCATCTCACAGCTATGGAGCCACACACAGCCAGTGTGTTCCAAAAAGTCAGCTTTTCACACTCCAGCACGCTCCGGTTCCTCAGTATTTATAGAATATTTTTGAGTAACGGGCCGGGCCCTCCCTTCCCCACAGACCCCTCTGAGTACAGCCTATTACACCTCCCACCGTTCTTGAGCTTTATGTCAACGTCACTCGAGGAAGTGACAGGCAAATAGGAAACACGTAAGGCCCAACAGTCGCCACCGCAGCCCTGTCATTCTGGTCCAGCGCTCAAATCCTAAATGAGATTATATTTCTGGCTGTTTGCTACGGGTAGGAGGGAGACAGAGCTTAGATTTAAAGTCCTGATCAGCTGAGCATGAACGTGGAAGATCAAAGGGTCATTCAGCACACAAGCTAAGCTTTCCCTCATTGTCCTTGAACAAAATTCCTCTCACTCTAAAGCGTGGAGTAAAATGCCTGCCTGTCTGCCTCCCACTCTATCCCCAAGAGAGATGGCTGCATTTCACTACTGGACAGTTTTCTGCACTCAAATGTTTTGAGATGAAAAGCTCTAAAGAGCAGCAAGATAAATAAAACTGCAGTTTATTAAAAGAGACTAACAGATTATTCACCAGACCAGCCAAGCTATTTCACAGTCTGGTCATGCTCGCAGTGAAAACAGTGGGAGTTTTGGGAACAGAGCACAAGCCCTGCTAAGAGTAAGGAGACATTATGAAATAGATCATTTTCACTAAGTCATGGAAAGGCAGGAAGCCTCTCCTAATAGTATGAATCATCAATATACCAGAAAGAAAGAGTGCACTTAAACCTAATCACCGATGTCCAGCGCTGCCAACGTCGTAAGAGTGTGTAAATGAATCCAAGGAGAGCAAGTCACTCAAGTACCGACAAATCGGTAGAAAACAGAGAAGGGACTCAAAACTACAGCTATAATAAAGCACATCTCATACCTGCAACATCCTCCGCTGCTGCTTGGGTTCCTTCCACCCACTGCAAGAGCCATCTGATCATTCCACTGCTGTGACCCTGCAGCTTCTCCTGCTGGAAAACAGACACAGTGGGGATCAAGTTTATTACCTGCTTGGGGATCCTTTCCTTGTACACATGCAGAACTTTGGGTACGTGATTTCCAATTTTCTTTTCTATCACCTTTAGCGCTGACGGCATTCGTGCCAGGCCCTGCATCTCCCAGGAGCTGGCATTTGACTGCTCAAAGTGACACAGGACAGACACACCTAAGGGACACCAGTGCTGGTAAATCCCACTTATCCTAAGAAAGGATCTTGGTTCTCCTTGCATGGATTCAGGAATTAGCCAACACCAGAGACTTGGTGAGCTTTCCCGTAATAACATGGGCTGCATTAGATGTAGAACGTTCACAAGGACGGAATGAGAGTTTGCTTCGGAGAACGTGTGTTAAAGGAAGCTTTAAGTTTTTAGGACAGGGAAACCCACGGTCTCTCAGCTCACACAGCAGACTGGCAGCAACTGAAACTCTAGGTGACCCATCAGTGGCAAAGCCCTGTGGCTCAGTCACACAACACTACCCTTCTATCTCCTGAAACCGAATCAGATCAGAAAGTGTTAGAAAAGCAATACAGAAAAAAAAATAGATGTAAAGGGCTGTATTTGGCACAAGAATATTACCCTGTCATAGATATAAGGCAGCCCCCAAGAGAAGCTCCCCAAGAAGCGCTGCCAAACTTCTCCAGAACATGGAATTTACGAATTTGGAAGAACAGGTAAATAAAACTGTGTGGTAACAACTGGTACAATGTAATTAGGAAAAAATGCAGACGCTGAAGAAAATAACCTACTTGGCTCACCTCAGAGCTCAGCAAGCCAGAAGTTCATATGGGAAGAAACTCTTTTTTCTCCTTTTTTTTTTTTTTTTTTTGCCATGAATAATTACAAAACCAGGAGTTTCAAAGGAAATCAGCAGTTCCAGCTGGCACATAAACCTTATCCCAGGAACGGCCATTTTGCAGCAGCAGCGCAGTTCTAAGGGGACAGTAACCCCCAGAAAGCAGTAACATTGCTCACCCCAATCTTTATTTATCTGACAAAGAGGTATAAAGGGTAGTGATCGTATCGCGCAAGATAAACTGCTGTAAAAGATACTGCTCCCATCTCGTTATATGCTTCCTCCAGATAGATCCTCCCATTCTCCATCCGCTCTCCACTGGCAATTTGCACCCCTTGTTTGGTGTTTCTTTGGATCCTTCAGTGCTAAGGCACAGAGCTAATCAGTCTCCTAGGAAACTAAGGGAAAGATAAACCTGCCTAAATGGAGAAGCAGCCAAATTGATGCATATTTTATATCAATCAGACCATCCCAGTGTTGCTCAATGTATCATCTTGTTCTCAAAATCGTTTTGTCCAGCTCGGGTTCTTACTTCCACCTTCTTTTGCTACAAACCCCTTTTACTCCTTGTCTTAAGGTTCCTTATTTTCCCAACTTTTGGCTGAGCCTCCAAGTATACTCTATCCTTAAGTTTGGGGGTGACATTTGGTTTCTCTGGTACCTGCCTCCTATTTTCATTAAACAGTAGGTATATCCTAAATTATCTCTCTACCCTGATTACCCGAGCCGTAGAATATGGTGATTTGGGATCACAATTTAATTAGAAGAACAAGCAAAGACAAATTCTGTCCCTACATATAACCTGTTGTTAAATATTTCCAAAGTTACTACAATCAAGATATTCATGTCAGCTGGAAACAGAGCGACAAAGTCTGTGGCTACTTGCCCACAGAACCACAGCCAGTTTTAAGTAAAAAAGAACTGCCCACAGGATAGGCTCCGAAACACCAAACAGGATAAAGTTTTGCCTTGACTTCCCACATCACTGACATTTTTGGTGACAAACGTTTCTTAACACCTGTGAAAGTTTGTGTCATTGGGCTGAACAACATGAGCCGAGTTTTCCTTTAAGGAAGTGAGCGAGGGATTTGATTGATTAGGAAGCAAAGCATTAACAGCAGTGCCAGGCAGTTGGAGAGCACTGCCTAGACTGGAAGGAATGTATTAAAGGAGCAGATCACAAATCCAAAAGCAGGCAAGAAAATCCAAAAAATAACCCATTTTTGGCAGGAACAGGATGAGGGTGGCATAAAAATATCTGGCCTATAAACAGTCTTTAGTCCTGCCAGGGCAAAATGTACTTTTATTGCAACTATTCAATAATTAGATTATACTATGAGACCCGAGGGAGGGAGGGAGGGGACCAGGAAGTGTGGCTATATTCAGCTGTAACTAAGTGAAAAACTTCTGCTTTCAGCAAAACTAAGACCAGATCTTTTTTTTCCATTGCAATTTAAATTAAAAAAAAAAAAAAAAAAAAAAAAAAAAGAAAAAGACGTAGGCCAAACTTGATTACTTGATTGACCTTGCTCCTGATGGCAGAAAACACAGGCTCTACTCGGATGCCTGCATGCCAGAGCCCTGGGGAAAGAGCGAGCGCGTGGATGGTGTTCAGGTTTACTGAAACACCCCTTTCCCTCCATCTCCAGAGATGGTACATGGCCACGATTCTCCAAACAGGGTTTTCCGTGACTATTTATACTACAAGTCAGTATCCATTCAAATCTAAACCAGCTTCAGGCTTTAAAAAAATAAATGCAACACCCCCCCCAAACTGTTTGCTGAACCATCTGCAAACACATCCTCTCGGAACTACAGTCCTCCTGATGTGCAACAGCTGATGGATATCTCTTTTTAATGTGAAAGTAAAAAAATACTATGCCAATCTGCAAAGAAACCCCACAGCCCAGACTAGCTTCAGCACTATGATTCTCTGAATTAAACGCATTCATTGCTGCTGGGTTTGCTTCTCAAGTGTCCCAAGGTCCCCTGGAGAGCCGGCCCCTTCAGCTGCAAACGCAAGTCAAGGCTCAAAATACACAGGGCTGAGCTCATTGTGTCCCAGGTCCCACGGATTTTCTGCCACATTAAATTCTGTGCTTTGCACCTTCTACCATTTGCATACACACATATATCTGCATTTAATCTGTTTGCATGTTACCAACTATATTTTGACAAGAACCAAGTTCAGGCTTCTCAGCTAATGACAGTCAGAGGAATTTAGGCTCCAACACCCGCTCAGAGTTGGGCACACATAGATCGGGTGGCTCAGGCCCTGTCCAAAAATACAGCCAGGAAACAGCAGGGAGCCCTCGGTTCTCCTATTGTAAAAGCGCTCTTCTGAGACACAGTGACCCGCTCCCACATGGTCTTTAAAATTGGATCAGGAATTCTTCAAGCTTTACACGCTTGGGTCAAGAGGTTCTCTGATGCTGCTCTATTGCCTGGACCCACTACTCCTAAAACCCAAATATTTAAAAATATTAAGCTGGAACCCAAACCAGAGGAAAGCTAGCTCTACTCACCTTCTGAAGACATGAAAGTAAAAGAAGGAGTCATCCTGGATCTTCATATAACGGTGCTCTGGATATTTGCAGCATGTTACCATTATCCTAGGCCTTCTGTAACTCTAGCCCCCAGAGCTGGACTGAGAGATACCTAAAAGCAAGTAAGATATATTCAAGTACAGCACTTGAGATATTTTTATGGTGTATTTTCATTATATAGTGTTTCTCTCACTTGCTTTAAAACACACTTAAGTAGGTAAAGTAGCCCTGCAGGAATGCATTATAATGGCAAATAACACACAAAGCAATTAAAGTGAATGCTTTAACATTTATAAAGCACTTACCAACCGAAAAACATGAAGTACTTTACAAGCATTTATTCTGCTTCATAACCATTCTACAGAAGCGAGCCCACTTTATATTATCACTGACAGAAGCGACGGTTATATTAAGGTTCCACAGGCAGCTCGTTCAATGCCACGTCTCCAAAGCAAGTGGGAACCACGGTTAAAGATTAAAGTTTTAAACCTAATTTCAACCTATCGATGCTTATACCTGTCTATGGAGATTGGTCTGGTGAAAATTCCCTTTTCATTGTCTGTATTTTCTAAGATTCACCAAGAAATACTTTTTACTTAAATACGACAGTGAGTGTACCCAAGGCTAAGTCCTGAAGATTTTTAGGCCTACAGAGATTTCAACAGATTCAGTGAGATCTTCAGGGCCAAGAGGTTTCAGGTAGAACTTCTGACACCAGTGGCAACTTGGCACCTACATATATTCAATAACCAAGGATCTAGAAACCAAAAATGACTTTTGTGTGATTTGACATGAAATTTCAAGTCATCATGCACTTGTTAAACTTTCTTCTGGTGCAGCATCAGGAAATTCCTCATTTCCTACTTGGAGAATTCTGACAGTTAGGAGGCTGCAAGTCTGCGTTAAAAACCTTATTAAGGGGAGTTTAACCTCAGTGGAGATCCCTGGAAGCAGAAGCTACACCAGTTTTGCACCCCGAAATGCTCCCTCTTCCCAATTTCGTTGTTTGCTCAGGGTGAAGTGGTTTCAGGCACTGACATCTAGTGGCGATGCCAATGTGGAGGGCACCTGCCGGCAAACACAGCCTCGAGTTTCAGGTCCCATTTGTGTTTTTTCCCCAGAACAAACCAGCAGTTTCAGCTCCAACAAACACCGGGGCTGGAGCTTCTTCAGTCCCGACCGCTGGCACATGGCCAGGGGCTGTACACATCCTTCACACACAAATCAATGAAAAAAAAAACCCAGATTTTTATTTCTGACAGAAATCTCCTAAGTTTGGGCTGGATTTTGAGCTGAAGTGTAGGGTAAGTTAAATCCTTGCAGTTTGTTCTAATAGCAGATACAGACACACAGAAATGCTCTTGCAAGCTCTGCTGTGGTCACAACACGATTTGATTGATGCTCTTCTGAGAGCACAAGGCAGCTAACGCCACCTTCCCTTGTCATTGTCCCCTTCCCCTACACACAGTGGATACTCTGACGTCCATTCAATGTTCAACCTGCACACAGGACTTATCGTCTCCTGATAATTAAACTGGTAATGCAAACTGTAAGACAGGATGGGGAAGCAGATTCCTGGCTTCTGTTCAAGCACTGCCACCTCTAGGAAAGTTTTTAAACACCACCCACTTCTGTTCGCTTTGTTTTTCCAATAACATCCTGTTGGTGGTGATAAATCCTGCTAGCACGCCTTAACATAAACAACTGACTTCAGACATAAGCTTTAGTAACATCTAGAAGCTCTAGCTAATATTTGATTTGTTTATCTGATACAATTAGGCACCATAGCTCTCGGAACGTGGTGGTTTTGAAAGAGGAATCCTTTCTCTATCATCAACAGGCAACTATTTCAGTGGGATGTGGTAATGGGCAACTTTTCACATGGTCATCGCATTCTTTACTCTTTTTCATTCAAGCAAACCTGCAACTGAATTTAGATATTTGCAAGGTTGATGTTATGTTAGTACGAGCCTTTAAGCTAATTGTCATTTCTCTACCACAGGCAGATTTCATTTGATACAAGAGATAAAAGATGAAGAAGCTGCAATCTACAAACTCTTTGAAATCTTTTTTATTGCTCGTAACTGCCCCACATTTCTATTAGAGCTCTTCATCCCTTTGCAACATTAGACACATTCGCTCTTCTGAGGCCTGAGCTTTGTCTCACAGAAAATAAAAGACAAGAAACTACAAAGTGTTCAGACTAACTCATCCTTTTCCATTATGGAATAGTGCCCGCTCTTCTTTGTTCCCGCTCCTCTTGCCCTTTGAGGCGATGCTTTAGTTCATCCCAAATTTATCTTAAACGAAACACTTCAACCCAGTCTAATAACTCGAGAGCATAATGTTCATTAGCCTAGCACTAGGTTTTGGCTCAACTGCAATTTGAAATCCTATGAAATTCCAAGCAGTCTTTTCTTTTTTTTATAAAGTAGGAAGAATTCATGCATTTGTGCAGCAGTGTTTTCTCCTGCAGCCACCTTTCAGTGGGTTTGCAAATTGGTTCACTGAAATAACCAGATTTACTAATGAGCTGTTCACGCACCCATAATTTTTCCTGGGCTTAACACGTACAATTTTCACATCGACTACGTACACTCCCACTTCACATACCACACAGACTGCTTCCCATTCCTCTCTGCTTGAGCAAAAGCAGAGGTATTTCATCTTGACTTCTTCAGAAGGTTTGCCTTCCAGCATTTCACAGGAGACTGGATGCACCTAGGAGCAGTAACAACGTGGAATGAGAGAAACGGTATTACTTGCATGACTAAGGATGACATGGACTCACGAGGATTATAGGATTACGCCCTGAAAATTTCATAATCCTTAAAGATAACCATAGCTGGAAAGAAATCATATGTTTGACTAAATACCCTTCTTTTTCCCCAGATCTTTACATAAAGCAATATACTGCTGCGCACAGACAGTGTTATCATGCTAATGTCGATATATTATGTTTGACCAGCTATTGGCTTAATCACAACCAGGGAAGCAGCTTCCGTGGAGTGTGTGAAGCAGCTTCCGTGGAGCGTGTGGCCAGTGCAGGAGGAGACCACACCGGGGTGAGCTCGCTGCCTTTCAGCTCCCGGACCACCAGAGGCCTGAGGCAGCGAGAGCCACCTCAGGGGAACCACAAGATACTTCTTCGTTTCAGGGCAGAAACACGACCGGCTCACGTTCACCCATGAGAGAACCACACAGGCAAAGCTTCACCAAAACCAACCCCCCTTTCCAGAGCAGAAAGATTAATTAACGACTAAAGCCTTTCCGAACGAGAACCCGAAGCCGCCCAGGCCTGTGAGGCCCGCCCAGGCCCTTTAGGCCTCTGCGACGGCCCGCCCCGGAGCCAGGCCCCGGGAAGGCCTCTCCCTCCAGCAGGCCGCAGGCAGGGCGGGCGGCGGCACCCCCCACAGCAGGAAGGGGGGCCGGCAGCCGGAGGCGCGGCGCTCCCCGCCTCCGCCTCAAAAGCAACGGGGACTCACCGCCTTCCTCCACCCAATGGACCCGGAGACGCGCCTCTGCCCGGCCCCAAGATGGCCCCCGGCGGGAGGGCTCAGGCTGCCCGCACCCAACATGGCTCCCCAGGGAACACACCCGCGACGCTCCCCGGCAACCCGCTGACTTCACACCCGGACCCAAGATGGCCGCCGCCGCCCCAGCCCTCAGCCCAAACCCAAGATGGCCGCCGGCAGCTTCACTATCAGCGGCGCCGCCGGGATACCTGTCCGAATCCAAGATGGCAGCCCCCGCTGGCGTGAGGCTGGCTGGGGGGGTCACGTGACGAGGGGAGGGGGGGTGTGGACCGTGTCCCGGCGGAAGCGTGAGGGACCGAGCAGGGAACAGGGACTGGCGGCGGCGGGAGCGGGCTGGCGCCGCCGGAGCAGACGTGCCGCAGGACGGGAGACACGGCTGTCACCACGGAGCCCGCCAGCGCTAACACGGCGGCTACCGCCGCTTCGCGGACCGGGGGCACCGGGGACCAGCCAACCTCGCTGCCCCCGCCCCCACCGAGGATGCCGCGCAGGAAGGTGAGCGCGGCCATGGGAACCGGGAAAGCGCCCACCGGGGGGGACTGGCGAGCTCCGACAGTAGCTTTTTTCTCCCTTTCCCCACCCTCTCCGCTACCTCTCCCGGGCACAAAACCGAGGGGAAAATAGCGGCCTTCAGCCCCCAGCGCCCGCCCCCCTCGCTCCCTGAGTGGCTCCCGCTCGGGCACGCTGGGCGCTTATTGGCCGCCTTGCTCGTCACTCATTGCCCCCAACGGTTACCGTTTCCCCTCCCCCGCGCCTGCAGCGCGGTCCGCCTCTCGGCTTTTCCGATTGGGCAGGCGGTTGGAGAGCTGGTCGCCTATTGGCCGGGCTGCCTTGCCGGGCTGACAGTTGATTGGTTCCCGCGGCTGCCCATCTACGCCCCCAACGGTCACCTCCCCGCGCGTGCCTTGTTTCTCCCTCTCTCCCTTCCCCCCATCCCACCCCGCCCCCGCGGGGTTGATGTTTCGGTGGGAGCGAGGCTTGCACCGATAGGCCGGCGGCTGCCGTCAATCATCCCCGGCGGCCACGCCTTTTTGGTCTCTAAGCTGTCATTGGCTGGCTCTCCCTTTCGGCCACTCCCACCTGCGCTGTGATTGGCTGGGACCGGCGGGGTCTCCTCTGGGCGCAAAACAAAGCGGCGCGGGGGCTGCACTCGCGCCCGCCGCCCCCGCCTTTCGCCTCAGGCGGGTGCTGGCGCAGTCCCCGTCCCCTCAGGGCTGGCGGCCCCTCGGGGGCTGACACCGCCCGCCCGCTGCCGGTCCGGCTGTCCGCACCGAGACCTACGGACCTTCCCGCTCCCCAGCTCTCCGGTCACGGCTGTGGGAAAGGAGTCTTTGGAGGGCCTGGTGGCTGCCCGCCAACTCCTGAGGCCTGCTTCCCTCAGAGAGCCGCCGCTGCCTGGTGTAGGGGCCGCTCAGGTGGGCCGAGACGAGCTGAATACAACTACGTTCCTAGCCTCTTTTGGCCCAGCCGCTTCGCTGAGGGCCATCATTTTCCCTGCGTTGCTTCCACCGGGGAGCCCTCACGCTGCCCGGAATTGCTGAGTGAGGAAGAGGCGGTTTGGCCGTTGCCGGAGCCCATCTGTTTGCTCCACCACCTGCTCCCGCGGGGCCTTGTGTTCTGCTGGGCTGTCTCGGCTGGTTTGAACAGGCAGATGGTGTGGGAGTGCTGTGGGCTTGGCAGGGTGAACCGAGAATGGGCAGCTCGGAGCATATGCTCTCCAGCCTTCAACCTTCATTTACCTTTTACTTTAAATAAAATTGGGTGCTACTGTGACCTTTTTTAGTTTGCAGAAACTTTATTGCAGGCACTGTCTGACACTGCATATTTACTAAATCAAAATATTTTCTCCAGAGTAATACACTTGACACTTACTAGTTTG
>JAOXNO010000012.1:6582147-6592401 GCA_028565335.1 Limnodromus scolopaceus
ATGGGTGATACTGGAGTGAACTGAATTAACAGGAGCCTGAATGAGTCCTGTGTGTACGCTCATTAGGTGTAAGACAACTGGTTTGTGACACTGAAATGTGACAGCTTCTCTCTTTTGTTTTCCCTGCCCTGCGACTTCATTTTGTAGCTAGTCGGTGGGGTTGGAAGGGCTTCTAGGATGCACCGTGGAGGGAATGTTCCGTTTGTCACGCTGAGCAGTCAGTAGCCTGGTCATCTTCAGATTTGTGGACTTGGATGTGTGGTGTTGTACCATGGATAATTCTCCCATTGGAGATTGTTTGTTTTTAACCTGCCCTTTCATGCTCTTTTCCTTAGGATCTGATTGATGAATGGATAGCCAAAGAGGCAAAAAGATCCAACAGCAATAAGATAATGGATCCCAGCTGTTTGAAATGGACCCCTCCTAAGGGAACTTAACTGTCTCTCACTCCTGAAGCCAGTGAAACCCCAGCAGTAGGAAGTACCCTCGGGATCTCTGTTGTATCTGTTGCTGTTGTGATTGCCTGGTACAGTACCCTCCTGAAAGATCAGTTCCCCTTGGTACTGTTCTGGCCCGGATCTTTTGTGCACACCACAGACGCTAGTTCTGAGGAACTTTATGTTTCGGCCTCAATGAGGTTGCAAGGATTGGATCTGTATAGGACCCAAACGAAGCTCCTAGCAGCGCTGGCCCAAGGAGTTCTGATATCTGGTACTGTACCTGTCCAGTCACTGGTCTCACCCTCATGTTCTTATTCCGATGAGGTTGTGTTGTGTCCTATAATCTGGTTGTTTCTTCCTTCAGGTTTCTCGCGTTCTAAGTAATGGAGGTAACTTCTGTGGCTTTTGAACAAGGTCTAATAACGCTTGTTTGGGGAAAGTCTGGTTTTCCAACAAGCTGCAGTTACACTGACTTTGGCATTTTTAACTAGTCCTGCCTGATGGACTGTGTTCCATTCCATGTATCGGATAGTTTTAGTAAGGTAGCATACCACCTCTTTCAGCAGGGTTTTCCATATAATATGGTCTTCACGTAGTTAATATTGTAGAGTCAGAAGCTTTCATGCCTTGTGAGTGAGTGGTGTGATTGTGAGTGTTACCCTGGAGGAGCCGAAGGCTGGGTGTGTGAGAACATCATGGGCTGAGATGTTCCAGAGAGTGGCTCTTGGTAAATGCTCCTGGAGCTACTCCAGTGCCACGGCTGTTGGAGAGACCTCTTTGATTATAAGTTACTGGTTTTTCCTGTTTATCTTTTTGGAGTTAGTGGGTTCCTTTACGCAGAAGCAGCCTGTTCAGTATATTTCACTGGAGATACTTTACCCAGAGCAGTCTTCCTTGAATTGTAGACCTCTTTGTATTAGAGAGGATTTTTTTCCTCTAGACTGAAGAAATAAGAACTTTGGACAGATTTTTTGCTAGCCTTGTCCAAACAGCCACAGAAACTACAATGCAAATATCGTCAGTTGTTGGATTGCCTACAGTGTACGTTCTGTGCATCGTGGCAGCTCCAGTTAGCTGTGTGGATGGTTTGCTTCTCTGACAGTGCGTTCTTGTTTGTCTTTGTAAAACAAAAAAAAAAAAAAGCTTTTACTTCCTCTCTCCCATCAGCACCACGGGAAGAAACTATCGTACAATGGCTTTCAAGTATAACCACTGTCTTTGTGCCACAAGTTTCCTAGATGGCTCCAGTGTGATTAAAAGGGGGGCACAGTCTTGGGGTAGACGATGGCAGCGTCATATAGTGCTGATTTCACTTCAACCTTCCAATGCTTCCTCATTGAACGGTGTCTGAAATGAAGCACTTGCAATGTACCGGTAGGTGGGAGCCGTTTCCTGTTAACCACTCACCCATCCTAGTGTGGAAAAGTTCTCTACTGCTCTTCTGATGGTTGTCTGCCTTTCTCTGCCTCCTTAAAAACAAAACAAAAAAAACCACAAAAAAAAAAAAAGAAGAAAAAGAAAAAAGATCATCAGTACATGGTGTATACCTTGTGGGCATTACTGAAGTTTGCTGTCTCATGCCCTTTGCTCCTGTATTGTAACTAACTACGGATACTCATGAAACTATCCAACCAAGTAGATCTCTTGTGGAGTAGGGAAGAAGGCCATTCTTGTGCAGAAGCTAAACCCTGTTCCCATGATGTGGTAGAATGTGCTATTCTTGTATCTACTTCTCAATAAAGCATGTTCTCTGCTCAACTTTATGCTGCCTTTTTTTTTATTTTTTTTTCAGTCAGATGCTATTCTGCATCTCCAGTTAAGTAAAGCTGGCGCTTTGTTGCAGAGGACTAATTTGGAACCCATCTTTGTGCCTGGTGTGTTAAGGATTGTGACTAGAGTGGCTTTTAGGATGAATCTTTCAGAAACTGCCCGTATTGTGTATTCACTCCAGAGCTTACTGTGCGCAGGAGGCTGCCACGAGGAACGTGTGGAGTTTGCCAGATACTGACAAGTTAGGTATGTCATGCAAAATTGGGATGGCATTTGTCAACATGAAGTTCGTTGAAGAAGGAAGGAGTTATCCTAAAAGTGATAGTGCTGGATTTTTAGCCTTCTGTGCTTCCATGACCAGACCCTCTCGTACTGTGGGAGGGCTTAGGGCAGCGAAGTCTCCGATCTTCAAAAAACAGTGTTTGAAGTTCAGTGTGTCTCAAACATTTGCAATCTTTGATATCATCTCTGATATTAAATGGTTAATTACACATTATCTGCTCCAGCTCTCTGCAAAGATTCTGCTTTTCTACGTAACTCGGTGGGAGTTAAAAAGAGCAGGGAATGTTTCTGGGCTCTGAGCTGCAGGGAGCTGTGAGGAGTGAGGCTGAGATGTTCGGTAGTGGGGGCCTGGGCCTGGAAGTGCTCAGCTTGTGAAAAAAGAGCAAAGTCATGGAGATGGAACACCCTGGGAGTCGTGGTGGGATTACGATCAAAATCAAGGACACTTCCCTGAGCAATGATGCATCAAGGCTCTTCCTTGTTCTGTCTTGTTTTCCTTAATAAGACCTTTTTTTGAAGCATTAGATTTGGGAGTATTGCTTTTACTTATTTGAGCACAGTTTTGTACTATACCAGTTGCAGGTTTTTTGCCTTCTTTCTTGTTTGTTTATTTGTTTGTTTTTCTTGCAATTACAGCGAGATGCAGCATGACTGAGTTTGTGGTAACTAGACAGAGACAAAAGGATAAGGGTTTATTCGCCGCACTGCTCTGCTGTCACAGCCAGCCCCTCTCAAAGCTTTTCTTTCCTTCCAGACTTTATTCTGTCAGGTCTGTTTATGTCGTGACTTCTTGGAGGCAGCGACTGCCTCTCTGTATTTCTACAGTTCTTAATGCGAGGGGGTCCTACGCTTGAGAGAGACCTCTGGGTGCTTTTGGTAATGCAAGCACTAATTAAGCAGTGAGTCACAGATAGCCATAAACATCTCTGGGTAACCAGAGGATGAGACGTGCTCAAGGTTTCACGCGCAGTTTATTCATAGCAACTGCAAACGTGCAGATGTTACGTTCTGGATAGGCAGTTTGAAGCCCTCCTAAAAACTACACTGCTACCAAAAAGCAGCTGGTGCTTTCAGTAAATTTTCCTGGTTTGATGCCTTCTTGCACCTTCTTTTCTCATTTATAAAAAAACTACTTGCATATAACCTTGACCTAACACAGGAATAGCTAATGCATGTCATTGTAAGCCCACTGGTACCCCCTACAGAGAGTTCTTTGCTGTGACAGACCCAGAGAAACCCAAACACAAACGCAGATGGAATGCAAGACTGAAGGAGAAGCTGAGAGCCAGACCCCCCTCAACTCTACATCCCAGAAACAAGAACTGATTGTGGAACTGAAGTTCATATAAATCAAATAAGAACTTGAAAAGGCGAAGAGCTGGAACAGAGACAGCCCCGTAAGGAATTGGCTTTTTATGAAAGCCCTGGGTAATGTGCCCAAAATCAGAGGTTCCCTACCAAAGAACTGGGCAAACCCAGCTCTTCCAGTGCTCAGTCCTGATGTTTTAACGTCAAACTCATCCTTTTTCCAGGGGCCAACAATGAAGGTTTTTTTGTTTGGGTGTCATCTAATGCACTTCTCATATATATGATAGGACAAGGGGTAATGGTTTTAAGTTGAAAGAGGGGAGATTTAGATTAGATACCAGAAAAAAATTACTTCCTGTGAGGATGGTGAGACCAGGCTGGACAAGGCTTTGAGCAACCTGGTCTGGTGGGAGGTGTCCCTGCCCAGGGCAGGGGTTGGAACTAGGTGATCTTTAAGGTCCCTTCCAACTCTACCCATTCTATGATTCTGTATTTTCTAAAAAGATTGTAATTCAGCAGAGCCAAGGTTAAAAACCTTTTATGTCTCTGCTGTCAGTAAATGAGAAATAGCCCTTTGAAAGCTTTATGGGCGCGGTAGCAGTCGGTGTGTGTCCTTCTGTTGCAGTATTGTTTCCCGTTGAGTTTGTTTCCTGGAGAACTTTCCATGACTTCTGCCCCTTTGCTGAAATTCCAGCTACCCAGGAGCCACTTTGGTGACGGTCCACAGCTTTTCCCCTGGTTATTTTGCTGTTTCTGGCTTTCCAGAAGTCATAGTTAAAACAGCTTTGCTTTATTTTAGTCTTCGTATTGAAGTACAGGTGTGATAGCACAAACTGCAGACAGGTATAATGTGGTTGGTTGCTTTCCAGAGGATTTCACCCTCAATTCTCCGCTTTGGAACACGCGTATTCCTGGGTTACACAGTTACTGTGTTTCAAGCTGGACACAGACAAACAGCATGGACTTTTCTCTGCTCTTGAGCTGGACTCACAACTGTTTCAGCTTTAGGAAGTTGAACTGAAGAGTTAATATAATTAATGCACAACTTCTGCATTTAAGAATCCCCTGACACCAACTCCAAGTTTCTCCATGTAGTTTAAGATTTCACAGCAAGAGGGATTCTTAGCTCTTGTGCCAACCCGTGCAGGAACTGCTTGTCTGGATCAAATCTAAGATCCTTTAACCCAATAACGTGTCTGACAGGAGTCAGAAGTTAACATTCAAGGTTAATGACTGCTTCAACAACGTATATCATCGTTAATTATTATATCTGCATATCTCTTTAAAGAAATATATCCCTATGAATTATGTATCTTCCTCAAGTGTTCAATTATGGTTTACCGGAGCATTCTGAAGCCATCCAGGGCCCTGCTTTATCCTCTGCTCATCCTGGTGTCTATCAGTGTAGCCTCAGGGCTGCTTTAACAGCCTGCTATCCCAAAACTTCCCTCAGCCTTGGGAAACTGTTAAAACACACAATACTTCAGCCTCTCCCCAACCTCATCCTTGACTCCAGCCTCTAGAAGCACAATGGCTGTGAGGATCCCAACGTGCTGACTCTAACAGAGACCAAGCCCAGTGAAGGGCTTTCTCACACCCTCTTCAGCTGCTCTTCCCGCCTGGCGTGAGCGAGGCTGGGATTTTCTCAGAATCTGCCACTGGAGAACGCTCTTTTGACCTTGGACATTATTTTTTTTCCTCTGAATTTCTTCAAAAGGCAAGGAAAGCAAAGCTGTTCCAGCGTGGACGCTTTCCAAGTTGAACTTCTGCCCAGCACAAGGCAAGTTTTTGCAGTTAAAACCCCAAAAATGAGAATTTAGAATGAGTTATGATGATGGACAGTGAGCTACTGCCTCATTTGGGGAATGGTTTCATTTACTCATCACGCTCTTCGTGCTTTGGAAATACAGTTGTTAACGAGCAGGAAAGCTCTTGGAATCTTTGGGGTCTGCTGTTGCATGAATTTTTATTTTGCAGTGTGGAATCGGGCAGAGGGATCCTGCTCCTGCTGTTCTCTCACCACCGGCTGCTTGGAATAATCCTGCCCTTCGTTGTGCTGCCCTCGGCTGGACCAGCACAGGGTTTGTAGGGACCTCGCTGAGCCAGATCCACGGCCTGATCCAAACCTCTCCATCTTTCACTCATTCCATCGCTGGACCATTTAATTTAGCAACCCACAAGGCCCTTCCTTATCGATTTTTTTTTCCCCAGATTCCTTCAATATTGGCACCAAGAAGAGTTTTCGCCGCGATGAGACAAACTGGGGCTTCTTTTTCTCCACTGAGATCTCCTGCCTACATCTCCAGGCACTGGTCGGTCGCTGCTGTTCCTCTTCCCTGGCTGAGCACTGGTGGTTCTGTTGGCTTTTCCTTTTTGATGGAATTGTTTGGGGGCAGGATGTGGGCATGTTGTGGCCATGCTGAGGATCTGCAGGGAAAGAATAGGTGGTTGATATTCCTATAAAGAACGCTAGAGGAAAAGAGGCAGCAGGGAAGCAGGAAGGAAAGGAAGCTAAATATGTACAATTACTCAGTTGTTTCTATTGTGATGGCCGTGTAACTCAGAGCTTAGTTTAAACCCATGTAAGAGAGTCCATCTGCCAGTAACTCCGCCCTCCTGTTGTTCCAAAGCTATGGAAAGAACTGGAACACCTACTTCTCACACCACCTCACGGACAAGGGGAAAAGCAGCTCTATTTTTGAGAGCGTCCCCTGTAATTAGGTCTGCTTCCCCCCCTCCCCTGGGCTCCTGCCCACACACCACAAGAAAACACCCAGACCCGAGTCTGGGATGAGAGCAGAGGTGTAGCAAAAAGGGAGAAAACAAAAGGAAAAGAAAATATCCCCAGGAAGTGAATAGATCTCAAAGGCTGTTATGAGTTTTCTACAGTAAAAGATGCCAAATCCAAAGAGAGCTGTTAAACTGGACACCCTCCTCCCGTGTCACAATTAACTCATGTGCTGGACCGTGGTAAAATACTTGTTAATTTGTACCTACTTTGCACACGAATCCTCAAGATCCACAAATTACAATAATCCTACATCATATATTAGTAGTAGGAAGGAGAAAAAAAAAAGATGGGCTTCTGGAGCTGGATTTATTATTCTGTTATTTGTAGAAATCAATTGGTAAAGGAATGAACATGCTGAGCTATATGAGGCACTAGACAACCAACAATATTTAAGAGAAAATATGCTTTAGCACTGCTCAGTTCAGTGAAGGGGGGGTTAAAGGGAAGTGTCTGAACAAAGGGAGGTGACGATGACTTTCATTTTCTTTATATGTGATTCCCCTGGTGCTTGGGTGGGTGACGGTACATCGGGCTCTTGATATAGGTGGGGATTAATGAGGAGTCTGAGTGAGGGCTTCTAACGAGATCAATCTTTGACACAATAACAGGTCTGTGAGGAGCGCAGGCAGAGCCAGCGTGGGAGGTGGAGGGCTCTGGGTGCTCGTCAGCCGCTCGCCCACTCTTACCCGTCACCGGGTCTGAAGAAGGGAGCTCAGCGGTTTTACCTCCCAGCCCGAGCGCTGGCTGATAGGATGTTGCCTGCACAGCTCTTGGGTTTCACATCTCGCACAAAAAGGAGATGAGTGGGTTTCCGCTCTGCTGGGCGTTATTTAACCAAAGTCACAGCAACTCACCACTGCAGAGTCTGGTGAGAGATGATGAGACCGTTTCTAGTTCTGTGAAAAAAAAAAACCCCTCTGGAGCTCTTCATCCTGAGACAGACATTACCACAAGTGGCAAAGGCGGCTTCAGATCACATTTTTGTATGAGATGAGCAAAACCATTGCAGAGTTGTTTTAACTTAATAGAGTTTTTTGCAGGCTACTGAGCAAATTGCTGTCGCTATCACCCCCTCCTGTGACTTCTCATCTCTCTTCTGCAGTAAAAGAACACTCTGATTCTTTCTCTGCATCAATAGCACTGACATTGACTTTGTTTACAGAGCTCTCTTGTTTTGTCAATGCTGAGTCCTTGATCCCTTCTCAGTGAATGAACCTCCGCTGCCTGTCCCTCCTGTTCCCACTGTCCTCTTAACACCAGCTTAGAGATTAATACAGCACTGGGAAAGTCTGTTCTACCCAGCGCAGTTGGACTGTGTCAGGCTAACGTGTAGAAACTAATTACTGGTCTCTTGGTCTTGTGATGACTCGGAGAAAGAAAGGGAACCTCTCCCCAGATCTTGCGTTAAAACGGAGAAACGATGCCCTCTGATGTGAGACACGTGGGGTCTCTCACGTCTTGATGTGGCCCAGCACCCTCGCTGGGAGCTCCTGGTGAGCCACTAGAAATCCCACGGCCCCATAGCAGAGTGGGCCACCAGCTGCTTTCTGCTGGAAAACCAAAAACTCGAGCCCATTTTGCATTTCACTCCAGAACTAGGTTCTTCTCCAAGCTCAGCCATTGATTGATTGTCTAATTCTGGCAACTGCTGGGTCTTCTCTAGAGGCATCGCTGTGGCATGGACTCATCTGTGGACGGGTGTATCTCAGCAGAGGGGTTTGAGATACAAATGAAGTTAATCACAGCCTTGCTTTGACCAGGTATTAATTGCACAGGCATGTAAGTGCCATGTAGGACATATCACACTTGCCAGGGCTAAAGAAGACATAGAGGTACCCTCTGCTCTTCCCAAGGTTAATGCACACCCAGGACATCTTCATCTTTCACCACTCTGACCTGAGAACAGTCTCTTGGGCAGAGAAGTGGAAGCAGGAAGCTTCAGTGGTGTTTCTCCCACCCCTGGAGATGCGTTGTGACCCCTTGGAGCAGCAGGAAAGAAACAGGATGTCAATAAACCGTGTTTGTTGGTGACTTCAGTGTGTTCCTGATGAGCAAATACACTGGATCAAGATCCTTGTTTGCTTTCCATCCCAGCAGGGAGTTTTCCGCGCAGACCAATTGCTCTCCTTCCAGTGAGATAAATCACTTGCTGCTTGAGCCATTCTGCTTATTACTGAACGCTGGCGTTGGAAACTGGTCATCAGAAGCCCATCTTTCTTTGTCAGAGTAGTCTTTGAGTGAGAAAAACAGAAATCAGATGGGGAACAACAACAAAATTCAGTGACTAAGTTTAATATGGGCCAAGACTACTCCTTTTCTGACTGATTTTAACATCTTGGGAGCTGCTGGTTTAGAGAATGGCTTTGCTCTGTGTTGCTTCCAGAAACACGCAGAGATACGGCTTGTAGCCAGTAGGCAATAAATCCGTATCTAGCTTTCTGCTTTCTTGTAGGTAGGTTTTCAGTGGTCCTTTCGCAGACAGGTATTTGTGTCTTTTCTAGAGCAGGAAAAACGCCAAGTTGAGGTTGTCTTACCTGATCCCGTGTCTGCTTTCCAAGGACAAACCTCAGACACACAAAGGTCACTTTGGACATCGTCCTGGACCACATTCCTGATGCCAGAGAGAGGTCATAGGCTGCCTGCTCGCTGGGGTGGAGCTGGGGATTCGCACTGCCCTGTGCCATAGAGACACCAGGTATTAAAATATTGGAAATTAGAAGAGATATAACTGTGAGAAACAAGATGCAGGTGAAGCTGGGTTTGCTTTGAGTGTGTTTGTTCACCTTCAGCAGGCTCTTCTTTGATCAGACCACGCTGTTGTCTCACATTGAGAGGATGTTATACACATCCTAAATACTTCCTTCTTCTTTTCTTCATTTTTTTTCTATTCTGTTAATTTGGCTAATTCAACCATATCTAGATAAGGAATGCTATAATTCCAAGAAAGTCTGTAGAGTTGGAAGCAGAAAGCTTTTGCTGTTTTGTGTAAATTTCATAATTTAAGCTCACCATGACGGTTAATTCTTCTCAAGTTTTCCATTAAAAAGAAGATACTTGCTTGATGGGGCTGTGAGAAATCTATTTCCCAGATGAGTTTGATTCAGATGACTTTAAAAAATCCTAAAACCTCTTTCCCACTCACCAGATGAGGAATGTACTTATTAGAGCATTAAATTGCCAGTCCAGGAGTTCCACTCCGATCACGCGCTGCCTTGTTCTCTAGAATCACAAGCTGTCGATTAAAAGGGTTTTAAAAGTTACTGGATTTTATTTTCTCGGTTAAATTTGATCATTCATCATGCTTAGCTAGTAGAAGAGGCATTGCATACATGACTGAATCCAAGCAACCACAAAATTCCCTGGAAATCCCCGGCAAAATGTCAGCGGAGTCTGGGAGGGTTTACGGCCGGGTCTGGTTTGCTCGGGGAGGGCAGCAGAGGGTGCTGCCTCCCCAGGGCAAGGGACGGCAGCTGGGCGAAGGCACTGCCAAACTGGCAAAGAAGCCCATCTCCAGGGAGCTCGGTTTTTACTTTTCATCTATCCACCTAGCTGTGTTTTCTGGGCAAAAATAACCCTTCACGTTCAGGGGTGTTTGGTTTGCAGGAAGGGCATGGGGAGAGTAGCCACTGGCTGGTGCGTGTTTTCAACCAGTGTAGAGGACGT
>JAOXNO010000012.1:6592501-6604304 GCA_028565335.1 Limnodromus scolopaceus
AGGGATGGGGCATCCACGACTTCCCTGGGCAACCTGTTCCAGTGCCTCACCACCCTCACTGTAAAGAATTTCTTTACTGTAAACAATTTTTTTTCATGCTTTAGGAAAGGTGCAAACTTACTCTTTGAGCTTTGACTGGTGCTTGGGAGAAAACCTTGGGTTTTCTCCCCAGGTTTGGCATGGGGAGATGGCTGGATGTGACAGATGGCTTCACCGCTGTGTGCCTCAGTTGCCCTGTTGTCACCACAGGCACCTCTCTCCTTGTCCTCTGCTATGGGTTTGGGAGCTCTCAGGAATGGGACGTTTATTTTTCTCCCATTGGGGAGGTTTCCATATCATAGAATCAAAATGGTTGGGGTTGGAAAGGACCTTAAAGATCATCGAGTTTCAACCCCCCTTGTCCTGGGCAGGGACACCTCCCACCAGACCAAGTTGCTCAAAGCAGCCTGGTCTTGAACCCCCTCCAGGGATGGGGCAGCCACAGCTTCTCTGGGCAACCAGACACTTTGACTGGAAGCCAGATGGGAACCCAGGTGGGTGCCTCTGCTGCAGGGGGACGTGACCCATCTCTGTTCCTATCACAAGTGACACCTTCTCTGCTAACACATCCTGAACCCACAGTGGCTGGACCCTCTCTCTCAGCTTCTTATCTGACTGGTGACAGCTCAGAACTTCGTTCCCTGGTGCCAGACCCGTCCCCTCTCCTGTCCCTTGTCCCAGCTCAGCAGAGCGAGCAGCCAAGGCAGGATATGGCCCGTAGGTGGCACTGGCCTTCCACCATCAGTGTCCCTGGCCCTGCCCGGACATGACTAACCCAGCTTAACCCCTGCACTGCCAAAAACACCTACGGCCCCACAGTTCTTATGTCACCCTTTGGCAGTGGAAGTGGGTGGCTAAAGATGTCACCAGTAGGCTGCAAATTTTTATTTGTTTATTTTGATATCGTGCCGTGCACTTAATGAGGGAGCGCTTTAATGATCTGCTGCCTGCAATATGTGCAACCAGCAACAGGAGGCTCTCTGTCTCCTACACCAAACAGAACTTTGAGGTTGATGGGTTCGAGTCAAGCTCCTCTGGTTTTGCAGTTTTCCCTAAAATCGAGTAGACCTGCCCCAGAGCTCTGCCAGGGTATGAAAACAATGCTCAAAATTTTCCCCTTTCAGAGAAGAGCTCTCAGTCTGAATGTAGGATCGGTTACAAGCTCAAGAAGTTGTGGTTTTCTTTTTTTTTTTTTTTTAATTTCCATTATGTTAGTATCTCAGTGCCTTAATTAAGATACAGACTTCATTGTACTGCCATACGAAGCAGGGAAACGTGCCGTGGGATGGGAAGGTGTCTGTGCATCAGGGTCAGGAGGTGAGGGAGGGTTGACAGATTTTCCGAAGGCCCTATGTCTTATCTTCTCCCTGAAGGAATCGGTGGCTTTTTCCTTGTGACCAGCTCCAGGCTGATGTGCTGCATGTTGTTGAAAATCTGGTTCTGACTGTGGGCAGTAAACCCTGTGGAAAATTTTAGCCTTCCGGCCGGAAGATGACCACTGGCAGGGTTCAGAGGACAGTAGTAAACTGGTCCAGAGCTTGAAGGACTGGTTTGTGACAAAAGGCTGAATCAGGTGGTGGGGAGGGGCTGATATGCATTCTTGGAAGATGCCCAAGGAGCGAGAAAGATTTTTTAGGGGACAAAGAGAGGTAAATTACTGGAACTAAAGGATGAAAGAGAAGGGAAATATAGGATGACTGTCAGAAGAAGCCCTCTGAGCTATGTTCCTGTGGCTCTGAGAAGTCCCATCTCCAGGGTCACTAGGAAGAGACCTGGGGAGACTGTCTTCTGCTGACCCTAGAGAGACGAGCTGGATGGGACTCCAGGAGTCTTCTCTGTCACTGCCTTTCCTATGGTTACTTCTGTCATTTGGGGGACAGAGTGGGGTTTGCTTTAGAGTAATGATGCCAGCCTGCTGCTTTTGAAAAACAAGTGCTGAGGCTGCACTGGGGAGAGTGGGAACTACATGAAGTCAGAGTTTGGTCTCATCATTTGCATCAACCACAACCTGCTGGAGTCTGAGGTGGCTGAGACCCCTGGGCTGAGGCAGATGGGCTGCAGCCAGTGTAGCCTAAGAGCAAGAACTCCTCAACAGTGGTGAGCCCAGCATTTTCAGTCCATAAATTTCAATTTACCAATTAATGAGAAAGGTGCGAGGTGAGCCATGAAGAGTTCAGCCATGACTTTGGCTGGCTCCACAGCAGGACAGGTCACCGGTTGGACCATCACCTGAGATTTCATTGACTTGCTTTTGTCACTCCACAGATCACCTGTACCCCACCTTGGCCATGTCATTCTCTCTGTTTCAGTTTCTCTGCATAGTACCTGACCTCACACAGGAATTAGGGAGTGCTTCGTATGGTAGGGAGGACTGTGTGAGATGTCCTTCATCGGTAACCATCAAATCAGACCTTTTTTTCTAGCGTAATTTTTAAAATTTTTCTACTTTTCCTGTCCTGGGAATGATTTCCTCTCATGATCCCACCTCAGCTCTCAGCGGGAACCCAACATTGGAAAGCCTGGTGGAAAATGCCTGCCCTAAAGCACTTGTTGGAGAAAAGGGCTGGATGAAAGGGGAGGATATTGTTCTGAATTAGGGCATATAATTAGGGCATACACCTTTCTTATGGACAAAGGATCCCCTTTAGTGTTGCTTGCATCTAGTAAAGCCATATCATAGAATGGTTTGGGTTGGAAGGGACCGGTGCCACCCCTGCCCTGGACAAGGACATCTCCCACCAGACCAGGTTGCTCAAAGCTCCATCCAACCTGGCCTTGAACCCCTCCAGCGATGGGGCAGCCACAGCTTCTCTGGGCAAATCTACCATATCACAGTAAAACAAGTTTGCCACTTGAGGTTACAAGCTTTCACCCACTTTGCACCATTATACTCAGACCCACAATCCATATTGCTGCTGGTTTTGACTGGTCCCACTTCTGGCATGTGCAGATTTCCCTCGGTCTGAGGGAAAAGGAGGGTGGCACTGGAGATATTATCCCTGCCTGGTTTTGCAAATCTTTATTGATGTTGCGTGATGTGATGGCACCTGCACAAGTGCCTGGGTCCCCATGCCAAGGGTTGTGCCTGTCCCTGCTTCTTGGGCCAGGCAGGTTCTCCACCTCCCATGGCTGGGTAAGGGCGCTCCAGCATCCGCTTCGTGTCGTGTTAAACTCTGAGCTCTTCCCTTATTCCACCACCTCCTCCCACACGCCGAGAGATGCTGCCAGAATGCCAGAGGCACAGCAGCGGGGAGCCAGCCTTGCTCTCCTGAGTGGGGAGACGGGCAGACAGAGACAGCGCTGGGAGCAGTCAATGGAACGAGGGAGAGCCAAGGCTGCCAGACAGACGCAGACAATGTGCAGTCAACAGGCAGAGCTTCTGTCCTGCCCAGACGGACAGACGGAGACTATCAGGCTGAGGAGACGAGATAACCAAGCCTCCTCAGGCAAAGGGAAAGGATGTGGCATGGGGGAAGCGCTGCCTGTCCTGTCTTGTTCCTCCTGTGAAACCTCCAATGGGGTGCAGTGGGAGCAGGAGTGCACCTCGAATGCCCAGCGTGGCAGAATGCAGCTGGAGGCTGTAATGTCCGTGGGATTGAAGCCAGGCCTGGAGATGGGTGATGTGGGGAGGTGGGTGCTCTTCCCAGCTCAGCCTGCAGCTGGCTGCGTGACCTCGGGCAAGTCACTTCTCCCCGGGCTCCAGTTCCCCTCCATCTGTCTCTGTGACACATTTGTACAAGGGCTAGCACAAAGTAATTCCCTGGGGTCTTTACATGCTTCCTAGTCACAGTCGGACCTGTATTGAATCAGGAAACCCTGATGAACAAGAAATCCCTCCATCAGGAAGGAGCGTTACCGAGCAGAGACACCCAAGGCAGGCCCCATCTTCTCTTGGCCAGCAGCCCTGTGGCTCCCACAAGCCAAGCGGTGTTTGGCTTGGTCAGTTGGTTTCTGTATGGGAGTTCTCCCCATGGAGCCGGCTGGTGCAGGAAGTTTTGCTGATGATTCAGCAGGTGATGTTCTTCCCTCTGAGTCACTCCCAGGCGGGCCAGGAGGGGGGAGATGATGCTGCTGGAGATGCTCTCAGCCAGACCAGATCCAAACCTGATGGCTTAGGTCATTAATTGCGCTGTGATAGCTTAGGATAGTACTTATCCAAAACTGATAAGAGGAATTGCTGTGTGGCTTCTTTGCTCCATCCCAAAGGTGGATTCATTTCAGTGGGAGAAGGAAGGAATGGAAGGAAGGAATGTGAGTTTGCAGTCAGCGCAGACTAAGGGGCTCAGGGTTACTTTTCCTTGGCCATCCACTGAGAAAGACACTTGTTTCCTCCCTGGAATTTAACACTTATAAAAAGGAGATGGTCATATTTGGGATCTTGATGCTGAGAAAGCCATTCATTAAGTTTTGGGTGGCTGGACCACCTCAGAGAGACAATTAGATAGCAGGAGAATATCTAAATTACAAGAGAGTAGTAGCAAACAGGACTGAAATGCTGAAAATTTCTTGTTGCCCAGCACGTCCTCGTGTTCCTTAGAAGCAGGAGCTTCTGTGCTGCCCTTCCATCTTCGCATCCAAGGTTTCAGGTCCAAACATGGTCCTGGTGTGACTGTACGTTAGCTCTATAGCCAACATTCACAGAGGATGGCAAATTCCCAGTTCCTCTTCAGGTCAATGGAATCACATTTGCTTACACCAGCAGGGCTGGATCTTGGGAAATCCCTTTAGGGTGTTGCTAGCAGGTACAGGCTACTTCTCCTGGCCTGCTGGCCTCCTTGCTCTAGCCCTCTGCCCTGAGAAGTCAGAACTCCTTGATCCTGCAGGTTATTGGAGGGCTCAGGGGCTCAGCAAACCCCTCCCCTGGGGCAAGGGGCAGCCAGTTGATCATTGAGCTCTTTCTTCACCCACTGTGGTCACACATGAGTAGAGAAATGTCTTTCATCACTTTTGGTTCTCTGTCAGGCTGGGGTAAGGACAGGCACTGAGCAGAGGACTCCAGCTGCCGTGGATTCAGCCCATGTTCCCCAGAAACTGGTAGAAACTCTTCATACCCCACATACTCACAACCGAGGGTTTGATGCAGGTACCTTCATCCCTGGAAATATTCAAGGCCAGGTTGGACAGGGCTTTGAGCAACCTGGTCTGGTGGGAGGTGTCCCTGCCCTGGGCAGTGGGATTGGAACTAGATGATCTTTAAGGTCCCTTCTAGCCCAAACCATCCTATGATTCTATCCCAAGGGCAGCATTGACAAACCTTGCTGTTGTCCATCCTTTCACCCTACCACAGCTGCGGGATGTGATGTGGGATGTGGGACACTCCAGGAGCTGCACTGCTTGCAGAAGGTGTCCCAAAGGGATGTATTGAGCTCTCTGCTTGCTCGGGACGGGACAGCGTGTGTTTAGTTGGTCCAGATACCTCACAGAGCTCTAGCAGGGCTTGCTGGTATCTCTCACTGCCTCAGGGCTTCCCTGCAGGCACACTTGGGCTTTTGGGGCTCAAGGCAGCTTCTGGTATCTTGGATCTTTCCTGAGAGGTTAAATTCTGCCCATCTATATAGGAACAGTGAGCCTGGAGCCTCAGTTACTGCTTACCAGCAGGGCCAAGAGCTCTGAACTCCAAACACCCTTTCCCTCTGTAATTATGTTTTATTTTTAGGTGTCCCTTCCTTTTTCTATTTCAAGCCCGCATCCTCCGCAGAGTAAACCGGAGAAGGTGCACCGAGCCGAACCCGCTGTGTTTGGGAAGCAGTAAAACGAGGCTTCTAAACTGGGCTGGGAGGCGTAGGAGCCATTGGCGAAGGCTGGCAGGGAGCCCTGGCGCAGCGCAGACCGCAGCTCTCCCTGCCTGAGGCTGCCAGAGCCCCGGTCCCTGCGGCGGCGGAGGGTGGGGAGAGCGGGTGGACGGAAGAACGGTGCCGTCTGGGCTTTTTGCGGAGCAGGTGGACGCGTGCGTTGCGGACCTCTTCCTTTCTCAGCTGGGTCTAATCCTCAGGTGGTTCGCACTAAAGAACCGAGTTTGATGCCTTAAACGTGCTTGTGACTTTAGTGGTGGGCCCGGTACCGTCTCCGGTGGTTGGAAGCTGGTGGTTGTCCTGGTTTCACAGAGCTGAGCTGAAAAACGGAGCTTCTCTTTCTTGAAAGCAACTTCCAAGTCCCTTCGTTTTCTGTTTGTGTTTCTATGACCTGGTGTGGGGCTCGACGCTTCATGGGTTGAATAATGACAGTGACAGAAGGTTTTCCAAACAGGCCAGCAAGAGGTCACGAGACCTTCCTGCCACTGCAGACCGGCCACATCCAAGCCCTGGGAGGGCTCTTACCTGTCTGTCCGTCCTCAGGTCTTTCCTGTGGCCCTGCAATAAGGATACTCATCCCACCACAGCATCACCACAAGCTGTTGGGAGAATGAGCCAGGTTTCTCCCAGCTGCTTTTGGCTAAACCAAACTTCTCCTTGTACTGCACCTCAGGGCTAATAAATGCTTATTAGCCCCAGATTCCTCTACAGATTTCCTCTAAAAGGATCACTAAGTCAGCCCTGACTTCTAGGAAACCCCTTACTGCTGAGCTGAGCCGCGGGGGACAGTCAATGCTGGTGTCCCTCCACTTTGTTTTGCTAAGAGAATCCAATTCTGTCCATCCCAGTGTAGGCTCTGCCCCGTTTCCCGAGGGAACAGCCTCTGGAAAGAGAAGGGGAGAAAGGGAAGAGGTGTTGAGCTGCTTTTGCATTCCCCCGAGCAATGTTCAGGCTAAACCAGCCCCTCACTCTCAGCATGAATTTGAACAGCCTTTGGGAGTGCCCTGGGTTGTAGCTGGCTCCCACGGGACGCAGCTGAGCCTGGAGCAGCCCAGAACCTCTGCTGCATCTCCATCCCGCTCCCATCTTTGCCAGCCTGCTCTCTCGCAGGCTTCTGGAGCTTCCATGATCCGGAGCTGCATGCGAGACAATGGTTGGGCCCGGGATAGCAGATTTACCATTGCAGATGGTTTTAGTTAGTGCTCAAGACACATTAAAGCCAGCAAAGGTTTATATTTAGCTGGGTTTCTTTAAGAGGAAAGCCTTTTATCCTCTTGGCTGGTCATCCATCAAGCCCTTGGGAGGGCGGGGTCGTGTCTCCAAATAGATCCCACGGACAAGCAGCCACTGTGAAACCACATTTCCTCCTGGGAGGGCCCTCCAGAGACGGGCGCTTGCTGTGGCCAGGCCTCCGGTCGCCAGCCTTAGAGCCGGCTGGTCACGGGAGCTGGCAGGGACACAAAGCAGAGGCAGGGACATAACCCACGCGGGTACGGTCTGGCCATCATGGCATTTAAGCTGCCTCGTAGCCCTGATCCTACGGTTCTTGCTTCTCCTGCCTGGAATGGAAATCGCAGTTGGAGTTTTTCATCTGGTTTTAACCAATAAATAACAGTTGGAGCCGATCTGGTCATGAGTCTAGTAGCTACTGGGGTGTAAATCTACTGGTCTACTGGAGGAACAAGCTGGGATGGAGTCCTCTGCGATGTCCACTGCAGCTGATGGCAGTTTTGCTGTTCCTCGGGGCTGCGAGGCTGATGCCATCTTACTGCTCGTGGCATCACTGACACCACAACGTGGGTGGCAGCCAAAGGGGAGATGCTCATGGTAGGGACAGTTTTATCACCTGCTGTGAGCTCGCTCTGCTGCAAGGCCCCTGGAGTCCCAGCTGCGTGTTTGTCGCTGGCCATTCACCCCTGAACATGGTCCCTTTGTCAGCTTTGTGGCATTTCTGGATCTTCTAGTAGTGTAGATGCATCGTTGCCGTGTGGCTCTTTGAACTAAACGGCCATGGTGTTCCTCTTGGGAAGGTTTGCTCTGCCAGGGTCCTCCTGACATTGCTGGGACATTGCTGAGATGTAACTGGGGCATTGCTGGGGCATCACTGGGGCATCACTGGGGCATTGCTGGAACATCACTGGGCCATCGCTAGGGCATCGCTGGGGCATCGCTGCAAGAAGCTCATGGTGCTAATGCTTTAAGCCATGACAGAAAAATTCAGCGAAGGAGAAACCTGCTGTCAAGGACAGGAAAAGTTACTTGGCTGGAAGCTCCTTTTTCTCACGCCAGTATAAATGTTAGTGGATTTACTTCAGGTTTTTATTGGCGTCGATGAGAGGGGAGTTGGACCCTGTTTGTGTGTTTCACAGCCCTTGTGAGAGCATGAGTGTGTTCGATCATTGCGATTCCCTTGGCTTTTCCGATGACTCCGTATCGCTGATGTTGTTTTAATTGCCACAGATGGATTCGGAACCCCAAATTGTCCTGGTTTATTCTAGCAATTGTAATTCCCTCCACCACCAGCACGGTGCTCTACCCCGGCGGTAGCAAAGGGTGATTTTTTAGGCTCTGAGGATGTTGATGTCTGAAGTACACGGGGTAAATTACAGCTCTGGGGCAGCAGGACCCATCTTGAATTATACTGCCGATTCTAAAGAGATTCCCTCCCCTGGGAAACTACCAGGGCACTTGGGAGGGGCTTTGTGTGTGCACAAGCAAAACCAGTTTGGAACTGGAACCAGTCTGAGATTAAACCATTTCCTTTGCTCTCTTTCCAAGAATGAACTTTATTTTTCCAGTTGATCTGAAACAGGGAATATTGGGACTTGTTTTTTTGTTGGGTTTTTTTTTTTTTTTCTCCTTCCTTGTATCTGGATGCTTTCCCAGAAAAACACAGAAAATGAAACATTTATTTTTCTTCCCAGTGAGAAAGTTTCTTCTTTTCTGGGAAGAGGTGCAAGGGTCGGACTGGAACTACTATCGTTCCTTGCTTTGAGAGGAGCAAACACAGATAGGAAACGCGTAGCCTGGCCACCCAGCCCACCCTGCCTGGTGAAAAGGGCTAAAGAGCAAAGCTGTGAACACGCCAGAAAATCTGCGCTTGTGACTCGACAGCGTATTCATTCATGGCGGCTCCGCACCCTTGGAGCCCTTCGGATTGCAAATCCTCTGTGCTTTGGGAAGAAGAAAAGGGAGAACTTTCCCACTGGAGGAAATAGGGAGATGCAGAGGAAGGAATACATTGATTTAACTCTCACTGGATCAAGCAGTGGTACAATTTCAGTTTCCAAGCAGGACCCAGTGCTAGGCCAACTGGATGCTGCAGGGAAGGTGTCGGAAGGGTCTTACCATGATGCCTCCTGATCAGTTTTGGGGGTGGCTCATCTAGTTTGACCTCCAGTCCCTCCCAGGGGAGAAAAATGAATGCTCTGCAGCCACATATCCTATCACAGTTCTCTGCCTTCCTGGGATGGAGACGGTGGATCTTACTGGGGAAGGCAATAGCCTACAGCAGGAGATACACCACCTCGTTCTCTCTGGGCTTTGCTGGGATGATTTTTTTTCCAGGTTGCCCGTTTCACATCTTGCCCTTGAGGTAGAGGCAGTCTCTTAGCTGAGGGCCTCTAAGGGCCTCTGCGATGCAAAGAACGGTCGTGTTACGAAGTATTCCAATATTATCCTACAATTTTGCCCAAGACCAGCTGTCAGTGACCCAGCAGGTCCGGCTCTCAAGGACCACACAGGGCTGTGGTGGGTGCTTTCCATGGGGGGGCACGCTGCCTTGGCTCCCTTCTCCCTGGGCTCAGCTTGCTGTGACAGCCAGTGCGGCAAAGGAAGGGGCTGACAATTCTGTTTCGCTCCCCACCTCTACTCTCCTGCTTTGAAGACCTCCCAGTAAGTAACCCAAGCCCAGAGCTGTGGTGGCAGATGCTGCTGGGGAGGAACTTCCAGTCTCCGAGGCTCTAACCGCCCAAGGAACCAGCCTCTTCATCCCCACAAATTACAGGCTCCTGCCTGCCCTTTTACAGACGAGCGAAGAAATGGATGAGAGCATGGAACAACCCCCCTACCCTTAACCAGCCCCCCGTGCACCCCTCCTCTCCTCCAGCCCCTTATCTCGGCGGTGAGACGGAGCTCTCAGCAAGGCTGATGTGGTCTCCTCTGCGTGCGTGTGGATTAACCACCCCCAGGAAGGGGCTTCCCTGATGTGAGAGCGCTGGAGCCAGCGGGAGACGGCTGTAAGCGCTGGATTTACCGCAGTCTCCCCTTCTCCCACCCCTCTCTCCGAGGGCTCAGACACAGGCGTGTTGTGACACCTCCGCAGCGGGTGAGGAGAGAGTTTTGAAACGCAGCAGCCACGATACAGGGAAAAAATTCATGTCAGGAAGGATCCAAGCGGATGCTCAGGGGGCTTGTTTGCTCCCAGTCCCCCCAGAACAGAGCGGATCGATGTGCTGGGGAGGGAGGCGGGTGTTTTCTCTTGCTTCTGCCAACAAGCTGCAGCCCTGGAGTCTGGACATTAGCTCATCCTGTGCAGATGGGCAGCATGAAAGTCCCCAGTGGTTAAGGCATTGTGCTATGAATCCAAAGTCCAACTTTGCTGTGGACTCTCTAGGTCATCGCCGTGCCCAGTTTCCTACCTGTGAAATGTGGTAACAATTCAGCTTTTTCCCTGTCTTTTCAAAGGCCCAGACCTTCAGGTGTGCTCGGGCTCCAACTTCCCATTGCCCCACAAAGTCAAAATGTGCTTCCCAAGAGTCTGGACCCAAGTTCTTCAGATGGGGACTGTCCCCGCTCTGTGTCTTGTGCAATGGCCTCTTCCCCTCAATGAGCAGCTGAGGGCAAAACCAGAACCTCTGTAAATAATAATCCAGACACAGATTGGTTGGTAAATGCTGGTCTCCAGCTCTGGCAGTGAAAATTAAATTCAGCTCCATATGAAAGATATTAAACTACATTAAGCCTCAGAATAGGCTCTAAGTGGCAGTAGCACAGTGTTCATGGGCAAACCAGCACCAGACCTGTGTCCCAGGGCACTTATCTGTGTAAAGGACCTCAATCTGGGGTTCAAACCCAGAAGGCTGGTGAGAAAACTCAAGAACTAGTGAGGGAAAGGTGGGTGGCTTGGCCAAAAGCTGGCAAAGGTGCTACTGAAACAGTGAGGAGCTTGATGAGGTGGTGCAGGGGAGAAAGGCTGGGGCTGGCGAAGGAGCTTTTGACGCCGTATTGGTGTCTGAATCAGCAGCTTTGAAACCAACTGGAGGCCTGGCTGGTGGTGACGGGTTCTTCTGGAGCCAGGCTCCACAACAAGCCGTCTCAGATCCTTTCTGCCTCCTTTCTCTGAGCTCGGGTTGTGGCAATCGCTGCTCCTCACCGGAGTTCAGCTCAGGTCCCCCGGGAGCTGCGCCGTTGGCTTGGAAGCTGGGAGGAGGGTGAAACGTTTAATCAGGGCAATGTCCAAATTAGGAGGTGAAGGACGGCTGCAGATCCTCATCAACACTGCCCTGCGTGTCAGAAATGCTGTCCTTCTGCTTCTAGTGCAGCCCCTGATTTACGAGCTGGGCTGAGCGCCAGGGAGGGTGTTGCTGCGGGGCAGGAGGAGATGCGTGTGTCCGTGTGTGTACACGTGTGTGTGCGCGCACACGTGTGTTTTTGTGCACACCTTCCTACGGGCGAGCTCGGTAGCGTGGCGCAGGGATGGACTCTGGCTCCACGTGACTTCTCTTCTCTCAGTCAGAAGATTTCCAGGCTGTCTGAAAGATTTGCAGGGGATGGGGACAAAATTCTCACCGGGTACTGGAGCCGCTCAGTCAATCTCTTGGCCTGGGCTCTTGTCCCCTCTGAATGATTTGCCCACACGCTCTCAGGGAAGGTCCCTGAGGGTAAGAAGTACAAGTATGGTGTAGGGGAGAACTTTGTAGAGTAGGGTAGATGGTTGGACTCGATGATCCCAAGGGTCTCTTCCAACCTAG
>JAOXNO010000012.1:6634746-6664589 GCA_028565335.1 Limnodromus scolopaceus
AGGGAGATGCTCCAATCCTTGAATCATCTTTGTTGCCCTTCGCTGGACTCTTTCCAGTAGCTTCCTGTCCCTCTTGAACTGGGGAGCCCAGAACTGGATGCAGTTTGGAATGATGGTCCACGGTGGGTGTCCATGGTGGGCTGCGGTCGGAGCAGGTCATGGCACACAGAGATGCTGCTGGTAACACCGTCAGCTCTGGAACAGGCAGAGATGGGTTTTTGTTTTTTGTTTTTTTTTTCCAGAACTGAACAAAGCCTTTTTGGTGAAAGCAAATGCACCAGGAATGATGTTTCAGGGCACGATGATCAAAAGAGAGACCAAAACTACTCATGAGTTTGGATTGAGTTTGGCAGTTTAGTTTGGAGAAGGGAAAATCTGGAGGGAGTTCAAATGTTCCCTTTGTTTCAAAAAGATCAGAAATGAAATTAAATTTTGGGGGTTCAAAGCAGTGTTTTGATTTCAAATTAACCTGGGGTTTTTTCAAGGTGAAAAAGACAATCAAATAACTTTGGGTGAAGGTTATGCTCCAGCACAGAACATTTTTCCTTTTTGTTCCGCCAGAAAACATAAATCCCATGCATGGACTCCCGAGTGGAAAAGTGGAGGGGGCTCCTGGCCATCTTGTATTCAAAGATAATGGAAGGAATTACTAAACTGCCTCTTCAGACACTTACAACTGAAATAATAGGATGTCCCAGGGCTTAATCTGGTGGCCTCATGGCACGGCCGACCACATTATGCTTGAATATAAAGCAAACAGGGTCGATTGTGTCCGTTTGGGCGAGGGAAGGAGGAAGGGAAGGATGCATTTTGAGGGCGTCGTGCACCTGGAAAAGTGGATACGAGTGTCCGAAAGAGGCAGCTGCCTCTCTGGGACCTGTGTAAATAACCAGGATTGTACCAAAGAAAACACCTGACTCATTGAATTGGTTTCCCCTTCTAACGGAAACACCCTGGCAAGGCCCCAAAAATTGGCTAACCACTCGGGCCAGGAGGGAGTGAGAGGAGCATCACTCCCAGACACTGCGAGTTGGCTGGAAGGGATCGTCTTATTGGCTTCCCCCTTCACACACACCCCCCGCCTCCCCCCAAAAAAAATGCTTTCAAGTTTGTTGGTTAAAGAAATGTGAGTCTTCTCCCTAAATATTTGCCTGTGCGATGGTGTGGTGAGATGCCGGCTGCCGGGGGTGGCACGGCGGTATGACTGTGTGGTGGGGCAATTATGTGGGGCGAGCGCGTGGGGCCAGGACACAGGGTGCCGGGGTGGGGCGAGCCGGGGCTCTGCGGTTGTGGGGAGGGAGAGGCTTCACCCCGCCGGAGGGAAGGTGCCACGAGAGTTAAATCCTGCTTCACGAGGCTCGAGGAGGGACCATTTCTCCTCCTCCTCCTCCAACTCTTGGTCCATCTGTGCATCCCACACGGAGACAGCTGAAGGGCTCTCCTTCTCCAGGAGCCAGGCGACTGCAGAATCATGGAATCACAGAACGGTTTGGGTTGGAAGGGACCTTAAAGCCCATCCAGTGCCACCCCCTGCCCTGGGCAGGGACACCTCCCACCAGACCAGGTTGCTCCAAGCTCCCTCCAACCTGGCCTTGAACCTCTCCAGGGATGGGGCAGTCACAGCTTCTCTGGCCAACCTGGACCAGGGTCTCACCACCCCCATCGTAAAACATTTCTTCCTGAGATCTCATCTAAATCTCCCTTCTTCCAGTTTGAAGCCATCGCCCCTCATCCTATCACTACATGTCCTTGTAAAAAGTCCATCTTCTTCTTGTAGGCCCTGCAGCAGCTCAGCTCTTAGGACCTGGGAACGGAATCAGAGCCGGGATCAGTCCTGGTACCAAACTTGCCCTCTTTTATCCCATCTGAAACCCTTTTCATGCCTACGTGGTCATTTCCCCAAGACACAAAGTCACTTCAGTCCCAAAGCCAGAGAAGTGGGTTGGACCAAGATGGAATAAATGCACCCATGCCAGCTCGCCCGGGCTTATCCCTGCGCCGGCATCGCTGCCGGTGTCCGCGTGGCTCGGAGCATGGTGTCCTCTGCCAAACACAAGCCCTTTGCGTCACGCGTCCTTCTCCCTCCCCAAATCCCAGCTCTGCATCACCAGGGGCGGTCCGGGGGTGCGGAGGTGACATCTGAGGGAGGAGCTCCGACACCCCGGGGGTCCCTCTGCTCCCCTCGCCTCCTCCTTCCCACCCTCTCCTCTTTCTCAACCCCGGAGCCGGCTGTTCTCCGCAGCCTCGCACAAACACACACCGTCCCCACGCTCCCGTTCGGGGCAGCAGCCCCGACCTGTTCTTCCAACCCACACCACTCTGGCACCTTCAGGATTTAGGAGCGGTCTGGCCTGGGGCTTTCCCACTTCACAGGGCATCTGGGTGCCCTGGAATGCAGCTGATCTGGCTCTCGCCTCCCTGCGAGCGCTGGGGCAGGCTCCTCGGCGGAGCCAGCCGGGAGCCCAGGGCTCCCAATCCCCTGCCGCAGCCCTCCCAGGTAGCCCACAGCTCCGGCAGGGCGGTGGGAGGGGGTGTAGAAGGAGAAAGAGATGCTGAACCCCAAACTGGTGTCTGTGGGGGGGAGCCTGGCCACCCTCTACTTGTTATTTCCAGAGAGATGAGGCTCCCAAGTGGAGTTTACTGGGAGTCCCGGCAAGCCCCGGGCTCACAAGTGCTGACAGAGCACTTCCAGCCCGTGCCGGAGCCCAGGGGTGCGCAGTGCTGTGCAAAACCAGTCCCGTTCGTGCCAGGCTACTGGTTTTAGTGCAAGAGAATGGTAGTTTCTATGGGACCGCCTGGCCGGGCAGGCTGGCCTGGTGGATGGAAAGGTATGAAATACAACCTGCATCAGGATGGATTTACTGCTCCCAGCAAGGTGCCCGAGAGAAATTCCCCGCTGGTGATGCAAGGTCAAGCCATGGAAACTCGTAGGACTCTTCATCCCGCTGGAATGAAGAGCAGCGTGTCAGGTCCCCCAGGGCCAGGGTGGACACGAGGTGCTTGCCCGGCTCCGAGAAGACACCGGAGCGGCTGGACGGGCTCTGAGCCGGGTGAAGGGTGGCTGGGGTCCATGGAGCAAGGTGGCCGGTGGCATTGCTGAAGCTGGGAAGGGGACAAGGAGTCACGGTGACAAAGCTTAGCGAATGGTTTGGGTGATATTGAAGCCCACGTGGTGGAGGAGTGAAGGACTGGTGGGGTTTGGGGACCAGCCTGTAAAGAACCAGAGTGAGGAATCACAACACGCCCCAGCCCTGACACACTCTGCAGGTGGGGAAATGGGGACACAAAGTGGCATGTGGCTGCCGTCACCATCATCCACCTGCTTAGAGGAGCTGGGAGGGGATGTCAGCTCTCCCAAATCCTCCTCCCTGGCTGGGGGCAGGGAGGAGAGGAGGTAAAATGGCAATAAAATGGTGTTAAGAGCAAAGCAGGAGCTGTGCCGTGGATGGAGGCTGCGATGGGCAGGTCCGTGCTCGGCAGCGGGCAGTGGAGAAGATGATGCTGCTCAGGGAGGACTGGGGAGACCAGTGAGGAGCGAACGGGAGCTAAAGGGAGAAACCAGTCCTGGGGAGTCTGGGCAGGGAACCTGAGTATGGAGGAGCCCTGGGGGCAGGATGGATGAGACCCTGGATGTCACCCAAACTGGCAGCCCCTGCTCTTGTCCCCTGGCTCAGCCAAGGTGACTTGAGGCAGGGAGAGCAGTTCACAGGAGCTGGGCAGGAGGAAAGCTGGGAGTCAAACGGTTTGGGTTGGAAGGGTCTCCTTAAAGCTCCCCCGGTGCCAACCCCTGCCCTGGGCAGGGACACCTCCCACCAGACCAGGTTGCTCCAAGCCCGGTCCAACCTGGCCTTGAACCCCTCCAGGGATGGGGCATCTCCCACCTCTCTGGGCAACCTGGGCCAGGGTCTCACCACCCTCAGAGTGAAGAATTTCTTCCTGAGATCTCGTCTAAATCTCCCCTCTTCCAGTTTGAAGCCATCACCCCTTGTCTTATCACTACATGCCCTGGTGAAAAGTCCCTCTCCAGCTTTCCTGTAGCCCAGCAGGAGCTCAGCTCTTAGGACTTGGGAATGGGATGGCTGGTTTTTAACGTAGCACACGGGGAAAGGGCACGTTCGACGGGAAAAGCCGGGTTTGCTCTCTGTGTGTCCCCGTCTCTTCCCTTCCCCGTGCTCTCCCGGGGGTTTGCAGCGCTCACCGCTGCTCGGAGCCCAGCATCCCTGCGCCTGTGTCCTGCTCCGTGTGTCCCTCGTGACACCCATGCGTTGGCGTGTCTCCCCGGGTTGGTGACACATCCCGGCGCTATGCTGCTTCCCCGGTCTGGAGGAGGGGGACCCAGGACTCTGTGTTCCTTGGGGGGGTGTGTGTGTGCAAGGACACGCTTCCCTGCTGCCTACACCGGGGAGGGTGAGTGCTGAGCCTTGCCCAGCTGCTGCTTGCCCCTTGCCCACGGGCTCGTAGTCAGCCGAGGGGACTGGCCAGAAGGTGCCAGGACCCTCCAGCAGCGTCTGCAGGACTCAGGCTTGTTTTTCTCTCTCTCCTCTCACCCACCCTTAACCGCTTTGCCACAATTATCAACAGCGGGAACCTCTCTGATAACGATCTTCTCTCCTAATTACTCAGCAGCCCACAAATCCAGCCTCAGTTAAGCCCCTGAGAAGTAGATACCCTGGGCTACCTCTTCTTCCAGTCCTCCATCCTCCTCTTCCTTGCTCCGGGCAGCTGCGGGGGCTGATGCGGGCAGAGAGGTCTATGTTTTGGGGGTTGTTACCCATTTTTCTGACACCATAGGTAGCGGGTGGCTGGGGGGCTCTCGGTGCCGCCCGCGATCTGTGAGCAAACATGGGAAAAAAAAGATCACGCAGAGAAAAATTTCCCTGCTCCCTTGTGGGATGGATGGGGATAAGGAGAGACTTGGGAGAGAAGGGCTGGGTGCCTGAAGTCATGAAAAGCTGCGTGTCTGGGGAAGGGGGGCACAAGTAGTGGAAATTATATATGTATGCAAAGAAATACTTGATCTGTGCTCCTGCAAGGAGGGTTTGTATGGGATGGAGCCTGATCAGAGGGAGAGTTGAAGCCTCTGTGCTGCCACGTGCTGTGAAACCCAACTCGGGATGAGCAGCCTGTAGCTGGAGAACATCAGTGAAGTTCTAACTTCACCAGAGCTCCTGTTCGCGTCAGAAACGGCCCGGCTCAGGGGGATAACTCCAATTCTGCACCGACACCAGGCTGACATTCCCCTTCTGGGATTCCTTCTGAAAGGGAAAGCTAATGTGAGGGCAATTAATGGCATTACCTGCTGAATGCAGAGCTATTATTTATGTGTGGGGTTAAGTATACACTGGCACAAAATCACCATGAATCTCCTGTGCATAGAAAGCACCTTGGCACTAAGCCCAGCCTCAATATAAAAAGGCACTAACCCCCCCCCCCAGCCTTCTCTTTCCAAGCCCTCGGTGATGCTTCTTCCATCTGCGGGACACGTGGTATGTGGGGGGGTCTGGCTGAGCAGAGATCTTGGGGGGAATGGTGCCCTCCTGGTCCTTCACCTTCCTCACGGGGCCGAGGAGTTGGTTCCTCACGAGCCAGGTGTCAGAGCAAACCACGGAACAGGTTTTGCATCAGAAATGTGGCTGGCACTGGCGCTGGCGTGGATCCTGGCCGTGGATCGTAGGGGATAAAGAGAATGAGGATTCTTCAGAAGGGATGGAGTGTGCTGGAAAAATATCCTAGGAAAAGACTTTTCTGCTCTTGGAAAGGCTTGGGGCTGCCCGTCTGATACCTTTGAACCAGTCTGAGGTCTGGATTTCTAGGAGACCTCAGCATCAATCACCCCCAGGGCTTTACATTTTCAAAGAGCTCCTTTCTTAAGCAGCTCCACAAAGGCCTTGAGCTTCTTAGAGAGCGCAGCGTCCAAGCACTGGGCTCCTTGGGTGCCGGGGAGCCGAGCGGGAGCCGCTGGCCCTGTGGACCTTGTGCTGAGCTGAACGATCCCCTGTAGATGGCATCCCAGCATCTCAGCTGTCCCTGCAGGGATGCTTCCACCACAGCCAGTACGGCAGAGACCAGTATTGCCCCAAAAACAAAGCCCACCGGAGGGGACGTGGCAGCTCAGCCCAACCACCCGAGGGTCCCTGGCAACCTGTGCATCCCCACTGAAGCCCAAAGCCTTCGTTAGCCACGCTGGCTCGATTACAGTCACCGGGCTACTGGATGGTGCTGCTGTTGGACCTGAAATTGCGGTGTGGATATACTGGGAGAGAGCGTTAAATTCCGGCTTGGTCCCAGTCCAGATCAAAACTCTTGATCGGTTTTGTCAGTGGACTTAAAATTGCATCTTCGCTTCCTATAGCAGGGTTTGTCTACCTGGGGACATTGGGGAAGGTTAATCTGCATTCACTTTGAAAGTGGATAAATTAAACCACATTAAACATGCTTATTGAGAATTAAAATAGCTTTAATGTGGTTTAGTTTAATTTACTTTGAGAGTGTGTTGAACTAGATTAAATTAAAACCATTTTAATTCTGAAATCTGAATCATGAGTTTAACGGGCTTTAACTGATCAACTTTAAATTCATACTTTTAATTAATTTGAATTAATTTTCCGGAGTGGCTCCACGTCGACAAGCCCTGGTAGTGAGAGAAAACCGCAGAGACACGGCCGGGTCCTGCGTAATCACCTTTATTATCTGCGGGAACCTCTTCATTGTAGTCGCTGCTGGGACTGTAACGTGGTAGAGATAGACCCCAACGAGCTTTAGAGGAGGTAGCCGGGGACGAGGAACCAGCTAGCCCAAATTTTAGCCCTCTGGAGCCCTGGGCCAGCTGTGGAGCAGCGAGAGGCAAACACGCGGAACCTCGCCAGGCGGTTGCTTTCCCGGGATTTGGATCTCCCCCAGAACGCAGAAAGTATTTAAGGAAACGCCGCCTCTGATCCCGCTGTGGGCAGCGGTGGGGCAGGAGAAGCCCTGCAAGAACACGTTGGCAGCAGATTTTGGGAGCTTGTTTTTGCCCAGTTTGAGGGTGGGTTTTTTTTTGTGTGTGTTGTTGGTTTTTTGTTGGGTTTTTTTTTTCCCTTTTTGTCCCTAAATCCAGAGGGATCATCCCGCTTTGGGGATGCTGGCGGTCGCTGCTCGGCCCCGGATGCTTCCTGCATTCCTTCCAGCTGATGGTTGGCTGAGCTGGTGGAAGCCTGGGCTTTTAACCACCTTGTAGACCCGGCGTCACGTCTGCCCGGGCTGCCACATGCGACCGCGTGGCATGCGTGTGGAGGCTGGCTTCCAGTAAACACCCCGGCCCCTGGGTTTCGACATGCCCGTCCCTCCAGCCTCGAGGTGCCTCCAAAATCCAGGTCACGGCGCTGTGGACGCGGGCAGGGACCAGAATGGGGACACGGAGTGGGCAGAGGCCACCTTTGAGGGCAGAAGTCCTGGGGTTGGAGTCCTGACCCTGCTCCTGCCGGGCTCCCCAGCCTGGGGCAGGACTCGCCTGTCAACTTCCCCATCTACGGAGAGAAAATTACCTTTAGATGGCCATTATAAGAATTAATTAATGCTTGATTAGTTCTTCGGAATTATAAAGCACCAGATAACCATTAAGGATTGTTATAACCCAATTTACCTTAATGTTGCTTATCACTTAGTATGATTCCTCAGCACTCCGGGTCATTTAATACCGGAGAAGTTTAAGACCAGAAAAATCAAAGATTATTTTCCAGCCAGCTCGCTTTGCCCCAAATGGGTAGAAATTTCCAAGACAGGAAAAGTTATTCTGGGAAAATCCCTTACTCTTGGGACTAAGTCACTGGGGTCCTGTTCGGATCAGGTCTCAATTATGGAATCTGTGGGTGGGTGTACACCCAGCACAGAACAGACTTGGGTGGTTTCTGGGGCATCACTCAGAGCTGAAGCAAGACCAAGACCCCGACAGAGCAGCGGTCGGTGCTCAGAGGAGCAGAGCTGCTATTTTCAGGTTTTAAAGAGCAAGAAATGGATATTACCGAGATTTGCATAAAGCCAAAGAGTGACCACGTGGAGGAAACCAGCTCCTCTGCTGCTCGCTCCCGTTCCCTTCTTGGCAAATGTGCTCCCCTCTATTTTTATAACCATGTCACCGCGTAACGTGCAATAAAGAGCACGGGTTTCTTGTTTGTTTTTCATTCACCGCAGCATCGTTGGGCAAGGACGTCCCGGAGGCAGCGTGTCACCCGGGGAGTGTTCAGCCCTGGTTGGCCGGGGCTGGGCGGGATGGCAGGGACACGGCATCCTCCCCGGCAGGAGAACCAGGGAGGCAGGGGGAGGGATGCCCCCCAACCCTCGGTGGGCATTCCCGGTGCCAAAACCTCCCTGAGCTCGCTGAGCCTGGCCGGCTTGATTGGGGTTGATGAACCACCTTCCTCCTGCCCAGAAAACCCAGCTGAGATGGGAGCCGTGGCCAGGAAGGCAACGGGGAGTCGTGTGGAGGAGAGGGAAGGGCTGGGCATTTTAATCCAGCTCCACAGGGAGAAATATGCCCTTCCCTGAAAGCGCCAAACAGTCTCTCTGCTGGTCTGGCAGCGTTCAGCAAAAATCCATGTGCCCTTCTGCATCTCATGTACTTGCACTGTAGAGCCCCCATGTCCCCATGGGGGGACACAGCTGGGACATCCAGGGCTGGAGCACAGGGGTAGGAGAGGGTTTGTGATGGGAGTTTAGGGCAGAAAGTGGCCCCTTTTTTTAAAGCCACTTAAAAAGCGGCTTTAAGTGTATTTAAAAGCCCCGTATTTTAAAATGTCCTGCAAAAAGGCAGTGTGAGGGATCGGAGCTCCCACGGGGAGGTCCTCACACCGCTGCCTTATTTACTGGAAAGCAGCACCTTGACAGGTCTAATCTAACTGAGCTCTGCTCCTGCTCCTCTTCATCCTTCTGCTTAGAGGTATTTGCTTACGATGTGACTCACAACTATCTCTATTTATGGTGTCTCAATCCTTTCCATCTCGGTCCTTTTCTTTTGTCAATCTCCATGTTCTCTCTTTGTCTAATGCGGATGACAAGGCCTTCCAGGCAGGAACAGTATCTTCCTTAATCTCTCTAAAATGCCAGCCACTAGTTACAATGCTAGATAAATATTTAATGATAATAATTGAACTTGACAGTAACAATACGCAGCCACACTTACATTTTCTAAGCCCTTTCAGACACGGGCTAATTAATTAATTGCAAATTTACCAACAGGATAATTAAAGGATGCCCTGGCTGAGGAAGAAAATGCGCTGAAAGCAGTACAGGGCTTTTGGAGGGATCACCATAAATCACAGTTGGGGAAAAGAGAGTTGCAAAGGGTGCACCCTTCTCCTGGAGCTGTGTTAAGCCCTCGGAGTAGGAGCTCTGAGGACATTCTCAACCATTTGGTTCGCAAAACTGGATCCAGTTCACGATCCTACCCCTCTCCCCACCTCCCTCATAGAATTGCATCATATCTCCTCCCTCCCCTAAGGGAGACTCAATTAAAATAGTTGGGTTTGATTTTTCTTTTTTTTTTCTCTCTCTCTCCTTTGAAAGGCAACCCGTGCCCTTTTATTTGATGTAAAAGTTGTCAGATTTGGAATGGCAGAAACAAGCTCCTTTCATCCCTCCCCTCTCCCCGAAGCATCAGAGCAGCTTCGCACAGGGAACCCCATCCCGGAGCCAGCCGTAATCCCCCGCGTCTCGCCCGGGCTGGAGCGTGGTCACATCATCGCTCCCGTCCTTGTCACACAGGGCGAGAGGGGCCGGGGCAGAGCACCCACGGGGTGGGACGGGGGCATAGGGCTGGAGACCCCCCCTGCCAGCTTTTTTTCCCCCAAAAAAAAGTAGGATTCTCCAGCAGGAGTTCACCGGGCCACAGCGTGAAACAGCCAGACCACGACGAGGAATCTAATATTTTCGTTGCATCTTCCCTTTTCGTTGCAAAGCTTTTCCTAATTCGCCCATTTGGTATTTTTATCCCTATTTCTCTGACTTTTCGGCTGGGAAATTTTCTAGCTTGTGAGCATCCATGCCCGCTCCTCTTCCACCCTCTCCCCAGCAGAATGTGAACGAGTTGAAAATTTAGGCCCCCAGCGATTGCTGTAACATTTAAACCAAGCCCTATTCACAAATATATTAGCAAATAAAAGAAACAAAAGCCGCTCTCGCTCAACTTTGAGATCATTGTTTTGTTGTTTCTCCGTAGGATTTGGATGTCGATCAGGTATTTATGCAGATGTTCATAATCTGTGTCATTTTCCCTCATTTCAATGCTAGTGTTTGTTCACTTGAAAATATATTTCCGGAAAGTAATGGGGGAAAGTGAGTTGCCCAGGGCCATGCTCAGAGTCGGTGGCAGAGCCAGGAACATATCGCTCACTTCCCGCTCCCGTGTTTTAACCACAAGATAATCTTAATGAATAATAATAATTCATGTAAACACCGGGCCAAATTCATCCCAGGAGCAGCTCCAGTGCAGCAATTGGCGTTGTATCAGAAGAAAAATTAGCCGGTGCCTCGACTCTCCCTCTGCGTGCTCCCTCCTACACAGGAGGAAGGTGGTGAGTGTTTGCAGTGGATTTCCTCTTCTCTCCTCCTCCTCCTCGTCCCAGTTCACGGGGAGAAGCGAGGCCCGCGTCGGGCTGGATGGGACGGTGATTCCAGCCAAGCCACTCCTACGTCAGCCTCTCTGAGCCCAGCTTAATTATTATTTATTATTTGTGTTGTGGCAGCACGGGGAAGCCTCAGCCAGGGACCGGGGTCACGTTGCTCTCCGCGTCGTACGAATCCCATGCAGATATTTCGAAGAGCAGCCGGTGGAAGCCGAAGATGCCAGGAGGCCCCGAGAGCCTGGGGTAAGGTGGCATCACCCCTGCTGCCCGCAGGAGCCGGGCTGTGCCCCAGCTCCGTCCCCTTTGGTGTGACATGGACCTGCATCTCCTTGAGACACTGTCACTGGCTGCCAGGTGACAGACACCAAAGCCCTGAGCCCTCCCTTTGCTGTCCCTGCTCCTGGACGCACCGGGGACTCACCGGTGGGCAGGCTCCAAGGGGCTGATTGGTATATTTTTGGGGGGAACACAGAGAAACAGAGAGGTCATATGACCAAAACTGCCTGGTAGAAAATGCTGAAGCTACCAGAAGAACGAGGTGTGCAGGAAAGGCTCAGCTGTGAGGAAAACTGGTTGTACCAGAGCTGGTGTGACTTCTCCAGCTGCCCAGGCACTGCCTGGCTCCTCACAGCCAGGAGAACCCTCCCTCCAACCCGGTGGGGTTTCCTTCCAGAGGGACCCACCTGCCTGCAGTGCCCGGACACGGGTAGGAACGGGGCTCTCCCTGTCGTTCCCCTTTTCCTGAGCTTTCACAAAGCCAGGGAGACGAGCTGGCCAGCGGTAAATCACGGCTGCGGTGAGGTTTCTCACCTTCCAAGCACCGAGGTCTTCATCCAAGGCAGTATTAGGAGGGGGCAAAACCCCATGATGGCCCTTAGGGAAAGGATTACACAGCAGGGTGTAATCTACACACTACGTCTACACTCTGCACGTGGTGGCCCAGAAGGTCCCTTCTCATGTGCCCAGTTGGCAACTGGTTTGCCCTCCTACCCTGCAGGTTTGTTCATGGGACACCTCCCTCCACCTCTGTCTTATCACTTTCCCCTTGGGATCTAATTAAAGATCATTTTAGCCAGAAAAGGCAAGATTCACAGTGGCATCAGTGTGCATGTTTCCCCCTCCTTATTAACATCTCGGGGGACCCATCGGGGAGCCAGAAGCCTCTGCCCCAGGTGGGGGATTGTGTAACTCTTGTAAAACGCATTCCCTGACTCCTCCCTTCACCCACCCCATCACCCATCCCATTCCTCGTCCCCACTGGCACCACAGCTGCAGCCACCACGCTGGGGTCAGCCCTGTGACGGGTCCAGCTCCAAGCTTCCTTGCTTTACCAGGGTCTGCATGTACGTAGGAAAAAGGGTCTTAGCAGGAATTTCACTGTACAGTGTGGAAATGGCCCGTGGGAACCTCCATGGAGGACTGGTCTGGGGCACCAGCATGGCTTGGTGAGTGGGAGGACCATGCTGGCCTGGTCTGCTCCTGGAAGAACATCAGGACTGCCTTGATCACTGCTGCTCAGAGCTTTTCCTTTCAATACGGCCTTATCTATATTTGGCTGCAATGATTTTTCACACGAAAAGCTTCACACAAGCAGCAAGAGCTGCTGTAAGGGCTTCTCTGACCTCCTTCCAGACCTGTTGAACTCCAGCATCGTCCACTTCTGGCAGAGGACCTAACGTGATGCAGCTTGGGAAGGTCCCTGGTAGCAGCTGTGCCACCTTGGTGACACCAGCCCGTGAGCAGAAGCTCTGCAAATCCTTTTCCATTTGATCAGAGCCAGGACAGTTCACAGCTCTTGAGATCTTCCCTCCCTGGTCCCTCTTTGTCCTGCTCCCGTTTCAGCCCAATCTTTTCCTGGCCCTTTTCGATGCCTGAAAGAACAAGAGCAATGACTAATGGTGACCGGAGCTCGCACCTCACTTGGTGAACGTGGCCACTGTCTCTTGTCCTGCAGCAATTCTCCTGGACCTGGTGAAGCTGCCCAGGACTTTCTCCAGGTGCAGAAGTACCCGATGACCTTGGCTGAAGTGCTGAGCTGAGCTAACATAGGACCTTGCAGGATCAGGCCCCGGGGGGTGACGTCCTCATTGTGTAGCAAGGTGCATGGTGCAGCACATCCCCATCCAGGAGCTGCCAAGCCAGGGGCCCGGCCGGGGAGGTTGGCAAGCCAGGACTTGGAGCCAAGGAACCTTCCTGGGTTGGGAGGCAGCTGGAGTGATGCAGAGCTGGGCCTGAGCTTTGCCGACCTAATGGAAAATCCAGGGCAGTCCATGGGAGCCTTTCCATGAGCCTTGACGTATTTTGGGCCAAGCCTTTGATTCTGGAGCTAACCTCAAACTTTTCCAGCTTTTTCAGGTGTTTGCAGACGGTATTTTGTTTCGGCTCCTCTTCCAGCCTGATTCACTTGGACAGAGATTCACCGGGAGGCAAACACCTACAGCTTGGGCTGTGCCCAGCCCGGACTTCCATCCGCTCCGGGATGCAGGTGTGGGGGCGACGTGGTCCATCCCCCTCAGCATCCGATGGGAAACGGGGGCACCCTCCGCTTCCCCGCATTGGCCCCCATCCGTTTTTTCCCGGCGTCCGACACCGCACCATTTTTCGAAGCGCGAGAGGGAACGGCAGGCGTGTTGGGACACACACACACACACACACACACGCGCTGAGGCACCGGCTCGTCTGTCCCTCTCTTTGGGTTGTTGGAGGATGCGCAGAAGCCGGGCGCTTGCTGTTGAACAACAATGATTCAGGGCTCGGAGGAAAAGCTGAGTCACCCCAAGGGCATGCTGTTACTCCTTACCGGCCGCGGAGCTGCCTGGGGAATTTGCCTGGCACCGCTTCGCAACACGTGAACTCACATCCTCATGTGACACGGCAAGTGCCGTGCTGCCCATTGTGCCTTCTTCCTAAATCCCTGGCCCGGACCGGAGGAAAAAGGCAAAAGAACCCTGAGAATCCTTCTCTGGTGCTCGGCTGAGCTCAGCGCATCCTCAGATACGTCCGTGAGATCCTGCCCTGTAGCCCCGATGCAATCAGAAAATCCCCACAGTTTGTGTATTTACCCACCTCGGGGGCCTTGTTTTAAGGTTGTTGTGGCAAAACACTTTTGGAGATCGACTGTGGAGTGTCTCAGGCTGGGATGGACATCGAGGTCCGGACCTTACCCGACCATCAGCATCGCTCCTGGTGGTGGAGCTGAGGTTCCATCCTGGGAATCTGAACTGCAACTGCAGTTCCCATACCCTGCGTGTTCCTGCTCCATCCCAGCGCCGCTGAGCAGCGACCCAAGGTGGAAGAGAGAGGGGGCAGGGAGGCAGAATTTTATGTAATTACCTGCAGGAACCTTTCTGCCTCTGCGTTGAATGGAGAAACCAGAACGCAGCCAAGGTTTCTGCAAGCTGGGCAAACATCCCGACCAGAGAAGGCTTTCTTGAAACTCCACTCTTCCAGGCGGTGCCTTTCTTGGCTGTTGCTTTGGCAGCACCCGGCCAGAATGTCTGGAGGCTGTTACAGGGCAGGATTGCTGCCTCCTCTGTTTTCTTATGAAATACACCCACAAAGCAACCTGCAGAGGCTCCAGTCTGCCAAATCAAAGGGATCGCAGTTGTCCCAGGGCTACACACTCAGCAGCATTCCAAGCAAAGCTGCATTTCTAAAACCTGGGCTGCAGAAATTAAAGGCACAGGCGGCCTTTCCTTCGTCCGTCCCCCCCCCCCCCGCTATCCCCACTGACTGGATTCCCTCCCCGTCCTTCCTTTGCTTCCCCCGTTCCCCCAAAACTGACAGGAACTAAACAAATGAACAACTTTTCCAGCCCGCACCAAAATCCTGGCCCCTGCAGCCACGGTTGGTATCGATTCCCCGGCGCCGAGTCCCTTGTGATTATCTTCTCCCACACAATCAGATTAAGTCTGTCTCTTCTCCCTTTCCAGGCTTATTAATGTGAAGATGTTGTTCTTTTTTAAGTACTTCTCTCTTCTTGAAATTTTCCAGTATTCTTTGCATGGTGGCATGAGTGAGTGTCTCCCCTCTTGTCACCAAAGAGGCTTCCAGCGTGACCCTCTCCTGGGCTGAGGGTGCTGGGACTGCTGTGGAGCATGTGTAGATGCTGGTGTGGAACATCTGTAGAAGCTGGTGTGGAGCATCTGTAGAACATCTCAGCTGCAGTGCTGGGATGCCATGGCACTGCTGCCTCTGCAAAGACTCTCAGCTGAGCCCCATGAGACCAGAGGATTCACATCCCATTTGTGAAACCTCCCCTGAGCCAAGGAACTGGGAAAGAGGAGGGGAAATGCCCTTTCATGGGATGTGGGTTTCTGGACCGCAGGCTGGACTCCTTGCCACTTCATTTTCCCCATGGAGGTGACTGAGTTAGGAGCACAGCTTCTGTAGACTCTTTCCAGCACCCACGGATGGAAGAGGACACCTTAAAGGGTGGCTCATCCCACTTTGCATCCTCCCCACTGGATGCTGGAGGAGACCTGGGGACCACTTCCCTCCAGGCAGCTCAGGTGGGACAGATCTTGGCTTCCTTCTCGAGTCCTCTTGGGGACTGTGGCCTCCCTCCCCAGGGCCACTTTCTGTCCACCACTTCTGGACCTTCTCCGTAAGGACCTTCTCCACATGTCAGTCCGTTTTGCACAGTGGACGTGATTCTTCACTTTCTTGCACCTCTGCAACAATAGCACTTTTCAGCCTCTTTGCCCAAGGCTAAATGGCAGTTTCTGGCGCGAGGACACACGAAATCTTTCCTCATGTATTGTGTTTTCTTAATCCTCTTTATTGTTTGTGTTGTCTTTTTGGATTCACTTATGTAGTCTCTTAAAGTGCAGTGCCCAGAAGCGGATACAATGAGATTTAAGAAAGTGTTTCCCATTTTTGGGACTCAAATATTCTCTAGAAATTGGTGTTTGCTGAAGAAAAATACCCATATTGAGGGAAACACATCACCTGGAGAAGCTTTTCCAGGTAAAAAATGTTGACTAACTCTCCAGGTCTCTGTTACTTTAATGTCTGAGCATTTTTTTCTGCAAGATCAGTGGGTCATAACCAAGTCCCTCCAGGACATTTTGTTTTCTTTTTTCTTTTCTCTCTTGGCTTTTTCTTCTTCTCTCCTATTCAAGGTGGAAGAAGCTTATCTGGGAGAAGAGGAGACAATACAGGGAAGCATCCCGGAGAACATGCCAAGCCTTGGCACCTACGTAAAAGCTGTGGATTTCAAAAGAGCAGGAAGATGAGGCTGGAAGGAATGGAAGAAAAACTGGCAAAGAAGAAGGTACCAAATAGGAAAGATCTTGTCCCAGAGAGTGCACGGTGCGAGCCTGAATCCACAGCGGAGCTGGCCTTGGAGCGATTTCTCTCCCAGCCACAAGCTTCAGCTTCAAATTCTACAAAGATGGGGAAGTTCTTTAAAGTGCAGTCCCTGGAGCCCTCGGGAGGGATGATACAGCAAAGCCAAAGTGTCCTCCCTGAGCCCTCCAGGCTGGAGCCGGGCTGGAATCTCTACATCTTTGTGCAGGCAGTTGGGCAGGAGATATCAGAATTGAGGGCACCTCTGTTGTGGGTCCCATCAACATGCAAACAAGGAGAAATTGTATTTCTTCCTTGGCTTGTGGAGGCTAAAGCACTTTGGCTGCTTTCTTAACTGGTTTTTGGGATGAGGAGGGAGGCAGGAACCCTCAGAGACAGATCCACTTCTGGGCTCCCAGCAAGAGGCTTCTCAGTCTGCAGAGTCCTTAAATGAGTGCTGTGGTTTTTCAAAGCTTTCAGCTCCCATTGCACTGGATTCTTATGAAAATCTGCTTCCCAGTTTGGGTTCTCTTGGGCCCTTTTTCCCTCATAAGCTCCGGCCAGACACAGTGAGAGATGTCTCCAACGCAGTCTTCAAGACCTCACCTGCAGTTGCCTGTGGTGGCTTTTGCAGAATGACTCTGGAGCACACGAACGGTGATCTCCTCCCAGGAGATCTTTGAGTGCAACGGACCCTACCCTCAAGTTGACAAGACCCGAGCTGGGCATGGCTGGAGTTTTAAAGCCAAGGGTTATAAATGAATAGAAAACTCAGCACCTCGCTCTGAAAGAGCCAGAAGGACACAAGGTGTCACCCAGGACTGCACCGATCCCTCTGCCCAGGCCTTGACCCAGAAGGGTGGCAGCTTGTGTTCCAGGAGACCCAGTGGCCATCGATGCTGTTATGCCGCTCTCGTTTCTAGCGGGACTTGCAGCGTCTTCAATGGTTTCATAGTTAACAGGAAAGTTAAAAAAAAAAAAAAAAAGCCCAAAAGAGAAACCTTTCAGTGCCTTCGAGCAGCCACGAGCGGCGAATATCCCGGGAGAGCTGGACTGTAATTCCTGCTAGCTTAGCATCAAAGGATGCTCCGAAACTTTACCTTCCTGGTGACGTCTCTTCTTCCCAATGAAAGATGACCCAGGTGACCTTTGATTGAATGTCTTGATAGTCCAGAAGGCAGGGAGCAAGATAATTAGAGCCATAACATCTGATCAGAGGAGAGAGGTGAAGGCAAGGTAGGGGCAGAACAATGCTGCTTTTCAATAGCGGGTGTGACGGCTGGGATGGTCACGGAGGGGCTGGGGAGGGGGCAGGAGTGCAGGGTTTAAAAGGGGGGTTAAGTAGCTTATTTTTGAATAAAGGGTGCAGGAAGCCGGTTGTTATCTTCCTAGTGCCATTCAGGCTGCAGGTGTGACTTAATCTCCCGGCTGGGGCAGATGGATGCTCTGGGTATCAGTCATCTTCTCCAGGTCTGCGGGAGTCCCCGGCGTCCCAGCTGCTCCTCACCGAACTCACCTTCCCATCAGCCGAGCCCAGGGAGTTCCACTGCCCTGTTTTACAGACGGGGAGTCTCACACAGAAGGGATCTCCCTGCTTGGCCCAGGCTCACTCCATTGCCCTGACACAGATGGGAATTTCAACCCAGATTTCTCAACTTTCAGTATCGGGCATTCAAAACCCCAGAAATCCTTTCTCTCTCCCCCAAATGACACAATCTTTTTTAAATCGACATCTTTTGGCTGCGTTCTCGGCGTGCATCAGCCTCATCTCCATGCGTTGGAGATGCCAGAAAGAGAGAATCTCCTCTCAACATGTGTTTCCAGGAGCCGGGGCTTTCAGAGGCGGCGTGAGATGTACAACATAATTTCAAGACGTAGCAACCATCCGCCCTGTGCATCCCTGTCCCAGCCTCGACTCCTCAGGAGCATCCTCGGCCCATGGAGGTTCTTCCTTCAGGCTCCTTTTCCCCGATACTCCTTTTTCACAGCTCCGCCTCGGCTCCATGTACATGGAGCTCTCATGGGTAGGGTGTCCTCTTCGAGCAGTAAAGCACAGCGTGTTTCCAGAGCTAGATCAAGGCTAACATTAGCCATCACCTGGAACCTCCCTGTCTCATTCACTCACATCCAATCTCTTTAGATCCTCGTCTTTTTTTCCTCCTCAAGACAAGGAGCATTAAGCGAAAAATGATGAAAAGCCCCAGTCATACAGCTGAAAGCTCCCGCTTCCTCTTTGCTGCTTCTTTTTTTTATGCCCCCCCCCACCCCCCCATTTTTACTGGAGCCCCAGGAACCATCCACACAAGTGCAAAATTATTTCCATGCAGGGCTCTGCTCACGTTAAAACTCTACGGCTGCTGGTGCACAAGTCCCTACACAGCTCTTGAACAAATTGGACCAATTTGGAGTGATTAGTGAAGAATTCACATATGGTGCCCAGCCAGCACGGCCCGACCAATTGCCTCCTGCAGCCCATTAAGAGCCATTTACTGTGATGGGCCCATTTGTCTTTGTTGTTAGTTCTGGCAGGGCCAGTGACAGATCTTTGGCTGGCCACTGGGCCAACCTCTCCCTGACATCATCTCAGGGGTAAGAGGGCAAGGCTGAGACACACATCGAGTCTGACACCAGCTGATGGATGTCCCAAGGACCTGTGCCAGGCAGGGCTGTGGGGCCTTACCAAGGACCAGGAAGAGGAATTGCCATTTGGGGTTGAGTGTTGGGGACTGGTGGCTGCACACAACCACGGGGTGGATGTGAGACCTTCTCTGCTGTTGGGTACCACGGCCATACTGTGATAATATGGTTGGGGACATGGGGCCAGACTCTCCCCTTGTGCTGTATGTGTCCTGATTGCACAGAGGCTTAGATAGAAAGCCAAAGTTGAAGACCATGGTCCTTGAGGACCTGAGGGGAGACCTTCTTGCTCTCTACAACTCCCTGAAAGGAGGTTGTAGAGAGGTTGGAGTCCGGGTCTTCTCCCAAGGAACAGGCTATAAGACAAGAGGAAATGGCCTCAAGTTGTGCCAGGGGAGGTTTAGATTGGATATTAGGAGGAATTTTTACACTGAAAGGGTTATCAAGCCTTGGAACGGGCTGCCCAGGGAAGTGGTGGAATCATCATCCCTGGAAGTATTTAAAAGATGGCCAGACGTGGTGCTTAGAGGTATGCTTTAGTGATGGTTTTTGTCAGTGTTGGATTGATAGTTGGACTCAATGATCTGAAAGGTCCCTTCCAGGCTAGACCATTCTAGGATTCTGTGATTCAATGGATGGTTTGCTGGGTGTACACCAAAGCAAGCAGGCTTGTCCCAGGAGGCATGGTCCTCCACTCCTCCACGCTTGCGTAGCTCCAAGAAAAATGTGGAAAGAAAGAAGCAGCAAAGACCCTAGAAACATATTTCACGGTCACTAGAGTTGAAGAGTGGGACCCGTTGACTGTGGGGACATTTCCAGTTGCAAGAGGCACTTTCTACTGCCATAATGAATCTGGTAAGGGAAGGTGAATAGGCCACGTTGGTTGAGGTATGTTTACACGGGTGTAATGATAACCAGACTAGTGATTATATGTACATGACTACAGAGGTAAAAAATTCATACCCTTTAACTGACACAGGTGTCACAGCTCAAAACTGTCAACAGGGTCAAGAAACAAATCCAGTTCCAGGTTAAATTCAAGAGCCTTTTACAGGTTCGGTTATAAAGGCCTGGAATGTGATGCACAGAAGGATGAGCCAGCCTGGAGAAAGTGCCCATAATTAGAGCTTTGTAAACGTCTGATATTTTCACTCTCTGGCAGTTCAAGGATTTTTTCCCTTTGTTTTGGGTCAACCCAAAGTGAATTTTCTGTGGGACTAAAAGCAAAAAAAAAAAAAATTAGAAATAGTGCCAACTGAAACTTTTCTTTCAAAACCAAAGAGTTTGTGGAGTATCTCATTTCTACATGCAACCCAAATTAATCTTTTAATGGCACGTGATCTGGGATGGGAAGAAACCTAGAAGACCTTAATACCGTAAACAAAATATTTTCATTCTTTAAATTATTGTTCCGATGAAAGTAGTCACCTAGAATTGCCACGAAACCCTGTGATTGATGAGAATTTACAATTATTCATAAACAATCTTTTTGCCTCCTACCAGATCTTCCTGCCCAGATCTTTGAAATGGCGCTTACCAAGCTTGACCTGGTTTTAACCTTGTTGTAAAGGGAAAAACCCAGACCAATACTATCCCCCTCCCCAGTAGTCGACTTTCTCTGGCAAAGCCGAGCGGTATTTTAACACTTGGGTCCCTTTGACAATGCCAGCCCGTGAGCTGTTGTGTGCTGACAGCCTCTATTGTGTCCTTCCAGGGTAATTAAGAATTTGATCCAGAGCTTTTAAACTTCTGGGGCTGAGGGATACTCTCTGAAGTAAGACACTGTCAGTGCTCTTTTTTGGGGGGAAGACAGGGGTGCTAAAAGGTTTCTGTCCCAGGCCATAGGGCACCAGGACACCTGGGGCCGTTCTGAGGGGATTCGGAGACTGCTATTTAGCCATCTCCTCGGCAATTGGGGCTATTTGAGGAATTGGGGTCAATTATAACCAGCCTTCACCTGTCTTGCTTCTACAGAGAACTGGAGCCAGATGGCAACCTGTAGGACTGGTCTGTCCCACTCCCATTCCCTCTGGACAGATGAACTCGGAGCTCGCCGTGCTACAAACCACCCCTCAACGTTGGTTTAAATACAGTGACGGAGGTGGAACAAGTGAAAGAGGAGATGTCCATTCAGGTACAAGTCTATCTGTACGGCAGTAACCTCAGTGGGTTCTACGAGGCTGACCCCAAGGATCTCAAAATCCATTGTTTCTGCCCAAATTACGAGGCTGGTGAGTAAGTTTCAGTGATTCAGGCTGGAATTTCGTGACTGCTTTGAGATGAAGTCTGCTGTAAATCTGGACGTGGCCAGCCTGGGGCTACTCATAGAATCATAGAATTGTCTTGGTTGGAAGTGACCTTTAAGATTGAGTCCAACCAAAAGGTGTTTTCAATGGCACAAGTGGATTTAGGGGTTTTTGTATGGGAATTAGGCTCTGAAATGCCATTTCTGCTCTCAGCAATCTCTCCTAGACTTCATCAGCACCGGTGTGTCTTGCCCACCAAATTCCCATGACATGACATCATCCTTTTATTATTGTTCCGATTAATAAAACTGTTTCATAGTGTCTTGGAGAGCATGGTAAGATTAAGTTGAGCCTCTTAGCCTCCACAGGACCTCCTGTCCACTCCTCAGAGTGTCTTGATGACTTTGCATCAGGGAATCCTTTATTTTTAGGAGAGCATTACAAGAAAAATAAAGGTGGTGAGTTATGGCAGGACCAACAAATTCACAGATTCATGGAATTGTCAGAGTTGGAAGGGACCTCTAGAGATCTTCTAGTCCAACTCCCCTGCTAAAGCAGGAACGCCCAGAGCACATCACTCAGGAGCATCCAGGCAGGTCTTGAAGATGTCCAGAGAAGGGGACTCCACACCCTCCCTGGGCAGCCTCTTCCAGGGCTCTGGCACCCTCACCCGAAAGAAGTTCTTCCTCAGATTTGAGTGGAACTTCCCATGTTCCAGCTTGAGCCCGTTGCCCCTTGTCTTATTGTTGGAAACCACTGAAAAGGGTCCAGCTCCAACATCCTTCAACCCACCCTTTAGATACTTATAAACATAAATAAGGTCTCCCCTCAGCCTTCGCTTGTTCAGGCTAAAGAGTCCCAGCTCCTTGAGCGTTTCCTCGTAAGGGAGATGCTCCAATCCCTTAATCATCTTACATTACATACAAATCTTACAGAGAAAGGGAAGCATCTGAATTTCTGATGTAAAACTTTGGGTAACACTGATGGAGAATTACAAGAGCAAGGACCAGAGGGACCTGCAGTTTTGCTGAGGCTGGAACACATGGAGGGGAGTGATAACCTGTGCCCTCCTTTGAATTCAAAGCCATGGGATCTCCAGTGGAGGCAAAACTACTGGTGACCCTCCAGCTGGTGAGAAAGCAGGGCTGGTCTAGATGTTTGCCTTCCTCTGCAGTACTCTCCATGTGTACATCACACAAATAATTCCTTCCCGCTGCCAGTCTCTTACTTTTTAGTGCCTCCTGTGCTGTCTCATGGGGTATTTGGGTGCAACTTGTCAGATATCAGTACACCAGAAGCTTTCAGATTTTTGCTAGTAATTTCAGAAGAGCCAAAATTTCATCTGTGTGATTTTCTCCTGCCCTCTTGTGTCGTCATCTCACCCTTTGCGAATGTACTTAACCAGAGCAATGCTGTTTGGCACCTTGTGTCCTCTTCTTCTCTACTGCCAACAGTGACACAAGATGTGGTGGCCTTACCCTTAGCGCAGACTCATCAGCTCCGGGGTTTGGAAGCCTCTGGCGTGATTCAGCAGCCGGTCACACACTCGCTGTGCCTTTTCAGGGTGATGTGCAAAACAAACAGGCAAAGGAAGCGAAACTGCCCGAGTCCTCCCAGCTGAGGATCTGACCCACAATTCGATCACGGGTCCAACCTTCCCCATGTCCCTCTGGCCTGGCGTCTCCCAAGCAGCCACTCTTGATTGCGCAAGAAGAAACAAAAGAAGAGCAGAAGAGGTGAAATTAGCACCTTCTTCCTTGGGTAATGCCCCAGTTGCAGTGACATTGCCCGGACCCAGAGAGGCTCTCACTGGAATTAGTTTTTGGTCAAAGAATGTGAGATGTTTTTCAATAGTTTCTGAGGAAATTCTCTTTCCAGCCTCCCCACCGCAGGCACCTTCTCCATGCCCTTGTTGGTTGCCCTTCTCCGGAACTTCTGTAACTCCACGTCTTGGGAGACGGTGACCAGAACTGCACAATGTGCTCGAAATGCAAACGCATCAAGGTTTTAGCACCCTCTGGGTTTTCCTCAGCACCACCTTCCTGGTGATACCCAACTCTGTTGGCTTTTTTCGCTGCTACCGTACATTAAGACAATGATTTCAGAGAATCACCAATGATGACTCCAAGATGACTCTCTTCCCTGAGCTGTATCTACCAGTCCTGACTTCACCGCTGCGTAGGCGTGGTTTAGGTTGTTAATGTTATGTACACTTAGATCATTTGCCTGATTTTTGCCTACTTGTTTAGGTTTGTGAGTCCCTTCTGGAGTTCCTCACTATTGGTGCAGTGCTTGAAAAAGAGCCTAGTGTCATCCTCAGACTTTCTCAGAATGAAGCATATTGCTGGGAAAGAATCAATTTACCTTTTTATTCCATTCTGTCAGAAATTCTGAAGGTTTCTTGCCTTCATTCCCTATAGGAAGACTATTTATTCATTTTTAGTTTCACTGTTTTCCATTAAATTGGAAAAAAAAAATATAAATGGTTGTACTGTAGTCTTCTTGTAACATCAGGTCTTGACATGACTCAACAGAAACAGATTTGGGGGTGAAATTTTGTTTTGGAATGTTTCCATTTTTCTTGTCATGTCCACATTGATCTGGAATGGGGAACAGGGGCATAAAAGGGAAGAGCCTGAGCTCTTTGGGTTGCTTCCCGGCTAACGATTTAATTTATGAACACAAAGCCAGCCTTGCTCTCCTTGACGGTGTCCAGACCTCACCAGGAATCACAGGTGTAGTTAAAATGTAATTGGATAAAACTACTCTATAGTCCCCGTGAGTCCCTTTGGCAAAGTGTTTCCTGCGAACAAGAATGAACTGTCGTCTGAGGAGTGAAGGAAAACGGGGAGGAATAAGCATTTCTGTGGCAGCTGGCGAGAGCTGGAACCAGCAATTTCGGCTCTGATTCTCTCCATCTGTCAGGGGCCGCAGCTCTGAGATAAAAATGAAGATAGCGATTTGGTCCTCTGGTGGAAGTAGGGTCACAGTGTCCACACAGGGTGGTGAAAGCCACCTTTATGCAAGACCAAGTGAATCAGAAGGTTTCCCCATGGGGTTAGAGCAGAGGACACTGCACGGGCAGAAGGTTGCCATCAGCCAAACCCAGATCCTTCCAGAGAGTTCTTGAGCAGAAAATGTAGAAGGGATGTCATGTGTCACTGATCAAGGGAGAGGGTCTTCTCTGAGACCACTTTTCTTCAGCCCTGACCTCAAGATTTTGAGGTAGTCCAAGAGCCTGGGATCCCAATAGTCCAGGCTTCACCATCTTCATCTCTTAGAAACCCTCGTGAAGTCTCATGAGACCCTGGGCAGCCTCACCTGGGGTCTCCACCCTCTCCCTCTGCCTATAGGCTGAGGAGCTCCATTTAAGTTCAGTCCCTGGGCTTGTAGTTTTCTTTTGAGCTGTGTTGTAGGTGTGTGTGGCTCTGGCTTTGGCTACTGGATGGCTCTGGGACCTATGCTGGAGGTAGCCTGTCTACCAGATGGACCTCTTAGACCTACCTTGTGGATTTGTCCCTACCTCCTGCTGCTCCTGGCTGGATTCTCAGGACATTGGACCTGACTGATTGCTTTGCCTCTTCCAGGGCTGCTGATGGACCCTGGTGTGGTCACCTTTGGCTTGACCTCACTCTTGGAGCAGCCTTGCTCTTGTTCCTCCCTCACATCCTCTTCCTGAGGAATGAGGCTGGGTAAGAAGGAGGAGTGATGCCAGGGGGCTAGTGGAGTTATACTGCAACACAGCCAAAGAGTTTGGCTCTGGAGTCACACAGCTCTGATGGGAGTAATTCTGAAGATCTGAGTAAACTACTGCTCCATGGACAAGATCTGTATTTTTCTAGAGAAGCTTCAGCTGCTCTTGGGGTGAGACAAAGAAAAAACAATTTCTGGGATTGAAGCAGTTATGAAAAAGATAGTTTGGAGGATGAAATCAGATTAGGAGTGTCTTTTTTTTTTTTGTTCTGACTCTGAATATCTGGCAAGTTTAAATAGAAAAGACAAAAGGCAGGAAGAGGAAATACACTCTGGACTTATGCTCCTCATCTGCATAAATCAAAGCACTTCGCAAAAACTGGCAGCGGTTTCACTACATTACTTATGGAGGAAAGTGAATCAAAAGATGTTTAAGACAATAAGTGGAGGATTACAAGTGATCAAATTACTGCAGTTGCTCCTATTTTGCATTTTAATGAACTGAGCTACCATGGTTCAGCTGGTGTTCAGTAACTCATTAAGCCACACTAACGAGATCATGTGCCAGCATCCACCCATGCCCTTAAATGCAGTGGTTTTTCACTTGGGACCCTTAATATCATTGCCAAGCTTCATGTGAGCTGGGGCAGGTGAATGAGGTGCCTGAGCATGGTCTGCACCTGGGATGGACTGAGTGTGGGTGCCTGAGAGGAGAACCCTGCAGGAGCTGGGTGCTGCAGAGACCTGCTGGAGGGGAAGGAGCACAGCATGAAAACCTTGGCTTTTTGGACTTACCCGGACAAGATGATGGTGCTCAGCCAGGCTTTTTGGCAAGGAGTGACCCACCTGCATGAGGGACAACTGAGTCAGGTAAGATAAAGCTTCTCTTGTGCTCTTTTGGGTTTTACTTGTTAAGGGTAAGTCCAGCAGCCCCAGAACTGGGCAGACTGGGGCTGTGGAACACCAGCATCCTTGCCCTGCTCTGTGGGCAATTTTACAACAGGTGGCTGTATAATGGGACAGGTTGTCTAAAAACCTGGCTGTGTGTGCTCAGCTGGTTTGTAGGCTGCAAACCCAGCAGCTGATCCCTCCTCCTTCTCTGGGCCTTCTCCTAATGTCAGTGTTTGGCTCCGTCTGACTGAAGTGGACACTCACTCCTCTGAGGAAACTTCAGAGCCATCCTCATGGTTTTGATGAAAGAGCAGATGAAAGGCGAGGGCAGAGACCTGGATGAATTCCAGCAGGTGGGAAGTCCAGCCCTGTACACCTCTGGTCCTTCCTGGGGCTGATGGAAGCCATCTGGCACCCTTGAGACTGCCAGTGGTTGCCCCAGTGCTACCACCCACCAGTGTGGTGCCTCCACGTGGCAGCAGCAGATCTTCTGATGTCCTTGCCAGCCAAGCCACCTTCGTAACATGGGGGTCATGGACCTGTGCCCGTGGGTCTTTCCCCTGGCTCTAGCGATGACCAACTGCCGCTCTTCCCTCTGCTGGACCCTTCTTTGAACTTGGGCAAGTGTCACTGGAGCAGCGGCTGAGGCACAGTTCTCCTTCCAGCTTCTCTTTGCAAACAGTGCCAAAAACGCTTTTACTAAGCGAAAGCGAAGACTGATGTCATCCCGAGTCTCTGTGAGCCAGGGAACTGAGCAAAGGCCTAGAGTGCCTCTATCTTAATCCAGCTGTGGTTGTTCCTGCTTTCAAGCCCTTATTACCTGCCTAATTCTGCGCTAGGATATTGCTCAGACATCTAAGGAGATGCAAGCTGGCAATTTCGGCGCGCTCCTAAACATCTCCAGCAAAACACCCGCCGGTGCCAAGCCCTTGGCTCCTGGCTCCTCAACCTGTTTCTACTAAGTAAGGAGATTTCCAGGGCGAGTCTGACTTGGCCCTGCAGGAGGCATCTTTTCTCCTGCCAAGGCTTAGGCTGGAGCGAGCTTCTCCCGAGCTGTCACTCAGGGAGCAGGAATGCAGGCGAGGCTGCCCTGTGGTTAGAAGGACTCCACCCCAGAGACAGAGGTAGGCGCCCAGGTACCAACACCGGAGACTTGGGGCTCATCCAGGGCTGTTGATGACAGGCACTGATCTGTTCCTTAACCCTTTGCCTGCCTTCTTTCTGCCTGTAACGATATCCAGGCGGTGGAGATTGTGGTATCTCCTGTTTGCCCTGGGCTGGGTACGGGAGCAGCTGTTGGATGGGACGTCTTTAATGGAAAGCCAGTGATAAGCAGGGATCCAGCCCTCCTTCCTCTGTTTACTGGCTCTAGAGGATGTTTCCCAGCTGGAGATTTACGTTTAGGGGAAGGGGTCCCCGTGCTGGTTTTGTCCTGGAAAGCTGTAGCGTGCTAAAGCATGAATCTGTTATTTTTTTTTTTTAATTTAACTCTTGGGGTTTGGATTTCATGTTGATTGTTCTTCTGAGGTCCCCCTGGAAGGCCTGGAGTCCAAACAAAGGTGGTTAACGTAGGAGTACTCTGCTTTAATAGCATTAGTTGTCCATAAAGCAGACAAACCCAGTGCCTGCCTTCTTCCCTGGTGAGAGTCCTCGCCCAGGAGTTTTGGAAAGTCTGACCAAGTAGGTGTTTCCCGAGCTTAGTTGCCCAAGCTTCAGTTCCACCTTTCTTGTGATGGCAACATCCCACTAGCCCCCAGATATCCACAAAGCCCCAGAGGAGACCTGTTGATGGGCAAAGCTGGGGCTGGAGCGACCAGCCCACCTGAGAGCATGCAGCTCTAGACACTGGGAATGAATCCTGCTTTAATTCCAGGGTCTAAAGCATGTTGTGACCCTGTGAGCTCCTTCTGCCCCTAAGCCTCAGCTCTCCAACTCTAAAACAGGTTTTTGTCTGTCTTCCTTCGATGCAAAGTCCTACCCAATGTCCTACCAGTACAAGTCCTCAGCTGGGGCCCAGAGACTGTACTGGATTCAATGTCCCATTGGATGTTTTTTACATGTCATCTAGATTCTATGTGCTTAGATATGTGGAAAGATAAATCTCCCAGGTCTCTCCCTTCCATGAAGCAGGGCAAGTGTCCTGCTCGGTTCTTCCCCATGCAGATTTGGAGTATTAGGAGAACCGAGTTCTAGATCTTCACCTGTCTTCCAAGCTGTTCTCCTTATGTATGTGCTAAAGGTATCCACCACTGTGATATCAAAGTCCTTGGAGTACAGCTAAAGAGTTGTGATTGGTCTTTGAAGCTCTTTCGTGGGCAGGTGTGCTCTGAAGTGATGAATCCCATCTAGACCATGGCCATGTCAGCCCTTCCAAAGGATGTTGTATACACATCACTGGTTGTTAAAGGGAAGGGAACAGATCTTGCTTATTCCTTGCTTCTCCCCAGTTCCAAGTCGTGTCCCTAAATAGGCTTGTTCTCCACTGCCTGTTGATACCCTCTCAGATGCTAAGAGGGTAACACATGGGTTTGTCTCCACATGGGCTGTGTAGCTCTTTCTGCTTGTGTTTATGGAGTATTTTGCAGCCTGTAGCAGCAAAGTGACACAGAAATGATGTTATTCAGGAATTTGTAGCCACAGGTTCGGGGGCTTGTTTCTATTGGGGAGATGCTACAGCGTGTCTTAGCCTGGTTCTTTATCCTAAAATGCCATTTTCAGGGTTTTCTCTGCTCCTTGAGGCAAACCACTAGTCAAAGGGATGCCTGTACCCTGCTGACAAATGCCAGAATGTTGGCCTGATGTCCCCTACCTTGTGCCCGTGACTACAGGCTCCTGTAGAGAGTCACTGGCCTTGAGGAGAGTGGGAATTACTGGGGAATGGGCTCCTTGCTCCAGTTTGTAATCAAATGCTCCAAGCCCCATGCCCACCTCGCTGACTTTTCCTGGCCTCCGTTGCCCAAGGATCAATGTCTACGAGTCAAGAAAGTCCCTTGAAGACAGAGGGCAATTTACCCCTGTGAAACATATAGTGGCATGAGAGCTGTTGGACTTCTCTAAGTGTGTGCTGCCAGAGGAGTGGGACCCCGGTGCGAGCAAGAATGATTTCCTTGGATCTGGCCTGGGTGGTGGAGTCTTAATTCAGATGGTACATCAGTTCTTCTGCATCTCTGGCCTTTTGGTCAATCGTTGCCTTTTGAGTGGTGTCCCAAGGTTGTCTCCCACAAGCTCTACTGCTTTGCTCAGAACCCAATGGAAAAACCTTAGAGACCCCCATTTTTTTTTCTTTTCAAATGCAGCTTTAGTGAGCTTGTGGATGAGGCTTCCTCCATCCCTAGTGTGGCCATCAAACATGTGATCAGCCCATTTATCTTCAAGGATGTATATTGCAGTGAAAAAGGAAAAAAAAAAAAAACTAACCCACTACCAGGACAAAAGACTAAATCCAGGCCACTAAAAAAACCCTTTGGGGGAGGCCCCAATCCATGGGAAGGTTGTTGGAGAGAATTTACCTTCTTTCATCTTGTCTTTCCAGTGCTACTTCTAACACAAGCACCACCATGGCCTGAGAGCCCCTGTTGATTGAAGGAGGAACTAAATGAATGAGCTACTGAGCTGAGTGTGGGTGGGAAGGGTTAATTGGGATTGAACTGGTGAAGTCAGCTTTGTCGTAGACATTTAACTGCCCAAGGAAATAACCCAGTCTCCGAGGTGGAGGATCCTCTTGGAGGATTTTGAGCAGAGCTCTCCTGTTGCTGCTGCCCTCATCTCCCTGGGCTTGCCAGGGTGACCGTGACTCGGGGCCGCGTGGGCCAGTTCTGGTGGGTATGGCGTAATCCCCGTAAACTTATGGCACGACCTGCTCTGTGGGCTCGGCCGCAAGCCCTGGTCCCTGGGGTGATGTCATGGAGGACATCGCAATGTCGTCTCACGCCGCAACACGCTTCTGCTGACACAGCTTGACGTCACGTGGGCACCGCGATCTGTCGGGCACAGCCAGGGATGAAGGCTCTGCCCTTGGCTGGAAGCGCTATGTCAGCCACGGGCCCTGCCAATGCCACCGGGGCAGCAAAGCTTGTGTTCTCACCAGCAGCACCTTTTAGCTGGCTTGGTGCTGACACACCAGTTTGAGAACCGCCTGATGACTTGTGCTGCTGCACTTTGGGTTTCGGGTTTATCCTCGCGACCTGGGAGCTCCGTGGAGAGCTTAGTCCTGGGTTTGGCGAGAGGATGGAGCGAGGGCAGCTGAGTTCCCTCCACAGAAGCTCTTTGCACGCCTTGTGGTTCTTCAGGCAGGAGTTTTGCTCAGGCTGAGTGATTCCTAACCCAGCCCTGCTGCCTTCTGGCATTGTTTGCCTGGTAGTAGTCTATCATGGACAACTCTTTGGCTGACCCTTCTGGCATCCTGGGGTGCATCAAGAAGAGTGTGACCAGCAGGTTGAGGGAGGTCATCCTCCCCCTCTGCTCTGCCCTGGTGAGGTCCCATCTGGAG
>JAOXNO010000012.1:6664689-6676254 GCA_028565335.1 Limnodromus scolopaceus
CTTCCAACCCCATGTGATTCTGTGACCCTTCTGGGAGCAGCAGCCAAATGTCACCCATGGTGTGGAGCTGCTGTATCTGCTGTCGCACGAAACACCAGAGCCAGTTACTCTGTCATTGCTCCTGGCTTACAAGTCTGAGGCTTGTCTCGGGGGGTCCTTCTTCTTTATTAAAGATCACACTGAATCAAGCAGAACTGGAAGCGAGCAGATCTCCAGGGGTCACTGACTCACATCAAAGGATTCCCCGGAGAGCCCTGAACGTCTGTGTCAATAGGACTCAGTGATTCTTCATGGCAAAAAGCCTCTTCTCAGTTCCCAGCCAGGCTTTCTCTTCGGTCCCCTCGGCTTGGTGCTGTGTCCTTGTCAACAGCAGTTGGATGGTGTCTTCTCTCCCTGCTGGGACCCACTGCTGGGAGTGTCCCAGTGCCTACGGCTCCCAGTGTGCTTCGTAGGGTGTCTTTGTCCTGCTCAGATAATCACAAGGAGCTTTTTCATGTTGCTGCGTTTCTTTATCTTGAGAACAAGCAGGCTATTCATTCCAGGAGAGGTCAGCTCTGGACCACCTACAAACCTGGCGTCTGCAGGAGTGACCACGGCTCATCAGCCTTCTCCTGTCAGCGAGGGCTCCATAACGTCACCTTGGGCATCCTCTCCTCCAACTCTCTGGAGCTGCAGCCTCACAAGGACCCTGGGATGCTGGGAAGAACAATCAGGGCATTGGTGGTTGTGCTCTTCCAGTAGGTTTTACTGGCTCTAGGGGGTTCTATTATTTAACCCACTGCAAGGTGTTCAGCTGGTTCTTCATTCACCTGCCTTGCCTTGTGACACAGTCCCACCCCATGCACTATTGCTTCCTCCCAATATCTCAAGTTCCCCGAGGTCTGGGACCTGCCTTGGTCTGGTCCTGTGCCCCAGTGTAGCTTCAACCACCATGCTCAGTTGCTCGGCCACCCCATTGTCCTCTCGTGCTTTCAGCATCCCAATGACTGCATTCACTCATGGCCCCTCACTTTTGCACATTTTTTTGGGAGGGGGGTGTTTGACCTTGAGTCTGAGGAACTTGTGCCTCCATGTGTGGGCTGTGGATGTACCAACCTCCTTGGAGCTGGCTTGGGGCTGATTGTGTGGTGTAGACTTGTCTTGCATCTAATTAGAGGCTCATTTCTCCCCTTCTTGCCTGTCACTCATTCCTCTCTTCCCCTTCTGCCTTTGGAAATGGGTTCAGCAGAGGCAGCCTAGTGAGAACAGGCTCCAATGCTGGTTTTCTCCGTCATTTTAGGTCCTGTGGTGCTGAGACTTAACGATAGGCTCTCAGGAGGTGGGCTTGGCGTGGGAGACCTCACACCGAAGAGTCCAGTGAGCCAAATGAGCGGACATCCCTTTCTTTTAGGAGTTTGAGAAACTCAACTGCAGGTGGACCTAGATCAGGGGGCTTGTAGTGGAGGCTCTACTGACCCTCTTGTTGTTGTCCCGGTGGGCATAAAGTCACTCCTCCCGTGCTGCTGTCCCTGGGGGATCCCTCATGTGCGAAGGGGGAACGCACGTGGTCCCCGGTGGTGGATATCATTGCGGTGTTGTCAGAATATTTCGCAGAGAAACCCGTGTTCTGCAGGTAATTAAGATTTGGCTGTGGCCGCCTCAGACGAAAGAACATCTGCTTTGTAAACTGGGAAAGCATTTCTTTTTCCTTGGGTGGTGTCATGACCTGACGTTATTTAGAAATGATTTTGTATCTGTGATTATTATTACTTGTATAATGTTACGGGTAATTATCTACCAATAATTATTACGTTGAATAATTCCAGAAAGAGTTTATTTAACGTAAACATTTAGAAAGGTAAATGCTATGGATAAGATAGAGCCCGAGGGCTCGGGGCTGCTGGGTTTTATTTCCAGCTTGGCCGCTGTATGGCCATGGCACTCAACAGATGTGGCTTCTGCAAATAGCTTGACTTAAGGGGGAAGGAGTTTTGCTCTCTACCATCAAATAAGCCAAAATTATACTGCCAAGACTGAAAGAAGTTTGGATGATGCTTCACTGCCCCAATAATGCATGTGAAACATCCCAAAGGATCAGTCCTGGGGTGTTAGTTTCTTCTTTATAATAATCCAACATTGTAAAAACGCGACTCAGAGTCACTTATTTCAAAATCAGCTCCGTTGTATCGTTTGTTTTTTTTTTTTTTTTCCAACTCCCAGCCCCACAGAGCACTTCAAGAGTGTGCGAAAGCTGAAGCTGAAAGCTCATGGAAGAAAATTTGCACAGGGACTTATTTGTGTGTTTGAAGCTGGGCAGAGAGCTTGTCTGACAGAAAAAAAAAATTAATAAAAAAAAATCTAGGATGAAACAGTCACCAGAAAATTGATAGACATGCCTGGAAATGCCTTTTAACCCTTATTTACTGTAGGGCTTGTGGTTTGAAAAGCCTGGAGTCTCATTTTGACTGTTTTGGTCCCCGCTAAAATTACAGAGGTGGGGAAGAAACCACCCGACGAACCGAACGGGCTCCGACAAACAAGCCCAGAGGAAAGGGGTTCGTTCCCGGGCTTGCCGTGCAAATTAAAAGCAGGTTTGGAGCTGGAGTTTCTGCTGGCTCCTGTGCCGGTGGCAGTGGGCGAAGGGAAGGAACGCGCCGGTGGTGTCTCGGGAGCCCACGTTCAGGTGCCAACCCCTGCTTACGGGGCACTGCCTCGCGGGGACTCCCCTGGGTGTGGAGCCCCGGTTATTTGATCAGAGGGGACCGGTTACGGTTTCACGGGCACCGGAGCAAGCGCAGGAAGAACTCTGGAGTCCTCAACAGAGAAAGGACACGGACCTGTTGGAACGGGTCCAGAGGAGGGTCACGAAGATGGTCAGAGGGATGGAGCACCTCTCCTATGGGGACAGGCTGAGAGAGCTGGGGTTGTTCAGCCTGGAGAACAGAAGGCTCCAGGGAGACCTCTTAGCAGCCTTCTAATATCTGAAGGGGGCTACAGGAGAGCTGGGGAAGGACTCTTTGTCAGGAGGTGCAGGGACAGGACAAGGGGTAATGGTTTTAAATTGGAAGAGGGAAGACTTAGATTAGATACCAGAAAGAAATTCTTTGCTGTGAGGGTGGTGAGGCACTGGAACAGGTTGCCCAGGGAAGTCGTGGCTGCCCCATCCCTGGAGGGGTTCAAGGCCAGGCTGGATGGGGCTTTGAGTGACCTGGTCTGGTGGGAGGTGTCCCTGCCCAGGGCAGGGGGTTGGAACAAGATGATTTTTAAGGTCTCTTCCAACTCTAACCATTCTCTGATTCTAAGAACTCATTGGCGATGATGGCAGCCTGTGCAGAGCAGAGCCAGACTTGCCATCAAAAGCTCTAGTGAGTCCTGTCCTCTCGAGGTGCCACCATGGTGCGGAGCAGGGGAAGGAGCCCCATGCACCCGCCTTTGTTGCAGGAGAGGAAACTGAGGAATAAGAAGCGTCTTGCACAAGATTGCACAACGTGCAGGAGCTGGCAGTAACACGCAGGTCTCTGGCTCTCCTCGAGGCACGTTGCTCATGTGTTGTGGAGGGAGCCCGGTCTTGCTTTGACACCAAAATCCACAGGGGCAGAGGAAGAAGTAGGTGATCTGCCAGCGAGAAGCACCACCAGATGACCCCACCACAAGGGTGACCCTTGGAAGCTGCATGGATGTGAAGACCTTGTGGCTCAATATATCCCCATCTCCAAGAGCATGGGATCATCAGGATAGTGGGGAACAAATACATCGCCTTGGTTTTGGGTGGGTTTTTTTTAACCAGGAGCAAAATGCTCTGGGCTTTGCTGCCATGGTGCTTTTGAGCAGCAAAGTGGAGCAAAACCACCAACTCCAAACCATGAGGACCTACCAGGACGGGGTCGGTGTTTGTGTCTGTAGCTTCTTATCAGTGAAAGGCAGGAGATATCCAGGACAAGTGACTACAGCACCATGACTTTGGTCTCCACGTGTGACACTACTTTGGGGTCCTTCTCACTGCACCCAACCTGTGTGCAACCCAAGCCCTTCCATTCCTAAGCATCTCAGAGGTCTTCTTGGGTTGTGGGCATCTAGAAAGAGCTGCAAAATAGCTGTTTCCTCTCCTTTTTGGGGACCGGGGAGTGGAAGGAGGCTTGGAGCAGCGCAGCTCCCTCGTGGTGGCCTCCTGGGGTGGGGCAGGTTTTAACAACGTGCCAGAATATGTGGCTGTCCTTGGACACGTTTAATTTCCCATCTTCTCAGCACAGGGAGCGCTTGAATCGCCCTTTAGCGGTTGGGCACAGAAGGGGAAAGATCATTAACATACAAAGGGCTCCTCTTTCAACACCAGCTTTGCGAACTTTCATGATTTTAGCTCTGTCTCATCACATTTGTTCTGCGTTGTACTTGGGTTTGGTTTCTTTTTCTTTTTTAAAAGGGAAAAAAAAAAAAAAAAAAGAGTCCTAGTTCTTGGAATTGGGTAAACACATCAAAATCTCAGCTTTTGTTAGAGGCTCCCACTCCTGATAGCTGCAGAGGAAAATCACAGCTTCTAAAGATGCTACAAGTGGTGATCAGGCATGAAAACTGCATTCCTTAAGCTTATTTTTGATTCTGGTTGTATTCAACCAAATCTCTTTGCGAGGGGAAGGGGAATGGAGCAATGTTGCCACTTCTGGCTGCTGAGGACCAGTGGACTTCAAAGGTCCTTGGGTCGCTGTGCTGGTTGCAGCAGGGGATTACCACGTCAGCAGCATGGGCAGGAATGCAAAAATACCACGTTTTTCACTTTTTCCCCTTGCCTGCTTTCCCTCTCTTTTTTTTTTTTTTTTTTTTTTTTTGTCTCGCTCTCCCATCTCAATGAATTAGGTTTGAGCTTTGGGTCCCCTCCTGGGAACACGGCCAAGGGCTGGACTGGTTTGGGGAATTGCTGCCTTCCCCTCGTGCAGGACAGGAGCTTTGCTGGGCGTTGAGGTGACTTCTTTGGCTGTCCCTTGGTTTCTCAGGTAGGTTTTGTTTATTGCAATGGCAAATAAATCCCTCTTCGTGTTGGCCTTGGGGCAACTGGGTGGAAGGTCTTGATAGGGACCCATTCCACGTTTCCGCTGAAGATGCGACCCACTTAAGATCAGGTGTTTCGTGGGTATTGCCGAAGCTATTCAGGTTAAACACCTTCGTTGGTCCTTAAGGCCATTCTGACGATGGGCCCAAGGGGAAATAGGTCAGGTACTTGGAGATCTGTGTCACTGTGGTGGCCTAAAACATTCCTAAATGCAATCTGTGAGGAGATGCCAGAGCGCTGACCCATCGCCTGCCTCTACTGCCGGCTTCTCCTTCCCTCCTGTTGTGCTCTTCATCGGCCAAACAACCCGGGAGCTCATTGGCGAGGAAGGGACAAAAGGAGGAAAAAAAAAAAAATAAAAAAATAAATGATGGTGCTTCCCCCATAACATTCATCTTCAGTCCTGTGAGCCTGACTCACCTTTCCAGGAATCTGGTTTAATCTTTTATGCAGCTTCTGAAGGGACAGGCAGGAGACAGCACGAAAGCCTAACGCCTTTGAAAAGTATTGCCTTTAAAGCATTTGCCTTCCAGGGGATCCCGTAGTAGTTGCTCCAGGGCTGCAACGATAAACGACACCAAAGTTTGTTCTAATTCCCTGTGGTTTTGCCTCTCGCTGGGCTGCTGAGATCCTGGCAGCCTTTGGTGTCTTTGCTGAAAGTCCTCTTGTTCTGGGCATCGTGGGAATCTTAATTTTATGTGAGAATCTCCTGCTTCCCCCTCCCCCAGAAAAAAAAGTTAGTCTTTGGAGTGGAGAGGAGAAAGAATTGGTTTAATAATCTTTTCTTTGTTGTCTGTCTTTGATACGTTCCTTGCACCCAAACTTAGCTGTGCTTATTGAAAATGACTGTTTTCCGTGAAAATTGTATTTGTTTAAAATACATACACAAAATGTAGCTTCCCAATTTTTTTTTAAATTGAAGCTGAATATTTTATTCCTGGTAGGCGATGTCTCTCTGTTATTCCTGCTCTCCTCTGTTTCCCATCTTTGCCACCATTTTAATGATAAAATTGAAATAGGAAAAAAAAGACTCAAAGTTGAGTGATTGGAATTCTGGTTTTTACCTTGGTTTTTTTAAGCAGAAATTTCAACCGAAATAATTTTAATGATTTTTTTTTTTTCCCCCCTTTTTTAAAGTTTTGAACCAAAGATTGCAGCCAGCTTGGCTCAACTGTGCTGAACACACAGGGTGTCCTCCACCAGGCTGTTGAGCCCAGGTGAGTCTTGCGGTTCTCCTCCTCCCACGTGGACTTGCAGAGCTTGTGCTGCCCCGTGTCTCCACACAGGGTCTCCCTAGCCTTGGACAAGGCAACCACTGGGGAGACATTAATTAATCTCAATTTAGATCCAATGCTTTGGCCTTGGTTCTTCTACTAGAGCCAGGAGATGTTTTGCTGTCAGCTCTAGTAGGAAGGGGATTATTAAACGTTTAATAAACTGCAGGTTTTCCAGTGCATGGGCTTGCACAGCTGGTTTTTTTCCATAGCAAGGATCTAAAAGCATCACACAAACCAGTTTTCACTGGGGCAGTGTAAGAGATGCGTTAAGGGGCAATTGCCAGTGCTAATAGTTAGGACTCACAAACAAGGAGAAGCTTTCCAGGGTTCAGGTCCCCCGTTGGAACCTGCAAACCCAGGTCTGGAGAGGGAACACCAGCTTCTTCCAAAGTGCTGGGATCCACATGAAAACCGAGCTCTCCAGAAGATCTGGTCACCTTGAGGACATGAGTTGGAGCTGAGCTACCTTTAAGTTCCAATCCTGGGACAGGACGGGGAAGCAGGGATGGAAAAGGGAGGTTGAGGACGGCAACAGGAGCAAGTGAAGGAAGGTCAGACTCGAAGGAATTTCCCATTCCTTCACTGGGAGGATCGGAGGAGACTAAATGAGCTCCTCAAGAGGATCAGGACCATGTGTACCTCTTTGGGAGTGGGAAACATGTGCTTCTAATTTTTCTTGCTTGCTGTGTGCCAAGGGGATCTGTTTCCCATTGACTCTTGACCCTCAGAAGAAAAGGGGAAAACCAGAAGAGAAATAACTGGCCCAACTAGTGCTGTTGAGGTCCATGGCAAAAATCCCACCAGCTTCAACAGGACCATGGTTCAACCTGACAAGAAAAAAAGCTCTCTGAGCTAGAACAGTAAAAGAAAAAAAGTAGAAAAATCTCTTAGCTTGATTTGGGACACTGGCTGGACTGGAAGTCATCGTATTCCCAGTTTATCACTGTACTGGACCAGACCCACCTAGAACTGCTCTTAAAAAAATAATAATGGATAAGATCCTTTCCTTTTCTGAAGGTGGAAAACTCTCTTGGGAGGGGGTGTAGCATCTAGGACAAGAGACACGGTCAGGGGAGGACCTCAGTGGGAAATGCATTTGCTGTCCAAATAATATTCCTAGATAAAAGAAAAGCGAAGAGCTAAAATATTTTTTGTGAAACAAAATTGCAGAAAAGAGAATTGTTTGGTTCCATGAAAGTGGCCTTTATTGAATAAACTTGAAATGTTTCATTTAGACTGATCTTTTTAAAAGTATTGTGTGATGTGGAATAAGTAGAAAAATGAGAAAGTGTGTTGAAAGGAAAAAGAAAAATATCTTTCTACCCTACTTTTGGGCCATTCTTTCCTCAACAGCCCTTTGCATCCTTTTCAGTCTCCCGTAAAAGTCTTGTGGGCAATGGAGAATTTCTCCATTTCTTTTCAGAAACTTCCACAACAGAGAAGCCTCTGACTTGCACCCTCCTTTGGCTTAACCTCCTACCTCTTCTCATTATGTTAAATAATTCCCTCTTTGAGCATCTTCACTCTTTGAAGCTTTGACCTGCCTTGTAACACATCCTCTTCCAGCTTTTATTTTGTTCCTGTTGGAAAACCCCACTGTTCCTTCCCGGTCTGGTGCAGTCAGGTCTCCATGGTCCTTCTTTCTACCTGTTCTGGTCTGACCTACCATCTCTGATGGCAGCAGTGAACTCTTCCCAGGGCACATCATGGTGCCATCAACAAATTGCATCTTTATCTCTCCCAGTACCATTAATGATGATCTTGGAGAGGATTTCTTTCAAGCTCCTGAAGACCATTGGCAAATCCTCTTCCACCTGAGACTTCTCTTTCCCCACCACTCATCATTGTCTCACTCTTGGCACTTCCATGCCCATGGCAGATTTCCTGTGCTAATCCCCGTCTCGGAACCATACAGCAATTATTTCTGTGCTCGCTGCCATCCAGAAGAGCTTGTCTGTGTTTCCTTTCCCTGGGCTTGGTGACTTTGATAAAGAGAAGTTTGGTCAATCTGGCACCATCTTCCCCTGTTGCGTTTTATTCCAGTCTCCATTTCCTATGCTGCTTTGGGTTATTCTTCCAATACAGACTTGTATTTGCCTCCATCAATGGATTGTCTTCCTTCTGAAATAAGAGTTGCAAACCACATATTGCTTCTATTTCTATGTGATTGATAGACAGGACCTTCTCTTCCTTCCCAAAGTGCCGCTTTGGGCTGCAATAGCTGTAATAAGAAGAGTTTGAGTGAAAAAGCCACTCCCGAAGGGGTGAAGACAGCAATAAGATTAGGTATCCTGCTGGATCTTGCACCAGCACTAAACCCCAGTGGTTTGCTGTGCTTTACTGGTTACACAGAAATAGGAGCAGGAGGATGCCATGAACGTGAGGATGCTTCTCAGCGGTCTCTCATCTATCCCAGGTAAGTTCTGCCCCCTTGTAATCCATGTATTGAATTATTTCAGGCAAGAAACCCCTCTAATTGCTTTGGAAAAGATTGCATGCTCCTTCCTCTCTTATTTTTTTTTTCCTCTCCGTGACTCTCTGTTTCCTCAGTTGTCCCCCAGCCGGGACTCTTCCACCAGCGGAGCTGGGTGGCTGCATGACACCGGTGTCAGGTGGACCACGAGGTGCTTTTTGCCAGGTTCCTGCCTGATGACAGGTGACTCAATGCCTCAAGGCTTGTAAGGAAGCCAGCAAGCCAGCATCTGATGAAAGAGCCCAGCGGAGAGAGGTGCAAGGGGAGAGAGAAGAGGAGAAACCTCGCGGGATGCGATGGAAGTGAGTCATCTGACAGGTACTGCCACCAGGCCAGCCTGTAATTAAAGCTCACCTCGCCTGGTGTCTCCACTGGAGCATATGCCAATCATTCCCTGTGGCATTTTCACGCTCCTTATCTGTCAGCCTAGAAATTACCTTTTTTTAGATCAACTTTGAAGGTTTAATTCTGGCAGGGAGGCGCGGGGGGCCAGACAGTCTGCTTCGCCACGGAGCGCCTTGCAAGGGGAGAAGCGATGTGTTGCTTTGTGTGGACCAGCTTTTCAAGAGATGGGAGCTGGTTTTTCAAGGTGGGACCAGGTTTTCCAAAGTGCTTGGGTCCTGGCAACTCCCATCATGTTTTTCAAAACGCGCCTGATGAATTGCAGCCGATTCTTTAGAACCTCGGGGTGGGGGGTGGGGGTCAAACTCCCTAAAAAAAATTTTGGGACCCCGTGGTCGTGCAGAACCAAGTGGTGGCAAGTGCATGGCTGGGAAGTTCACGCGATGGCTCTGCAAGCTCTTGAGGAGTCCTCTGACCCACCACCATCAGTTATTTTGTGTGTCCCTCAGTCTCTCAACAACCTCCCTTCTACAGGAGATGTTGCCATCCTTTTGCAGATGGACCAAGTGTACTGTTATTAACAAAACTGATTAGTGAGATTAAGTTATGCTTAATTAAGGAAAGGGTTGATGGATTGGATTGAGCTCTAAGGCAGTGGTAGCCAGGGGTTACAGCTTCAATAACACCTGTGGGAATTGTGCCTGAGCTGGGGTGAATTTAGGATTGAATTCAGATTCTCATGAACGTGATGATGGTTTGAAATCAGGACCAAGCGAACGCCTCCTGCTCTTTCAAAATCCTTGTGGCTCGTGTTAAATTAATGTATAGGAAATGGGAAAACTCCCATTTCTTGACTACAAAAAGAGCTTTGATGAAGCATGCAAGCAAGTCCATGTCCCTGTCCCACTCCCCAGATGAAGTGCACGTGTTGGGCAGCACGAACAGCTCATCTGGGATCACCCAAGGATTCTGGGGCAGAGCTGGCCCTTTCCCCAAGCCAGCCAAAGCCTGAATCATAGAACCATTGGATGGTTTGAGTTGGAAGAGACCTTAAAGACCATCCAGTTCCACGGGCAGGGACACCTCCCACTAGACCAGGTTGCTCAAAGACCCATCCACGTTCCTCGCTGGTCCCTTTCTCCTAAGAGGGAGGATGTTATGAAGCCGAGTGCGGGGGTGGGCAATGCACACACACATGCTCACCCACGCCAGGTGCCCTCTCCCAATGGCCTTGCGTGAGCACCCCGTGACTCCGTGCCCAGGAATGCTGCCACCGACTGGTCCCCCGCTGGGGATTGCATCAGGGCCCTAAACTCGTTCCACACAGGATGGAGCGGCTTGGTGACACCCGCTTGTGTGCAATGTGGCACTTCTCCGGGGACGGCCGGTCACCACGGCCTTGGGAAAGGGGAGGGGAGGGTTCATGCATCATCCTGGCACCCAGCAGCGTGGGGTGATGTCCTGCCAGCCTCCACAAGGAATTTGGGACCTTTTCCACTCTTCCTGGAAGGGGTTGGAAGAAAGGTTTCCCCAGTCTTAATAAGACATCTTCAATTTTTCCAGTTTTCCGGGTAGGAAGATGCGATGGGTCTGCTGAGCTAATAACAGCCCACATGCCTTAGGTTTTCCTGTCCTTACATCTCCAAGCCCTTCCTTTTTTCTCCTAAAAAAGCTAATAGATGCCTTGCTGTTTCTGCTCAACATCACCGGACGGTTCTGACCTGGCTTGTCCTGCTGGCCTTTTATCTCTAAGTGATGCTTGTCCTGGGCCAGGGTGTCTCCTGGGGACATCTTAGCAATGTGCAGCCAGACCTTTATGCTGCTTCCCACTTATTTCCTCGTGCGTACGTAGCATTGCCCAGAGATCTGGGCGATACCAGGTCTGGATTCACCTCCCTTGGTTCCCGCGTCTCTGTCTCCCGGCCTTTGTAGTCGACTTTGAGAGATTCCTGGCGTTTCCAGGACCTCAGCTCTCGCCCAGCGAGGCGCCTGCATTAGGCTGGGGAATTACCAGAGCCCATTTCTCCTGACGGGCTGTAGACAGAGCCCCGGGTGCTCCTCTCTGGGATGCAGACATCCTTACTCTGAACATCTAACACCGGGTGAAGCGAACACCACCCTTCCCATTTCTCACATACATTAAAGGCGAAGCGGCTGATAAGGAACCTGCTAGATTCTAGCCTAAATTTATTAATGTCCAATTTATACAAACCTGTCCTTGGAGCAACGTTGTCCTTCAACTTTACCTTGCTTTTCCACCCCCTGAGTACTTGGGCTGTGCCTTGCTTTAGCAGAACGAGACCATTCCCTTTTATCTTTTATTTATTCCCTTCCAACCTAGAAGATTCTATGATTCTATTTTCACTGAAAGGGTTATCAGACATTGGAATGGGCTGCCCAGGGTGGTGGTTGAGGCACCATCCCTGAAGGTGTTCAAAAGACAGGTTGAC
>JAOXNO010000012.1:6676354-6701080 GCA_028565335.1 Limnodromus scolopaceus
TTGTGTGGGTGTTTATTTTTGTCAGAGTTAGGTTGATGGTTGGACAAGATGATCTTGAAGGTCCCTTCCAACCTAGATGATTCGATGATTCTATGATCTCTCTGTGAAAGCCAAGGTGTTCTGGCATCTTCCTTGGAAGAAGGGTTCTCCATTCCCTTCATTGCCCTGGTAGTTCTCCTCCACCCCTGATTTCTTGATCAAGGGTGATTAAAGGAAGATGCTTTATATCAGACGAGACCCTTCAAAGCCCTATTGAGGGAATACTCCTCTATTTCTCCTGGAAACGTTGAGCCTGGTGGTCCTACACCACCCCATGCAAACTGCTGCACCGTCCTGGCAACTCATGGTCATCCCAGGGCTGAATAATGAACTCGGATTTTTTGATTTTTTTTATTTTTCTCTCTTTGTGCTGGAGGCAATTGCTCTCTGGCCCAATGTGAAATGCTCAGTCTCTTTCTGACCTAAGCCTTATGCCTGGACAATTTATCTCCAGGTGGAAAGTCTTGTCTCAAGAGTCACCCAACAACCTGTGGAAAATCAACAGGATTTGGCCAACTCTCAGTCTGGCTTTAAGAACCTCTTGATGCAAAAAAATAATAATAAAAAAAAAAAAGTGCTGAGAAGCCATAAAGAAAATATTTTTCAAAACTGTCTGACCTTTGAGAAGAAACGATTCCAGAAAATAAAATGTTATAGCGTCGAATGAAACAGGCATCACATTTGGCCAGACTTTGCTGAAACAAAATACTCTGACAGCCCTTGAGAAGCCGGGTTTCTGCATGGGGCTGGGAGAGAGATTTGTTCTTTGCTGTTTATTCAGCTTTGGATTTGGGGAAACGTCAACATCACTTTTTGTTTTCTTTCCTTTCTGAAAGACTCAGAAATTTCAAAATCCTGAAACTCTTCCCAAAATGAACCAGCTGGTTATTGCTCAACTCTCTCTGTTCCTACCTCCGCCCTCCTGATGAGTTATAGGGAGGGTGTGACATTCTGGGATCGCGCTGATCCCCAGGTGCTGGAAAGGGCCACTTCCAGAGGCTTCTCCCAAAGTAGGGCTCAATCCTAAACCTATCCCTGCCAAAAAGAACATCCCATTCCCTTGGCTCGGCTGCCTAAAGGTGCAGTTCCCAGGTGCATCGCAGAGCCGGCTCCTAAATCCGCTCCTGACCCCATGTTATTTATCCGCGTGGACTTTGGGGCAGTTAGTTCTCATTTATACCTGGGTAAAATAAGAGCCGAATCGAGCTATTAGTGTCTCACACCTCAAGCATTAGGGCTTTCCCTGCATTCATAGAAAAGGTTGAGGTTATTACCAAAGAGGTGAAAATTAGATAATAGCTGATGTCTCAAGGGTGCCAGCCGTCCCGCTCTTAAGTGATTCTTTATTCCAGGCACATCATAATTCGCTGGTGACTGCTAACTGGAGCCTGGTGTCTTACTTGCATTTATGGGCTGCTAGCAGATGATTATAGAAAATACAGTAATTAAATAAGTACTTCGGCGGGGTAGGTTTGGCCTGGGAAAAAGTAAAATTAGACAGGGCAGTATGAGCTGTTCCAAATTGTGAAGTCTGATTAATTTCACTTTCTTTTCTTGTAGTGTGTCCAGTAATATTCGGGAGGAGGAGGGGTCACCCAGGAAAGCCTATGAGAGGTGAATTGGAGCCAACAGGCTAAAACAACCCGGCGTGTTACGGTGATACTTGGTAGCTCCATTCCACAAGGTGCAATTCAAGCAGGAGACCTTCAAGTTTTGAGGGGCAGGAGCAGAACTGACAGCGAGGGAGATGGTTTGACCAGCTGCCTCTTCCCTTGACTCTGGAATCCCAGCAGCTGTCTAGCCAAAGTGGTTCTTGGGGCCACCTATTTACAATATTTTTACAGTAGCATCTCTTCAGTGGAAGCTCGGGGATGCTCGCTGCTCTTCCCCCCTTGCGTTTTGCATGCAGTGCTCCTCTCCGGCATAACAATTTCCAGCAGAGCCGAGGCCAGGGGTTGGACTGGCTCCAACCAAGTAGGAACCTGCAATTATCCAAGCATCTACGGGATGCCATCAGCGCAGGATTCCCTTTGATGAAGCGTCGTATCCAGGTAACCTGTTCCTAATCAAACAGGACACCTTGGTGCGCAGGAAAGGGCACTGCCGGCCATTCCGGGTGCTCCGGGAGTGTGCTGTGGGCAGAGCAAACAGGAAGCCGAGGGATGGACCACTGAGAGCCACTCCACCTATGCCCAGGGGTGTTGGGCAGGTGACGAGTCACTTAGAGCTGGTCCTTCTCTTGCTCCGGCAGTGACGCATTGTTTTGAACGAGAAATTCCAAGAGCGTTGATAGTCCTTTTGCTTTAGGGACAGCGTCATTACTTGAGGTTTTTGGGGTTAAATCCACAAAGGTGCTGACCTTCCTCGCTCTCGGGAGCCCAACAGGATTTGGGGCCAGGGCTCACCCTACGAGCGTTGAGTGTTGGAGGTGCCAAAGGAAGGAGGATGGTCACCAGAGCCTTCCTCTTGAGTAGATGGAGAGAGCAGCCATTCCAAAACATGAGTCATTGCGCTTGGGCTCTCAACCACCCTCTTTGGCCACCTCTCTTTCTTTCTGCAGCCCATAGAGGGAGCTGATGGAGCTTTGAATCATCTGGCGTGAAATCTGGCCTTGGTGCTTACATAAGAGCTGGATGCCGAAATACCTGTATGGCTTGGGCTTTGTGGAGCCACCCATGAGGCCTTTGGTCTCTCCTTGCCATGCGGCTCTTGCAGCATCTCATGATGCTGCTGCAGAAGGTTAGATAAGGTAACTGAAGGCATTAAAGATGCCACTCGAGGTCTGTTCAGACTGTCCTCTCTGGGGTGCCTTTCTCTCTTTGGGTTTCCTTCCTCTTCCTCACCCAATCAAGAGATGAACTCTTGACTGAATCTCTTGGAGGACTTGGGTCTAAGGCGAGGAAATACTCTAGACCCCAGGACTGGAAAGACGAATGGCACTTTGAATATTGTCCCCACTGGAGCGTGATGAGATTCCCTCAGACGTGCATAGCTGCTGAAAACACTCAGGTTGAGACATGATGCAGCAACTCTAGGAGCCCTTCCAACAGATTTCCTCTTGGGCCAGTATGCAGGGAATGGAGCTGGGGCCGTCAGAACCAGCAGCAGGAGCTGAGCCAAAGCAGCTGCCGCTGTTTCTGTGGACCCACGGACTCTGCAACACACCCAGGGACAAGGGTCCTCCCCAGCCTCCTTGGGGACCGCTCCTCTGGACTCTTTCGCTTGACGATGCTTTGCTGTTCTCAGCGCCTTGCAAAAAGGGAAGGGCAGACATCAAAAGCTCAATGGGAGCATCCAAAAGTTCATCTGAAGCATGCAGACCTTTAGCGTTTGTAACGGGAAGTTGGAGGGATTTCAAGCACTCTCATCCCACCTCCTGGCGCTTCTGTTTCTGGTTAGGGCCAGACATAACCACAAGAACAAGCTTTCTCACGGTGTTTCAGCACATTTCCTGTTGGTCCTGGAAGAAAACTGGAAGAACGTTTGAAATTAAGAGGACATCTAGCCTTTGTAGAACCACAAAGGCTCTGTTTTGGAAATAGGCACAGGCTCTGAGTGTTGGCCAGGGGTGAGCGAGTTTACCGTCTTGAACCAGTTTGTGCCATCCCCAGGGCTAACAAACGTCCCCCTCCCCGAAAAGAGAAGGGTTGATTTCATCTCATGGAGAAATGAGTCATGGTCCTGCAGTGCTCCAGTGCGATGGGAACAATCCCGGGATGCTCTCAGGACGCTCGGATGGAGCCGCCTGGTGCAACGGGTAGTTTTGGAGCCCGCAGAGGGTCAGAGATGAGTGTGAGGATGGAATAACAGTGCTGTGGAGGGAACATCCTCCATCGCACTGTCACGCAGGCCGGGGCTTCCAGGGAGGTTTTGTCAGTCTTTTTCTACTAGAGGACGCTGGGCTGCGTGAAGCAAAGGGCCATGGGCAGAGCCGGTTGGGAAATTGTATATGTGTGTGGTTGTGGGGATTGGACTACGTGGAAACATTTCACTTTGGGGAAGAGGAACACATTTGAAAACGGTTTCATCCAACTGTTTATGTCAGAGAACATGTGGGTTGTTGGGTTTTTTTTTTTTCCCCAATGCAAGTTGAAGTTTGCCTGCGTCGTCGTCCCGGGATTGCTTTTGTTGTGACAGACATTTGTAATCAAATTAAATCAAACCACAGAAAAAAACAGTCAACAGGAAAACCCTTCAGCTCAGCTCACTCCTTGGTCTCAAACGCCCTTGGAGGATCCTTCTCTGCCGCTGTCCCTGCTGGGGACCGGAGCATGAGAAAGCAGCTTTTGGGCTGGGAAAAGGCAAACTAAGGACCCCCCGTGCCTTGCTGCCACCACGAGAGGTGAACTGTGTCCATGTAGGCAGCCGGCCGCATCCTTTTTAGCCCATCAAGTGCATGCTGCACCTCTGGATTTAGTGTGGGGCTTGTGAAGGAGCCAATACCCATTTTTGGTGTGTTGTGCTTGGGATTTGAATCCTCACAATCTAACGTTTTTATTAAATTTTTTTTTTTTTAAGATTAACGAGCATCACACCACAGAAGTTTAGGCAGCAGATAAAGGGTGTTGGGACACATCGAGGGAAGGATCAAAACCACGGAGCTGGGCTGGGATTTAACATCATCTCCCTACAAAGCACAGGTAGAGTTTACTTTCCCTGTTTTATCTTTGCTAAGCCTTAATCACGGAGTTGCTGCAATTTCTTCCATGAGGTTAAGTCAAAGGAAATCCCCAGGTCACGTCATCCATCCTCGGTGCTCGGTTCTGATCCTGAACCTGCACTTTGCTAAATGAAGAAAGATGTGAATCGGGCTCAGCAGCGGGGTTTGAGCTGAGGGCTCGGGTGAGAGCTTGGGAGGGGGGGGCTGACATCCCTCGAGGGGTGGAAAGGTGTCCAGCTTTGTGTTGCTTCAGAAAGGGTTTCCACATCTCGCCTTTCTGCCTTGAGGAACGGTGTTTAGAAAAGCCAGAGCCCTGCGTTTGATGTCAGTTGGGAGCTCAGGTCCATTTTGTGGTGAGAATGTCAGTTCTAATGGAGAATGGCAGTCTGAGAGGGTTTGGAAAAACACCTGACCGGGATGATACAGGCAGAGTTGTCCCTGCTTGGGGCTATGTGATGAGCAAGGTGACCTCTTGCATTCCTCCCGTCTGGCTCCATCCCTTTGCTGCCTTTCCTTTGCTCAGGAGCTCCTCTTGCCTGCTCTAGACCTCAGGTCCATGAGGACCAAACCCCCCCTGATGCAACGTGCTCTCCCTCCAGCAGGACTCACCACAGGCTGGAGAGTCAGAGTCTCTCTGGTCAGAGACACCTCTCCGGAGCAGTGGGACAGGGCAAGGGAACTTGACCAGGACCACACCGGGGCTAATAGCCTGGCTTGGAGCAGATGCCAAATCCCTAGGCGAGTTTGCCACCCGCAGGGCCACGCTACCTCCCTTGAGCAAGGGGAAGTTTCCCTGGGACAACCCTTTCTTCTCATCGGCCTTTCTCTTGATTTTTTTTTTTTTTTTAATTAAATGAAATTAAATTTCTGTAGCATCTTTATTTTTATTATTATGATGATGATGTACCTTAGGCATTGCTCTGAGTCCATCGGGGTGAGTTGTATAACACGCGGGATAGACGGGCTGACTATCTGCCCGCTCCTCCTCCCTTCTTCCCTCCTTCTCCTTCTCCTCCTCCTCCTCCTCCTCCTCCTCCAGCCACCCCAGAGCTACGCTGCGCTAAATGTGCTGCAGTTTCATCAATCCCCAAGCTGCACATCAAAGGCTGCCTTTGCTTAGCTGCGCGCTTCCCCGGCAGGCTTGGGGGATTAATCACACCCCAGCCCGCGTGGAAAGCGTGACCGTGTCACTCTTGTTTGTCTCGGCCGGGGTGTTCTTCTGGTTATCTTCCTCTTAATTCCTGGGCTCTTGGCCTTCATGGATGGGCCGTTTCCATTTTTTATTTCTTTGGGTCACCAGCCACAACCCAGGTTGGCTGTAGGTGCTGTAAGAGCAGAGCGGAGGATGCCGTTACGTATAGTTAATGAATGTCCTTGATTTATTTGAGGTGCTGCAGCAGCCAGGAGTCCCTGGGACAGACGAGTGTCCTGCCAGGCTAGGTGCAGTGCAAGCAACAAAGAAGTGATCTCTTCCCCTGGAGCTTTGTAGCCTGGTAGAAAATGAGAAAAACAAGTGGATATCTCCTGGGGATCCTAAAAGAAACCATGAGACAATGACGATGGTTGCATGGTTGGTGTCGGACTCCATCCACCCCCAGAGCTGTCAGCTCCAGAGACTTGTTGGCCACCATCAGAAGGTTTAAAGCAGCTTTTGGAGAAGAGGGAAGCCTCTGCAGAGAGGGCTGGCACCCGGAGATGACACTTGGGAGTTGCCTGTGTGCTGGTGACAGCCCTGCGCTGCCAGAGATTCGCATGGGCTGTGTTTGTACCCTCAGAGAATGAGAACCGGGAGCCAAAACTGCAGCTGGATGGAAGCGAGGATCCTTTCATTAACTTCAGCTGCTGGCTGGGTACGGGCTGGCATTGAGCTGACCTCTGGGAGGGACCCAGGGAGTCTGGTCTGCTTGGATCACGCCGCCTTCCCTCCTATACCCAGCGGCCTTTTCCATAACCTTCTGCGATAGCAACGATGCTCTGGGGTGGAAAAAGCTAAACTTCACCCAGAAACGTCCTGGATATTGGCCCTGCATGTGCAGAAATGCCCATGGAGACGAGCAGTGGGATCCTGCTTTGGGTGGGATTGTAGCCTGGATATTTATATTTATTTATTTATTATTTTTTTTTAATCTTGGGCATCATCTCTGGCAAAAGCATTAGCTCACGCTTGCGGAAAGAAGCCCCAGGAGGGAGCAGGGCTCTGTATTGAGTAACTGGCGCTGCCCCAAGGAGCTTGCAATAAAAAGAAAAAAAAAAAAAAAAAGCTGGGAGGGGAAGTAAACAGAGCAGAGCAGGGCTGGGATTGCGGCACACTCCCCGTGGCCCCGTCCCGCAGCCTACACACGGGGCCCGCTGCCCTCCCGCCTGCCCAACGCCCAGCGCTGGCCCGTCCCGCTTCTGCACGGGGAGGGGACAGAAAACCCTGGGACCCCAGATCGCAAGGGAGGTGGCCTGTAGTGGGAAAAGGAGACGCCCTGGATGTGAGGCTGAGGAGATGTGATGACCTCCGCTGGCTCCGGGCAGGCTAAGGATGGAGAAGCCCTTGGCAGCTGGAGGACCTGACTGTAGAAGTCGGCAGGGATGGGGCAGGCTTGGCCATTCCCAACATTCCTGCCGTGGTGGGGAGCCAGAGTAAGCGGCTTCCAAAGCCTGAGGGATGTGTGGCGCACACTCCTCGAGCCCCAACACCTGGGGACCCTGCGGCCACGCTGGGGGAGAGGAGATGCCTGGATCTCCGATGGGGATGCGGCTTTGGACCAGCGCAACATCCCCAGGAGATGGCTGGGTCCCACCGGGAGAGTTCCCTGCGGGAGGGAGGCAGGGGAGGATTATGGCAGATGAAGCGATGCCCGCAGCCACGGGAAGGCTGCGCGGGATGATCCTGTTCCCGAGCTAATTTCCAGCTCCCGATTTCAATCCTCTGCACTTCCTCTCTCCCTCGACAAGATAAAGATCCTGGGCACGCAAGGGTGAACACCCTGCCATTGCGTCCTCTTCCACAATCGGAGCAGGCATCGAGTGATGCCTCTCCCCGTGTGCGCAGGGAGATGACAGGGGGAAAGAGGAGGTGGCTGCTTTCCTGTGGGTGTGTTTTCCAGAGCAGGGGAGAAACCAAGACGGATCAGACACCAGCCAAACAAGGTGACTAGGTCGTGAGGAATGCAGGCACAGGCTCTGCTCATGTGTGAGATGCGGCGAGGAGATAGAGGGGCAGCTGCAAAAGTGCTTTTGCCAGCAGAGCCATGACACTGGCTCCGGGAAGGCCAGAGGAAGGGTCAGGCTCAGCATCTCCATCCGGAATGAAGTACCATCAAAGCAGCGTATGGTGGATCTGCGAAACTCGTTGCCACGAGACACTGTTGCTACCAAGAGCTCCGCAGGGCTAATAAAGCTTTTAGAGAGGTGTTGAGATAGCAAGAACAGTGAGAGTTTTAAAATAGCAAGTCGTAAAAAGATAAAGGGGTTGGGTACAGATAAAATCTTTGTGCTTGAGCCTGTAAATAGCAGTGCAGAAGACCAAGGGACAGGCAGGAGCTTCTTCTGGGGCCAGGTAATCGCCAAACCACTTCCTTTGGGGTTCCCAGAGGAGGAACTGGAGGAATCCCAAGTCTCGTCCTGGAGTAGTTCTCTTCCTTCGTGAGATTTTTCTGCAGTAATACTGCGTTTTCTCTCCTGGATAGGCCAAGGATCCATGTAGCTGTTTCTCCAGGACGAAGCAGGTCTTGGTACCGACATGGCAAGGCACAGTTCCCTCTGGGGTTGGAAAAAAAGACACTTGTGCAGAACTTGTAGGGAGTTTGTTTGCCCCTGTCTGCTGGGGGTGAGTCTGGCTAATGAGGCTGCAGGTCCCGCAAGGGAGCAGGCCAGCAAATACAAAGTGAACACGTGAGCTTCCTTTCCTCTGGAAATCAGGCCCAAAAAATGATGTGCCCCCTCCGTCTGCAGAGCCAGCGGTGTGGGGTTGGATGGAGATGTCCCTCTCCCTCCCAAAGAGGGCCTTTGGAGTTGGAGCTTTGCTCTGGGGGCATCAAGGAAGCCCTGCTTCTCCCCTTTTGGGGCTTGGGAGGCAGGTGGGACGGAGAGATGAGCAGAAAACTGGGTGCTGCCTGCATGGGGGGGGTGATGGGGAGCAGGAGGGCAGTGGTCCCTGGTGGGACCCTGCTCATCTTCTGCTGGTAAAACTGGGGAAAGGATCCTCTACCCTGCCTCCGGGTAGAGCTGAGGAGACTGGGAAAACCTTCCTGTTGTTTATCAAAAGCGAGCAGTTTGTCACGTCCTGCGAGTCTTTACACCTCCGTGTGATGGCCCCCATGCTCGATTCCCGGCCGGGGACCTGGGGGGGGGGGCCATGCTGAGTTCGGTCCAGGGGCAGCCCCGCTGCGGAGACGAAGCCGCACACACGTCCTCGGCCCCATCCGCCTTTGATCTTCAGCTCTGTCAAGAAAGATGCTCTGGCAGGAATCTCGCCCATCAGGTACCATCCATAGGCGGCTGCGATGTCACAGCTGTGACCAAGCCCTGACAGCTCCAGCAGCTGAGGTGTTGCCAGGTTGAAGCCAAGCCTCCACCTTCTGCCCTGGGGCTGGAGGCAGGCTCCTTTCCGTGCTGCGCAGCAGCCGAGGGCTCCCTGCCCCTCTGCCTGCTGAATTCAGGGGTCTTGGGGGCTTTCAAGCGTTGTCACAGGTTGGGGGAGCTGCCACTGTTCCCCCCCCACAAGCCCTGGGTCTGGTTGTGCGGGCACCGACCTGCTGCCGAGTCCCAGCTGGGTCTAGGAGCCGCTGCATGGTCCAAGCTGCTGAGGAAGAGGATGGGATGCTGCTGCCTGAGCGGAGAGGCCGAAGCTTGCCCATCGCATCCTCAGATGAGCCAAGCCCTTTGCTGGTCCTTGCACCCCCGGGTGTGGGTACCGCTGGGGTGTCCCCGGGTGCCACTCGGGAACCACATGGGTACCACTCGGGTCCCAGGCACCTGTGCTGCTTCATCCCCCCCATCCTCTTCCCAAATCGTCCCGAAAGTGTCTTCTTTCTCTGGGCTCGGGGCGGGGAAGCCACTAGATGGCAACGTTACCTGCGGTCTGACCGCTGCTCCCGGGGCCGGGGGTGCTCCCGGGGCCGCAGGGACAGGGACAGGGCTGTCCCCATCCCCGGGGACCGCGGTGGGAGCCTGGTCCGGTGACAGGCTGGTGGGTCCCCTCCTAGCCACGTCTCGGCAGCGTGTGTAAAAAAAAGCGAGTTATCTTAAAATCACTTCGATTCCAGGTCATTGGTTTCGCCTTTAATAGCAAAGTGGCTGCAGCGTCGTCATGAGGTGTCACATCACCGGGCGGAGAGGTGACAGCACCAGGGCACACGTGCTCGTACGCACATACGTGTTCACAGACACACGTGTCGCCATCCTTGGGGAGACTCTTTACCTGCAGAATTTCTCGGGTTTTCTCAAACATTTGCAAAGTTTTCTCGAAGTGGCTGGGTTTGACCCCAAGGAACGGTTCGGTCGGTGCCACGCGTGTCCAGCCCTCGGTGGCCACCAGAGACCTTTCGCTGCTTGCCAGGGTTTCCGTGCGCTGGTGTCACTGCTGGGGCTGGGAGCGCTGATTTTGCTGGTGGTGAGGGTTTTTTTGGGCATGACCGAAGCACGCTGGCTTTGCCCCAGGAATGCACGGCAGCATGTAACCTGCCGGGAAACACCCCGTGCCTTTCCCTGCTCCCTTCAGCGATCGTCGCTGCCCACGTTATATCAGTGCCCTGTTACGTGAAGGGATTTAGAGCTGCTCACGGTGGGTTGGGCAGGTGTGAAAAATCCACCTAGTGCTAACCCGGGCTTGGAAAGGCAGGAGAAAGGCTGCTGAGAGCCCGGCGGTGCTTCAGGCTGGGCCACGTCTGGCGAGTCCCTGCAAGCAGAGAAGCTACTGACCTCCAGCCCGCACCTTCGCGTGCCTCAGTTTCCCCACGTGAAGATCCTTCCCCCTGAAATAAGGAAGAGGAAGAGGATGGAGAAGCACGGAGGCACGGTTCTGCCAGGCAGCCACCCGGCCTCGCTAATTGATTGACCAACATATTGGGGCCACAGTGCAGGAGGAAATGAAACTGCAGTGTGGTATGGAAGAGCAGCCCTGAACAGAAAAGGGATGTGCTGGTCACCCAGGGGGAGATTTATGGGAGTCCCGAGTTGGAGTTTATAGGACTGCAACAGGTAATTAACACCGGAGGACGGTGCATGTGAGGGAGCAAGAGGCATCGCTGTGTCTTTCCATGAGGCCACAGAGCCTGGAGAAGATGGACCATGGTGGGCTGGGATGGGGAGGGAGGCAGGAGCTCTGCCCTCGCTCCCGAGGTCCTCCAGTCTCCAGTGCAATGCCTCCAGGTATTCAGTATTATTTTTCTTCTTTTTTTTTTTTTTTTTTTTTTTTAAGGGCTTTTGTCCCTGTTTAGTCCCCACCTGCTGCCCTTTGAGCTCTGAAAACCGCAAGTTTGGAAACCAGCCTTGGTCACAAAATCACCCCCATGTTCTTCCAGCCACAAACTTCCCCTCGGTATGTTGTCCCAGACTCGAAGCCTCCGAGAGAAGCCCTGAGGGTGGGACCCCATGCACGGAGCCCGTCCCGGGAGGGATGCCACCACCACGGCCAGGAAAGGTGAGATTTGGGCCGAGGAGAAGGAGGGGAGGTCCCAAGTCCCAGGTGCCTCCTCATGGCTCCTTTGCGGTGGAGAGCGATGGTGCTCATCCCTTTTGCCCCATCCCTGGAGGGGTTCAAGGCCAGGTTGGAGGGGGCTTTGAGCAACCTGGTCTGGTGGGAGGTGTCCCTGCCCAGGGCAGGGGGGTTGGAACTCCATGATCTTTAAGGTCCCCTCCAACTCTAACCATTCTGTGACTCTGTGATCCACGCAGTCCTGCCTGCTCTGCCCTCTCCACCGCCCTGGCAGGGCTGCAGGTCTTTCCAGCCTCCCCGTGTGACTAACAAGAGCTGGCCGCCTCCCAGGGGTGTCAGTCCGGGACCCCAAACAACCCCGGGGGCAGCCAAGAGGAACAGGAAAGCCCAGAGTCTCCTTCCTCATCACCCTCCTCCTCCTCCTCGCTGCCTGCCAAGGGGTGGCCCTGGGTGGCCCTGTCTCCCGTTGGCCCAGACGGGAACGGCCGCTCCCTATTACTCATGGGGGTGATGTTTTTTGGGGGGGAGGGGGGGTTGGGTGGGATGTGGGATGCAGGGGCGGAAAGTCGGAGTAAATGGAAAGTGGGCACTTGCCTCTGACCTTGCCTCGCCGTCGCCGCAGCTGGGGCTGAGCTCAGCCAGACGCCCCCGGCGCGAGGCCACGGGTGGCAGGCGGCCGGCGAGGGGGGGACACGGCTCCCGGCTGCCAGCTCAGCCCTGCATCCCCATCCCGAGCCCTGGGGGGGACACGGAGCTGAGGGCCCCCACTTATACAGTTGTACACCCGTGTACCAGGGAAACACACACACACACACACGCGCGCGCGCGTGTGCACAAGTGCCTTGCATCGGCCTGTGCGCTGGGACACCAGTATCCATCACTCCCTGGGTGACTGGGAGCCACTGGGGGGGATGCTCTGCCCCCCCAGGAGAGGCGCACATGGCTCCAGCAGCTCAGCTACCAAGCTGGGGGGAAGGGGGATGCAAAGGGGAAGGAGGTGGGACACAGGAGCTGGAAAACAGGAGTCTGAATCAGAGCTACCCGAAATAAACCTTATTTTCCTGCTTTTTGCACTGGAAACGGGCTAAGTCTGTGTCTCATAGACATCTTCAGAGGGGTCTAGAAGAGATGTCTTCACCCCGTGCCCTGAGATTACCCCCCCAGTACCTCCACTCATCCCTCTGCCATGGAGGGGTTAGTGCTTTGCAGGCTCACCTTATGACAAAAATAAACCCAAAATTAAGGTGAAGAAAATCGCGCCCCAGCCCTGCTGGAGGTTGTCTGTAAAATCTTCCTTCCACCCCTGGGTCCTCCCGTGCCCTGAGCCCTTCTCCAGCTCTGGTGGTATAAAGCTGCCTCGAAACCAAACCTTCCCACAACCCATAATGACGATCACCTCCCCCCCCCAGGTTTTCCAAAATCGGGAGGATTATCCCCGTTTCCTAACAGCGAGGTCTTCTGGCACCGTGGCCGGACGGTACAAGTGACTTTGCAGGATGCCTTGCCCCGATTTCAAACGCTTTCCCAATCTGGCTTCCGTGGGCTGGAGAAAGACGGGTTTCCCACCTCACAGGCTTTTCCCGAATCCACTAACTATTCAAAACTTCTCCTTTGCCAAAAGCCAGATTTTCCTCCCGAAGCTGAATTTCCATGAGGACATCCATGGATGGGGCGGGAAGGAGCAGGGACCGGAGAGCTCGGGAAGGCTGGCGTCTTCTTTGCAGAAGGCAGCGACGTAGGTTTATAGAAAAATCATTTTTTTGAGACAAATCTTTGGAGGTGGAGGACTTGGGCTGCCTGGGACTCTGAGAGGGGGCGAGACGTGGACCCTTCGCTGCTTCCCAGCTCTCAAACTTGAGGGCAAATCCAGCTGGTGGGAGGGAGCCGTGGGAGTCCCCCATCCCACGTGAACGCCCAAGCTGCGAGTTATTATGGGATGGACACACACACCTCTGCAGTATTTTGATGAGAAACTCTGCCCAGGTCGAAGCGGGCAGATATATTCCTGGCAAAAAAAAATCGGTATTTCCAATGAATCAACATTTTCCTGTTAAAAAAAAAAAATCCCCAAAAACAAACCACTTCCAAGCCCTCCCTCGGTCACTTTTCCAGCTCAGGGCTCAGCGAGGGGGGGCGCTGGACCCACACCCACAGGTGCATTTTGGGCTACAAACTGGATGAAATGGGACCCCTGGAAAGCCCGACCATGACCAGGTGGAATTTTCCAACCTGACAGCGGGACAAAAGCTCAGCCGACCTCCGCGCTGGCAAAATCACTATTAGGGGGGGGACATTCAGGGTAAGGGGGTGCCCACGGTGCCGCCCACCCTCCCGGGACCAGGAGGAGGTGAGATTCAGCTGCTGCTTAACGCCGGCGATGCCGCCCCGGCTTTGTGCCGAGCGGGATTGAGTTACCAGGGCTGGAGCTGGGAAAGCTCCTCGGCAGGTCACAGGTGGATTAAGGAATTCCAGTCCCCATTCAGTGCCCGGTGAACCGCAACTAATATGGGAGCTGTAAAGAGCAGGGGGCAGGCGGGATGGGAGGCGTTGAATGGGAAAGCCACCTGGAAGGGAGCTGGGCGGCTGGAATCCGGCGGGCGATGAGGAAACGGTGTGATTTACCATCAAACCTGGCCGCAACCTGCTTTTTTTCTTTTATTTTTTTTTTTTCTCCCCCTTTGAATAGGGGCATCCCCGGGAGAGCCCTGGGTGAAGGTGGCAGGAGAGGTTCACGTGTCACCTCCGTGGTGGGGATGCTTCCAGAGAGAGGGAAAAATAATCACCCCGCGCAGGTGGGATGCTGAGCTGGGTGAGAGCCAGGCTACGTCCCGGGTATGGAGCTTGCCAGGGGCTGATCCCAAAAAGCAAGGTGCCGGGGAGCTTGGTGGGATGTGGGCAGGTCTCTGAGGATGCCATGGACCTCCCAGCGAGGGTGAGGACCTGATAAGACCGAAAGGGCTGAGAGATGGAGAGGGCGTAGCCGGGGTGTAGGAGATGGTGAAACCCTGAGTCCATGCCAGCGCTAACATAGACCAGGCGATAGCATCTTCTTCCTTTTGCCCATTAAAATGCCTCTCTCCTCCAACAGCTCTGCCGAACCGCATGGCTCCAGCCGGGCATCACTCCGCCAAGCCCAGGATGTAGGCTGGACTCTCTGCTTGTCCAAGGTTGGTGGCCACTTGTCCCAGCCAAGTCCCGAGGGGTTTTGGACTCAGGGAGCACCCTGCAGCAGAGCTGGGCACCCAGCCCACCAGTCTGAGCTGTCTGGGGAGCCAGTGGAGCCAGCAATGGGACGGACGCCGGCTCCCAGCATCTCTGGAGTCAGAACAAAGCTGCAGGGGATGGGACAAGGACGGTCCTCCCACACCACAGCCCGGCCTTGGGAGGGATGCCCCAGCGCCACAGAGACCCCAATGGTGCCACGTCCCCTGGGGCAGGTCCCCTGGGCCCTCCTGGCCATGCCTGGGGAGACTTTTGCACCCGAGAGCCGCCGGGGAGGCAGCGATCTGGTACACCCTGCTCCCCAGGAGACTCCGAGGCGCCTCTTAATAGGGCTTTAATTATACATTTTCCCGTCACCATTTTTTTCCTCCCTCTCTCCCTCTCGGGTTCAGCTTCCCCAGAGATGTAAATACCCGGCGCGTGCTGCGGGGATTGTCAGCTCCACTAATGACCTCCTGCGAGCCTGCTGGGGAGGGAGGACGGTGGCGTGGGGACATGGTAGGTGACACTGCCCCGACTGGCTTTGGCAGTGGCTCCTTGGCTCGGCCAGGGTGTCCCTGGGCCCCCCCCCGGGGGGTGGCGGGGGGTGGCTCTGCCTCCAGCTCTGCAGCCAAGGACGGTGGCTCTGGGAGTCGGGGAGATGCTGTCACTTGCCAGAAGAGGAGGGCTGAGGTCCTGCGAGGGGACCAGGGTGCAGGGTTGTCCCTGTGCCAGCTCTGTGCAGCAGGACGATGCTACCAGGTGGCTGTTAGCCCCAGGCACTAGCCAGCCACCGGTGGCCACCAGACACCTCTGCCCTAGGGGGGGGATATCCCGGCTCCAAATGTCACACCGCCAGCTGTGCCAGCATCCACCCTCCTGGCATCCCTGGCAGAGCCATCCCGCCTGCCTCAGACGGTGTCTGATGCCCAGGGCACTGACAGGTTCCTTTCCAAAGCCTTTCCCCCCAAGCCCTCTGCAGAGACGGGTGCGATTTGGCAGGGACCCACCCCTCCTTTGCAGGGGGGGGAGAGTCTGGGCTGGGTCGAGCATCCCCTGGCACCGCTCCGAGAGCGGGTACCGGGGGCTCAGCCCCACTTTAAAGCGAAGCGGAGGGTCAACTTCTGCCCTTTTCTGCTTCTGGGCAAGACCCTGACTCCTTTATTCAGGCAAAAAAAAAGATACCCTCACACTGAGAATTTCGCTGAAGTTGAGCCTGGGAATTTGGCCCCCAGAGGCTTAAATAATTCTTTGTACATGGTACATGCCGAGAACAAAAAAAACCCAAGCCAAAAAAACAAGCAAACCAGAAAACAGCAATATAAGAGGAACAATTTCCTTTACCACTAATTTTCTCTCTGTTAATTAGCAAGAATGTGGGGTCACTGATTATAATGCTCTTAATGTCTCTCCAAACCCACACATCCCAGTTGGGGACGGCGAGTGACCAGGCAGCGCTGAGCCTCCCCATGTCCCCCAGCAGGGTGGGCGTCATGGGGGGCAGGAGGAAATCCTCCCTGGGAAGGGTTCGGGGGGGATCCGGAGCCAGGCTCTACCCTGCTGTCACCTCTTCTGCGGGTAAATCCAAGGCTCTGAGATGACAATTTTTTTCCGAGGCTTGACCTGAACCTGCTCCCTCTGAAACTCATCGTTGGCTGCAGGAGAGGGGAAAGGAGCCAGGCTCGGGGCTGGTAACGCGACGGGTTTCATCAGGGCTAAAATATAGAGCCAGAATACGGAGAATGCAGAGGGTCCAACCCAGGGAGCTTCTCCCCGCTCCCCCAACGCTGTGCCCAGACCAAGGGACGAGCTGGGCATCTCCGTTCCCCCCAGGACACCCGCTGCCATCGTCCTTGGCACCTTCCAGCAGCAAACCCGCAGGAGCGAGTCACTGGGATGGGTCGGAAAACACCCATTTCTCCAAAAACGTTGATGCTTTTCTGATTTATTGCTCCTTTCCCTCTTAAAAATTCCTGAAATAATTTTTTTTTTTTTTCACAGTCTTAACCACCAAAAAGAAAAGGACATTTTGGGCCGCTGCTCTTCATTAAAGTATTGAGGGACTTTGTGCTCTCGTTTGGGGTTTTGGTGGAAGCCCTGGGAAATGTCAACAGAACATATGTTTTTCTCTCCAAGAATTTGTTGAAAAGTTTCTGTTCCACCAGTAAAACGTCACAGTGATTTTTTTTCCCCACCACCAGCACCTTCTTCGGTTCACCTGTTCGTGGATTTTTGCTGTGGGACACCGATGGGGCTCCTTGGACTGACCCACGAGCATCCCCCGTAGCCACAAATGGCGTCTCGAGCTCGGTCTGACACGGGGCTTCGCTAAAAGCACCTTCCGATGAATATAAATCCGGGGGTGGGGAGGGGATAATTAAATGGCTCGTCTATTTTCGGCAGAGAAGAGTAGGTGCAGGGGAGGGCTGGGCTCCCCCCCCCCCCCCGCTTTGCCAATTGGGGCGAGCGCTGCAGATTTCCCGTCACTCAATCCCCACCACCTGGGCAACAAAGCAATTTTCTGTCATCAGCGATGCAAAGTGCTCACGAGCCGGGACTGAACGTGCAGTCTGCCAGCTCCAGCCCTTCCTCTCGCCTCTTTACACGCTCGGTAAATTCTATCTCCCCCCCCACCCCCCCAACCTGCAAGCCCCGACAGGTCCCACGGCACGGGACGGGCACCCTGCAGAGGATGGGGAGGATACGGGGTCATCCACGCTCTCCCCTTCCCATCTGTCCACCTGCAAATGCAGCTTCCAGGGCTTGGGAGAGGCTGGGGGGGAAGGGGGGGGGTGTCCCAGGTGCTCCAAAACGGGGGATCCAGATGTTGCCCTGTGGCATCTGGATGCGGAAAGGCTGCCCAGGCAGCGTCCCCTCCTGCGGCTGGAGCATCCTCAGTGTGTGACCCCAAAGTGAAGATCCCCCAAAGTGAAGATCCCCCCCACTTGGGATCAGATCGTTTCGTGCCATGTCTCCGCACCAAAATGCCAAGGACAGGGATTCCTCGGTGGGTCTTCGTTCCACCGGTCCCATCGGTGGCACCCCCTCACCCCCAGCTCAGACATTGGCCTTTCCCCAGGTTTTTATAGTGATTCCGAGTGGCCTGTGCTGGGGGCAGATTTCAGAGGAAACCCCGCTATTTTTTCCCAATTTTTACAAAACCAGAATGAAAACATCCCACTGATGGTGAGACATCCCCCCCCGCCAACCCTTCTGACCCATCAAAACATTTTGCTTTGAGAAAGCAGAATGATTTTATTCCGCTTATTGAAATTTAAGCAGGGTTTTTCTTGTTAAAAAGAAAAAATAGTTTAATTTCAAGATGAAAAATTACATCTTTTCACTGCAACAAATGGCAGAAGGGGCTCTTCTTCCCAGGAGCTCGGCGCTTCCACCCATCCATACCAGTTCACCTCTTGGGTTTTGCCCCCCCCAGCATCCCAGCACCAGCAGAATTGTACCCCCCCCTGTGCCCAGCATCTGGACCCAGTGGGTGATGGAGGCGTGTTTTGCTGGGGGGGCACTGGGGGAGGCACTGGGCAATGGCAGGGCTGGAGCCCAGCGTTGCCAGAGGAGGTCTCAGCCACAGCTTCCAAAATCTGTGGCTTTTAAATTCCATCCTTGGCCAAGCCCCTTTGCAGAGAAACGTCTCGGCAGCCAGCGGGGCTGGAGCGGGGTGCTCGGGGAGGTGGGGAAATGGGGAGGGGGTTCCCAATTCCTCCCACCCCATGGGCAGCGGAGCATCACCCCCCAGATGTCAATGTGCAGAGGGTGGGTGCCATGGGGGTGGGTGCCATGGTTGGATGCTCCACAAGCACCTGGGATGGAGGGGGATGAGGGGAAGGAAGCACCTTCCCGGGCACCGGGAGCAAGAGGAGGCCGTGCCAGCCCCCAGGTACCCCCCAGGGCACCTCACCCCCCCTAGAGGTCCTGATCTTGAAGGTCCCTTCCGACCTAGATGATTCTCTGATTCTAAAAACCCCACCTTAACCGCCCCCCCTCCATCCTGCTTTGCCAGCCTGGCAGCTATTAGAGGTGTTAAAATAGGTGCTGCCCATTCCCGTCCCAATCCCCAAGTTTATAAAGTTTCTCCCTTAGAGACGTGTGCCCGCGAGAGGTTGTTTTAAAGCAAATTAATTGGGGTTTATTGGATCAAATTCTCCTCTGAGAGGCCAGGGCTTGATGCTCGCTTTGTTTAACTGCTGCAGCCAGCCATTACCCACTGCCTTGTTATGTTGTTAAAGCTCCAAAGCCCTAATGGGTCTCACTAAAGGGAAAAATAACAGCTTCTCAAAGGAAGAGCCTGGGATGGGGAAGGAAAAGACCATTTAGGCAAGGAAGAGCCCCCTGGAAATCGTGTAGAAAACCCGGGCCAGATCTTAATTGGGCTTGTTGGAAGGCTCAGCCTTAAGGGGAAAATCAACCTCCAGAGAGTTATCTAGAAAAAAAAACACCAAACACACACAGTCCAAACCAATATTGTTCATCATTTAAACGTGCAACAAATTCAAGTTATGTTAAAAAAAAGTAAATCCGAACCAATATTCCCCGTTATTTAACTGCTCCTCTTCCAAGACAATAAATTCAAGTTCTCCTTTTTCCATCTGTTCCACCCAGAAAGCGGCAGTTCCGCGCCGCTCCAGCAAAGGCAGCTGGAGGAGGCAGGGGACGGGGCAGGAGGGGAAGAAGCATCACGTTAGGAAAGAGAAGTGAGACCCCAGCCCGGTGCCAACCCCCCGCCAGGGTCCACGCCACGGAGTTTCCACGCGGAAGGAAACGGAACTGGGGTTTTAATACTTCATTTTGGAGGGCCCCGAAGGATCTTCTGGATCCGCATCAGCAGGCAAGATGCTTTCGCAGAGGCAGAGCTTTTCCAGCGGTCGTTGAAGGGAAGGCGAAGGGTTTTGGGGTGTCCCATGTCACCGTCCCCGGTAGGATGGGGTTCAGCTCATTTCCAGCTTTGGTGCTCTCCAGCTCCCTGCGTTAAGGGTGATGGGAAGCGAACGAGGGTTAAAAAGCCTCTTTAACTGCTTCTCTTGTCAAATTAGCAGGGCAAGGCGCTGAGGCCGGGGCTAATGAATGGAATAATTGATTAAATATGTCATATTTCTGCCTAGCAGGTTCACACCTTCCCCAAAGGTTTCCAGATGGAGCATAATTATCCCCCAAACTGGCTTCACACGCCAGGGCGCGAGGGGAGGAACGGTGACACGGGGAATTAAGACAGCAGAAAATTGCTCCCGCAATTAATGCCGGGCACTAAACGAACTCACCGAAGAACAGCAGGGACGGGGAGAGACCCTCTGGGGTTTGGCCCTCGGTGGTGCCCGTCAGGAAGAGCTGGGTGATGCTGGTGTAAATTCTCAGCCTCTGCGTTTATGGGGGAGCAAAACCAGCACCGGTTTTGCTTCTCTCCAAACAAGATGCCACGAAAAGGAACTTTTCCCCTCTCCTCCGCTCCCCCCTTCGCCCGTCCCAGCGGGGGCCAAGGGCTGAAGTGATGTAAATCTGGGCAACTGCGTGCCCCTCGGTGGATCGCTGCTGATTCACACCAGGGTCCTTCTATTCCTTTGATTTCCAGCTGGCGGTGCCCAGGAAAATCAAACCCAGACCAGATCTACGCCCTGGAAAAGACTTTAAGTTCTCAAACTAAATATGCGCTTTATTGAGGGGGGATGAAGCGGAGGGGGGGGGAGGAATGATTTTTAAGGATTCTTAGCATCTATATGATTTTATCTCGGCTCAAACCAGCCATGAAGCAGGGCACAAATCCTGGCTGGTGCGGTGGCTCTGACCACAGCCGTGCTGCTGGGGAAATGCTGATTTACACCACCCGGATGGTGCCTTTGGTGGCACCAGGGTGACCTCTGGGTGCTGGAGAGCAAGATTCCCACCACCACCACCACCACCACCACCCCCCTGCACCGAACCCAGGCCATGGAGCTGGGCTTCAATCAGCCCAACCCGGGCCAGACTGGGCTGCTGAGGTGGCAACCTTTGGGACAAGCCCTTTTTGAGCATCTTTTTTTGTTGTTTTCCTTAGAAAAAAAAAACCCTTTAAAAAATCCTTTCTGGAGATGCTGGAGCTCTGCAAAGGTAAAGGTGAGGTGGAAATAATAATGTGGACTTTTTCTTCCCTTGTGCCCCTCTGGAACCTCCCCGTTGAAACTGGGTCCCAGCCCCCCCTGTGACGGCCACGTCGCTGTCACCTCCCAGGTGCGTGTGTCCCCCAGGCCACCCCTGTGCCTTGCGGTCACCTCCCCGTCGGTAGCTCCCGTCTCGCCTGGCTCACGCCGTGAGTCACCGAGTGGGGGAACAGGTCCTGGGTGCTTCGGGGGGGGGTTGTCTGACACCATCCAGGGGACAAATCCTGCTCCCACCCGTCTTGACGCTCCCCAGTGGGACAGGATCGGTCCCTGGGAAAGGGGAGGGGGACGTGGAGCACAGCCCTTCCCCTGCTCCATCCCCCTCCCAGAGGATGCTCCCTCTAAACCTCCCTTCCAACCCGAATTACCGTACGATTCTATGACGAGGGGCTCCCGAACGGCCCCTCATTCCCCCTCCTCCCTCCCCGGGGTGGCTTTTTTTTTTTTCCAGCCAACAAGCCAAAGGAGCCAGAGGAGAAGCCGAGGGGAGAAGCCAGCGCCGCGGGTCCCTTGCAGAGGAGCCCTGGCTCCCGCCGGCACCCCGTCTCCCCGCTCTCCCCCGGGATTATTTGACGGGGCGGGAGATAGCGCGGTTGTTCGTTAGCGTGGCAGCGGTGGCGTGTGGGAGGGCAGACGCCAGGCTGTCTGCTCCCACTTTGTTCGGCTTGTTATTAACTTCTCCTTGGGCTGCCATTAACCCAGAATTCCTGTACTTGGCTTCAGGCTTTCCCCGCGCCGCCGCTCTATCTCCCAGCGCGTAATTACAGCTGTTGGGATCTCCCTTTATCTCGGAGGATCTTGTAGGTTTGTTACCTGGCACATGCTTTCCTGCCCCCCCCCCCATACACACACACACACACACACACACCCTTCCCTACACCCCTTTAATCCTGCCTGCTTTCATCAGCCTCCGTGCCGGCGAACCGGCAGGGAAAAAAATCCAGGAGCCTCCGTCGTCGGGGTTTCGCAGCGGAGAAGCCGCATCCCCAACCGCATCCCGAGCATCCCGAGCTCCCGCAGGTCCCCCCGGTGATGTCCCTGCCACCACCGCCTGGGTCTTGGCATGTGTCAGCACCTTCCTTCCAGCCCCGAGACTGAGTCTCTTTGGGTTGGCTCCCAGCGTGGCCCTTGATTTATTTTTTTAATTTAATGCGAGTCGGCTCGATGTATTTATTTTGGCAGCGGGTTCCCCCCTCAAACCCCAAACCCGGCTAAAACAGCACGTCCTGGCCCTGCCAACCCGCGCAGAGGCAAACGGGAGGGTTGGGACCTGTCCCCCCACACCCCTCCACCCTCGGGGTGTGCGCCCCACGATCATCCCCGGGCAGGTGCCTGGGTGGCACCGGCTCCTGCCCTGGGGCAACCGAAGCCGCTGGGAAGCAGCCCCCGGGTGAGCCGTGACTGGGAGCTGGGAGGTTTTTCACCGCCTGGAGGGTTTGGGTGCCAGTTTCTGACCCCGTCTCCCAAGGGAACGCGGGGCAGGGAGATGCTGTCCCCGCTGGGCTCGGAGATGGGGACAGGATGGGGGTCGGGGATGCTGAGATCGACACCTTCAGCTCCCCCCGACCCAAAACTCCGCCTGTGCGAGGATGGTGTGGAGTCAGGGAGGAGGAGGAGGAGGAGGAGGAGGAGGAGGAGGAGGAGATGCACCTCCTCTCCTCTGGTGTCACCACTGCTTCGGTGCTCGCCCTGGGCTGCCCCACGCCAAGGGACATCCTCAAGTTGGGGGGGATCCACTCGCTCTCCAACCACCAGGAATGGGGGTGGTGGGATCCCTCCTTGGGGTCCCCAGGGAAACAGAGCCACCACACCTCACCCCAGGAGGGGATTTGACCCTGAGGGTCCTCCTCCTCCTCCTCCTGCCAGAAGTCAAATATTGCCCCAAAACACCCGTGGGGACACCATCCTTCCACCAGCACCTGGCACAGGGACCCTGGCTCCTCTGCTGGGCGGTGGACGTTGTGGGGGACTTACATTTGTATTTAATTATGGGTAATTATTATGTCCACCACGTAGGGGAGGGGTGGGAGAGCACAGGGGGCTGGGAAGGGGGTCCAGGTCCCCTGAGCATTTGAACCCCCCAAGATCCATCCCTGGGAGCCTCCCTGCCACCCTGGTGGTATGGGGCGGGGGGGACACGCAGCCCCCAGCCCCAGCATCTCCCTCCCACCCTCAGCGCCGGGGCCAGGAGCACCGGAGAGAGCGGAGCCACCGGTAGCCCGTCCCAGCAAGCCGGTAGCCGTCCCCGGAGCCGGTGAGGGTTGAGTCACCCCCCGGCAGGGAAAGTGGGGAGCGGGGAGAAAAGCAGATCACCGAAGGTTTCCTTCGATACTTGCAGTGGCCACGCTTCGCCGGCCGCGCTGGCCAAACTGGGCTCCCTGGGGATGCTCCACGGAGCCAGCCCAGGGAAGGGCTGGAGAACATCTGGATTTCTCCTCGTGCCTCTTTTTTATTTGCTGCTTCGCCCCCGCTTTCGCCCGGGTGGAGTTGGGGCATTTTCCATCTCGGCCCCTGGAGTTTGGTGGCCCGGGCAGAGGTGGCAGGACAGCTTCTCCCCGTCCCCAAATTTAGGGCTTACGTAGGATTTTGAGCCCATGTCACCCCTGAGGACAGACCGTGCTGGGATGGAGGGACATGGGGACACCAGAGCCCGCATCCGGCACCGATGGGCCGGTCTGTGGGTCCAGCTGAGCTGGAGATGGTCCTTAGGGGGTGATGAGCGGAGGTTTAGGGAGGTGGGGATGGGGAGAAGGCAGAAGCCATCAGCTTTGGAGGGTGGGAGGTGGGTCAGAGGAAGGGTGGTTGGACTGGGAGGCTGGGGCAGGACATGGTCCCAGTGTGTCCCGGGGTTAGCCAGGAGCTCGGCTATTTATATCGGGGCTCCTGGCCCCTGCTCGGAGTGACTCAGACCCGGCGCGATGGCCAGATGGAAACATGTTTTGAAGATGGTCTAATGGGAGGGTGGGGACAGGGGACCCTCCCTTGCCAGCATCCCCTGGCCGCCTGTCACCTCCTGGCTCCCTCGGGGCTGCTCCCCTCGGGCAAACCCCGCGTGGGGGTGGCGACCTAGACCTCGTGGCCAATGCTTGGCTCAGCACGGGCCACCCGGCCGCCTTCCCCGCTGCGTCACCCCAGTGTCCCCAAACCCATCACCGCGGCGCAGCCGGGGCTCACAGCCCCCGGTTCAGGGGCTTGGTGTGGGACCCGGGACTGCAGGAGGTACAAATCCTCCCCGCCAGCACCGTCCGGGTCCCCAGCTGGTTGTCCCCAAAGGTTGGTGACGGCGTCCACCAGCCCCGACGGGGGTCTTTTACCCTCCGGTTTGTCCTGACCGGCAGCCGGGGTGGAGGTTGTGGGGTTCCCCAAGGCCCCACGCACCCCGGCCGGGGTCAGGGCTCCCCGGGGCAGTGGGAGGGAGCAGCCGGGCAGGTCGGCGCCTGCCACCGGGATGGGGGCCCCGCGGGGACGGGGTGCTGCCGACGCCAGGGGAAGGGGCCTCCCGTCTGCCAGGGCGGGCGCCGACGGGGCGGCTGTGGGGGTTACCCCCCCCCCCTCCAGCATCCTGGGTGTCCTCCCCCATGAGCACGGGGACCGGGGATGCACGGGGCCTCCAGGCACCCGCGTCCCACCGTCTGGTGTCCGTCCCTCCCGTGTCCGTCCTTCTCCCGTCCCCGCTGCGTCCCACCGTCCCTGCACTGGTGAGATGAGTGCGAACGGCCTCAGCTCCTCCTTGCCCGGGGTCTGTCCCCCCCAGGGGGCCCAGGGTTGCCCCATGTCCCCCCTCAAGGGGACACGTCCCCTCGGGGTCATGTGTTCTTGTCCACCTCCTGTGCTGCAAATGAAGGGGGGTCCCCGAGAAGGGGTTAACCCCCCCACCCCAACACCACAGGGACAGTAGCTCATGGATCAGCCCCCCCCGGGGAGACGCAGGGGGGGATGGGGATGCCCCCACCCCGGGTGTCCCCTCCGGAGGTGGGACGCGTTGCACGGGGAGGGGAACCCCGGGGTGGGGGGGGACACACAGAGGGGGTTTG
>JAOXNO010000013.1:73536-83606 GCA_028565335.1 Limnodromus scolopaceus
CGTGTCTCCCCGCCGCCAGCTCCCAGCATCCCCCGCGCTCTCGGCATGGCCGCTCTGCCCCGCCGCTGCTGAGGAGGCGCCGGGCCCGCTCCCTTCCGCCGCCGCCCGTTCCCTGCCTCCGCCGCTCCCCCTCCTCGCCCGCCGCCACTCGCAGGGCCATGGCCGACTGGGCCCCCGCTCAGGTAAGCGCTGCCGCCGCCTCCCCTTCCCCCCAGCCGGCCGACGCCCCCCCCGGGCCAGGCCCCGTCTCCCGGCGGCGGCGGGTGCGGGCCCTCCCTCACGGAGCCCCCGTTCAACCCCTCGCTCGGTCGGCGGAACCCACGGCGCCGTCTCTGTCCTCCTCCCCTACAGGAGCTGGAGTGGGAGATGGAGTCCCAGGAGCTGGCCCTGGAGCAGCCCTTGGCCGCCCCGGAGCAGGGCCCCGCCGGGGAGGCCGAGCTACCGGCCGCCGAGATCTCCCTGACGCTGGTCACCGAGATCCAGGCCGTGGACAGGAAGGTGGACGCCCAGGCCGCCCAGCTGATGAACCTGGAGGGGAGGATGAGGATGGCGGAGACCAAGCTGATCGGCTGCGAGAAGACGGCGGTGGAGTTCGGGAACCAGCTGGAGAGCAAGTGGACGGCGCTGGGCACCCTCATCCAGGAGTACGGGCAGCTGCAGAAGAGGCTGGAGAACATGGAGAACCTCCTGAAGAACAGGAACTTCTGGATCCTGCGGCTGCCCCCGGGGGCGAAGGGGGAGGTCCCCAAGGTAACAGTGTCCTCTGCTCCCATCTTTGAAAGGGGGGTCGTTCTGCTCGTACCCCGTGCTCACCGCCCCCCTTCAGGGCAGCTGCGATGGCTGGGCAGGGCACAGTTCCTCTTTAGAGGCAACGGCAGCAAAACTGCCTCCAAAATGAAGTGGGAAAAGAGGCTGCGTCGGGTGCCGTGCATGAGACATCGCCTGCAGTGTGAGGAGGCTGGGCAGGGGTCTGGGGACAGGCAGGTGATGGGAGAGAACCCCATCGTGTCCGAGGCGCCTGGGGAGGAGCAGGCATTGCTGTGTGGGACTGTCCTGTGCGGCGCTTGAGGAGTTGGAACGAGAAGACACCCCCAGGTTTTTGATTCAAGAAGAAGCAAAACGTCTTGAGCGTGCAATGCTTCTCCTTGCAGGTCCCCGTGGCGTTCAACGACGCTTCGTTTAACTTCTCTGAGGAGGAGTGGAAGAGCTTGAACGAGTGGCAGAAGGAGCTTTATAGGCATATCATGAAAGGCAACTACGAGGCCGTCATCTCGATGGGTAAAGACAAGCTGGGGTTTCCTCTGAGGCTTCTGATGTGCCGGGTTTTCCTGGGGCCTGGCAGATAGAAGCGCCGCCGTGCCCGGCGGGATCGGGGAGGGCGGATGGTGTGTGCTGGTCTGGGAAATTTCGGCGGCAGCCCTGGCAAATTAGGTCAGTCCTCGGCGGTTCGGTTTAGGGTTGGACGGACGTCCCCGGCATCGCCACGGTGGCCGCGTCTCCCTGTGGCTGGTAGGAGCCGAGCGAGCGGCCGGGTCATGAGGAGGAAGGGAAGCGAGAGGAGCCTCACGCCCGAGTAAAGATGGGGGGAGAGGGGGAGTTTCTTTGTCACGCAAAGGTCCACACATCCACTGCGCTGGGTGCATCAGCCCGCTCGCCGCTTAGGGCAGCAGAGGGGTGCCCTGCCCCTGAGGTTCCTTCCAGCCCTTCCCATGGGTGGTCAGTCCTTCAGCTGCCTTTCGTAAGGGAGAAGAGCGAGGTTTGTCGGCCTCGATGCTCTGTCTGACCCCAGCCTCCTCCCAGGGACCGTTTCTTGCGCAAGTTATTGCTCCTGTAGAGCTGGGGAGAAGCAGCGGGCAAAAGCAGGCTCTGCCTTCCGCTTCCCCCTCCAGCGGCTCAGGGCAGCGCGTTCAGGGCTAAACGAACGTGCTCTGCTCGTTCCTTCCAGTCCCTGCTGCGGAGATTCCCCGCTGGGGGACCTGTTGCCGTCACGAGCACCTACGTGTGTTCTGAGAAATGACCTTGCCTTGGCTGGATTGTCCCCGTGCGGTGGGTGGGAGCGCAGAGGCAGTCCCTGGTAGACGAATATCTCCCTGTGTGAGGCCACTGGTGAGCAGCCTCGTCTGCCACCCGGCCATCCAACTCTGGCCAATCCAGGCCTTTTATCCCTTTTTTTTTCCCCCCCCCTTTCTTCCTTAATTTATTTATTTTTTGGACAGGGGTCTTCTGTAGTCCCTGCCTGCAAGGGAAAAAGGTGAAGGATAAATACTGCCCCACCATTCTCCTGGTTAAAAACCAATCCTGCACCCTATGCTAGAGGCGCAGGAACGTAGTCTGAAGGGGATCTGTGGATCTGAGCCTGGAGCTTAGAAAAATGTATCTGTGCTTCATCTGAAGGTTTCCTTTGAGTAATGAGGCTTTTAGGGGTTTGGCCCTCGTATAAGGCAAAACGGATCCACTAGGGCAGTGGTGGAAATTGATACCCAGAGGCTCACACTTGTTTGGAAATGAAGTTTTACGGCTCTCCACCCTAGGAGAGATTGTGATTGTCCCCCCTTTCCCCCACCCAAACCCGTGAGCAGCCTGTGACTCGGACGAGTAGGATGGAGCGGTCCTGGCTGGAGGGAACCGCATGGGGAGGGCACTTCCCCTGCTCTGCCGCTGGCTGTGACAGCTCTGGTGCTGTCCCCGAGGCTGAAGTCCCCATTTGTAATGGATCCGCGGACCTTAGCAGAGAGGAGAAGAAAGGAAGCCCCGGAGGTAAGCACAGATGCATTTTCTTATTCTCCTCCTCACGCTGCAGGCTGGGAGGTGCTCCTCACCTGAGCAGAGTGTGCTCCTGCAGTCCGCTCATGTCCCCAAGGGCCCAGACAAGGTGAGCGGTGCAGATGTGTGAGAGCATCTTCCTAAGCCTCTCTTTCCGTTACCCGTCATCCCCAGCAGCGAAAGGAAGGTTGGTGGGCGAAGGTTTGAGAGTCAATCTCTCTCCCCCCCTGCGAGGGCGAAGGAAAGGTTCTGATCCTCTGGTTTTTTTAACGCCCAGATGCTGCCATTTCGAAGCCTGACCTCCTGTCGCGGATCGAGCAAGGAGAGGACCCCAACGCGGAGGATCAGGAGGACTCTGAGGGAGGAGAAACCCCTACAGACCCCAGCACCGGTGAGCCCCGGGGTTCCTAGGGCTGGGTGGGGAGGTGGAAAGCAGACGCGTGGCCGCCACTGCCCGCCTGCGTTCTTCCACCTGCCTCTCCTGATGAGTTTTGCCAGCTCCATCCTTGGGGACAGGGGTGACGTTGCCTTCCGAGTCGGCTCTTACCCGACGTGGCCGTCTCTCCTGAAATCCTCTGTGAAGCAGCTGGAAGGAGTGAGTGTCAACTCCTCTCCTCCTTTCTCCTGTGCAGAATTTTCCTTTCCTGGTCCGGATGACAGCTCCTGGAGTAAATACGAAGAGACTCTGGCTGAAAGCCACGAGGGCTCTGAAGAAGAGGAAGGCATGGAGGTCCCTGGTACATGTGAGTTAGAAGCGCAGAGGGGGAGAGAGAGGCCAGCTCTGGGCTCTTGGCACTTGCCGGGGTTGCCAAGGTTGCCCGGGGTGAGATCCTGCCTCCGCTGGGGACTCTGCCAGGCTCGCCTGAAGGGCCAGCGTGGGAGCTGGAGGGCAGCCGAGGCAGATGGACAGCCCGTGTGCAGGAGAAGCCGCAGTGGGCGAGCAGCGGGCAGGAAAAGCAGCTCGGGGCTGGGTAGGGGGTGGCGCAGATCACCTCTGCGGTGTGGCATCGCTCGGTGAGGCAGCGTTTGGTCAGCCTTGAAGCGGAGATGAGGGGGAGCGCGTGTAGCGCAGGAAAGCTTCCCTGGCGTGAGCAGCACCGTCCTTAAAAGTCTCTCTGACGAACACGCAAAGCGGTATTTTTCACAGCTTTCTCCCTCAGCCAAATGTGAGGCTTCTCGTGGCGCAGCAAAAGGCTTGTCCTTGTCACCTCCCTGCTCTGAAGCCTTGGGGACCCGTGAAGCGTCCCTTGCTGGGATGTGCCTTTGGCTTTTCTGCCTTCATTCCCAGAACCAGCTCAACTCTTCTGGATGATGCTTTTCCAGAATTCCAGCCTGATGCAAACACAGCGGCCCCTTTTCAAGCCGCGCATTGAGATGCGTGACAGGGTGACAAGCAGATGTGACAGGGAGCACCGAGCCGTCTTCTCTGGGCACACAGCTGCTCGGCGCAGCTTTACCTCCTCACGCTCTGCAGAAACCTGTGGCTTTTCAGCCCTTTTCTCCATATCCCTGTGTCCTCTCAGCTCTTTTATTTCTCCCTTTGCCAGGGTCCTTGGCAGTTGCTTTGAGTTACCCGTTATTCCACGGGAGACCCTTCGGCCCCAGGCACTGTACGAGCCCAGAAGGAAAAGAGGTTTTATTCCCCATCCTTCAGGTTTTTTGGGGGATTTTTTTTGCCTTTATCCTAAACCACATGTTCTCAAAGATCTGTTCTGCTTCACCTCCTGCTAAGGAAGCCACTTTTTCCCTTTGTCTAGCTGTATGTAGAGATGTCACCATTGTACTGTCTGAGGTTTCCCAAGAAGTCTTTATCAATGATCTGGACGAGGGGATCGAGTGCAGCCTCAGTAAGTTTGTAGACGACACCAGGTTGGGCGGGAGCGTTGGATCTGCTGGAGGGTAGGAAGGCTCGGCAGAGGGATCTGGACAGGCTGGATCGATGGGACGAGGACGATGGTCTGAGGTTCAACAGGGACAAGTGCCAGGTCCTGCTCTTGGGTCACTCCAACCCCATGGGTGCTCCAGGCTGGGGGAAGAGTGGCTGGAGCTGCCTGGTGGAAAAGGACCTGGGGGTGTTGGTCAACAACTGGTGGAATACGAGCCAGCAGCGTGCCCAGGTGGCCAAGAAGGCCAACAGCATCCTGGCCTGTGTCAGGAACAGTGTGGCCAGCAGGAGTTGGGCAGTGATGGTCCCCCTGTATTGGCACTGGTGAGGCCCCACCTCAAGTGCTATGTCCAGTTTTGGGTCCCTCACAACAGGAAAGACATTGAGGGGCTGGAGTGTGTCCAGAGAAGAGCAATGGAGCTGGTGAGGGGTCTGGAGACCAAGGAGAAGGGTCTGGAGAACTTGTGAGGAGCGGCTGAGGGAGCTGAGGGTGTTCAGCCTGGAGAAAAGGGGACTGAGGGGAGACCTTCTCTCTCTCTCCAACTCCCTGAAAGGAGGGTGTAGCCAGGGGGAGGTCAGCCTCTTCTCCCAAGGAACAGGCGATGGGACAAGATGAAATGGCCTCAAGTTGCACTAGGGGAGGTTTAGGATGGATAGTGGGAAAAGTCTCTTCCTGGAAAGGGTTGTCAAGCGTTGGAAGAGGCTGCCCAGGGCAGTGGTGGAGTCACCATCCTCAGAGGGATTGAAAAGCCGGGCGGACGTGGTGCTGAGGGTCATGGGCCAGTGGTGGTTTGGGCAGTGCTGGGCTGATGGTTGGACTCGATGACCTAAAAGGTCTTTTCCAACCTCAGTGATTCTGTGATTCTAAAGTCAAAATCCCTTGGCGTTGTTGATACCCCAGTGCTGCGTATGCAGCTCCCAGACAGGACTCGCCACCCCGTAGAGTCTCCTGAGCGCGCAAAGCAGAGACCCCAGAGAATTACAGTCTAAAATTAATGAGGCAGTTTCTTTTCTCAGAGAAATGACATGACTGTCTCTGCTCCGCCAGATGAACAGCAGTGTGATGAGGAAGGTCCCGAAAGCCTGGAGCTTCCCGGCTCCTTGGCGGGCAAGTGGGAAGAGGTTTTCTCCAGCCCAGAGGAAGAGATGAAGCCAAGCGGCAAGAGCCGGAGCGGATCCACCTCGCAGCAGAGAACCCCCACGGGCAACGGGCTGAGGCGTTCCTCTCGCCGCGGGAGAGACTTGGCCAAGAAGGACATTCCCGAGGACGTGGCGGCGGTAGAGGGGCCCTACATCTGCTGCGAGTGTGGGGAGAGCTTCCTGGACAAGGAGCTCTTCGCCGCCCATCAGAAGGCGCACGCCAGCGAGGAGGCCTGCACTTCCCTGGAGCACGCGGAAAGCTTCAGGCAGAAATCCAAAAGCAGCTCTACGAAAGGCCAAGGGTCCTCTCGCTCCAAATCGGGCTCCAAGCGCCCCGACGGGGAGAAGAGCTCCGCCTTCAAGTACGGCTTCGTCAGGCAGGTGAACAACATGGTGGAGAGACCCTACACCTGCTCCCAGTGCAAGGAGAGCTTCAGCCTGGAGGTCAGCCTTATCCTCCACCAGAAGCTCCACACGGGGAAGGGCGACGGGCCCCTGACCTGCACCTACTGCGGGAAGGACTTCCGAGACCTCTCCAAAGCCATCCGCCACCAGCGCATCCACACCGGGGAGAGGCCCTACCAGTGCACCGAGTGCGGGAAGAGCTTCATCCGGCGGGACCACCTCCTCAAACACTGGCGGGTCCACACCGGGGAGACCCCTTACCAGTGTCCCGTCTGCGGCAAGCACTTCCGCTACAAGGAGTCGCTCAACTGCCACCAGAAAATCCACTCCCGCAACCCCCGGCCCATGGAGGAGTCGCAGCACAACCTGGAGTCGGCAACTCAAACCGGCCATTTCTGCGTGAAAAAAGAAACTAAGCAGTAGCGCTGCCCCCCCGGGGGGCGTGATGAGGGGGGAAAAGGCCGGGGGGGGCGCAAAGGGCTGGCGGCGACAGTGAGGGTCGAGCAGGTTGGACGCGCAGCGTGACGGGAGGTGAACTCGTGTCATGGCAAGCTAATCCCACGCGGTCATGCTAGGAAGCCCCGCTTTGTTGAAGCATCAAAGGAAATTTCCTCTTAAAAAAAAACAAAAACAAACAAACGCAACAACAACAAACAAACGAGACAAAAACTCTTGGTGGGATGGCCCAGGCCACCTCTTCGACCCCCCGCGGGGTGACGTGAGACTTCCACGGAGCGGCGTAGGGCCTTGTACTCATCGTCCCCCCTACGCAGGTTTGGATTTTGCCTGTAGAGAGTAATCCCCAGCGGTTCTCCAGGGGGCAGGGGGGCGGCCGTATTTATCAGGCCTTTCCCCACCGATCTTTGTGCATATTCAGGATGACGAGCTTTCGCTTTTCTTTTTTGTTTTCCCCCAACTCCTTTCACCCGACGAGGAGGCTGAAAGCGCGAGGGAGGGAAGGAAGGAAGGAAGGTGCCATTCCTGGATAATCCCCTCGCGTTGCCGCACCTTCCGACGGCAAAACCCCCTCCTCGGTGCCGCGAGGCCGGGGCTGGGATGAAGGGAAGATTGAGGCGAGGCCATGTGGTTTAGGGGCACGGCGCAGGATTTATCGGAGGCGAAAAGAAAAAGCAGAGAGGAGAGAGAACAGCGAAGAGCGAGGTGAGAAAAAGTAGGTGCAGGGGGAGAAGGAAAGGGCTGAGGACATTGGAGCAGGAGGAGTCGGGGAAGGGCAGTGCATGGAGACGCGGTCGGGTCGCTCACCCGAGGAGGACGCGTCTTTACTCCTTGGAAGGACGTTACCGGCACCGGTCGGGCCGTGGTTTTCCCTCTGGCCCGAGGGAGCGGAGCCGCTGCTCCGTCACACCAACTCCTGTCAATGAAGGTGATTTTATTATCATTTTTTTAACTGGGTTTGGTCTCACACTCAGGTAAGTCAGACGAGTGAAAGCAACTTCTCCTAACCCCTGTAAAGAGCTGTTTGGTTTTTAGTTAATCTAGAAGTAGTATTATATTATTATTATTATTATTAATTATTATTATTATTAATTATTATTATTATACTACAAGGAAATGTGTGGCACTATATTCCACCAGTTGATCTAAAACACTTTAAATGTCTGAGATAACTGACCGGAGGTTTTTTCAGCCGTCTGTGTAAATATTGGATTGACTTCTCGGCGCTATTCGGTGTTGTTCCTGAGGTGGCTGTTTTAAGTGGTGTCTCTTCCGCTGTGTTTTTATCGTCGGCTGCTGGTTCGTGATCGTGTTTTGTAATAATTATTATTATATTATTATTTTTTTTTTTGTAAAGTCCGTCAATACAGTGTTTTTCCATTCCGAAGCCCGTGTCGGGTGAGTGATGGCAGCCCTGCTCCCCTTCGCCCTTTTTCGTCCTTGCTCGTCCCCCCCCCGCCCCTTCTCCCCACTGTGACACACCCCCCTGGTGGTTAATTAGCCTTTTCCAGGTAATTTGCAGAACTGGTGAAGCCCACAAACCCAGCGGGCTCTGCTCAAGTCCGCTCCGGGGAGCTGGGTCCGGCAAACGAGGCTGCTCAGCCGGTGTCCGGCCATGGGGATTCGTGTTCTTTACGCTTTTTCTCTGCTGCGGCTGGCAGAAAAATGGGGTTTTTGTGGGAGAATGATGTCGTGTTCCCAAACAGAGCTGCAGCCACGGCCCAGGAGTTGCCGGGCTCCGCTGTGGGGTTAATCCGGGACAATCCCATCCTGGGAGAAGCTGGGACGTGGTGGACTCACCCCCCGGCACCGACTGTGGGCGAGAAGGGTCCCGGCGTGCTCTGCCGAGGGTCCCGGTGTGCATTCGCCTCTCCTGTGTCACCCAGGAGAGGGTGGCCCGGCCCCACGGCGTCCCACTGGACGGGGCCGGGCTGGTTTGGTGCCCGTCGCCCCCGGGGAGGGTTTGACTCGCCGCTTCCTCACTTCACACGTAGCCGAGCTCTTTGTACCGGGGCTGCCAAATAAAAACTCTTGCTGCCAGGTCCTGGCCCCACAAGGGCGGCGCAGCCTTTTGTCTCCCTGCGTCCCGGGGACGGCAGTGATGGCTGGCGGGGCTCAGTTGGGTGGCCTTGGGGACATGGGGCTGGCCTGGGTGGCCCTTGGGCGCTGGGAGGGCTCAACTGGGTGGCCCTGGGGACATGGGACTGGCCTGGGTGACCCTGGGGGGCTGGCGGGGAGAACCAGGTGGCTCTGGGGACATGAGGCTGGTCTGGGTGGCTCTAGGGGGCTGGCAGGGTTCAACCAGGTGGCCTTGGGGATATGGGGTTGGTGGGGCTGGCCCGGGTGGCCCTGGGGGGCTGGCAGGGCTCAACTGGGTGGCCCTGGGAGGCTGGCAGGGCTCAGCTGGGTGGCCCTGGTGACATGGGGCTGGCCTGGGTGATCCTGGGGGGCTGGCGGGGCTCAACTGGGTGGCCAGGGGGATGTGGGACTGGCCTGGGTGGCCCTGGGGGGCTGGCAGGGCTGGCCCAGGTGGTCCTGGGGACATGGGGCTGGCCCAGATGGGGCTGGTGAGACTGACCTGAGTGGCCCTGGGGACATGGGGCTGGCCTAAGGTGGCCCTCAGGGGCTGGCAGGGCTCAACTGGGTGACCCTGGGGGGCTGGCAGGGCCGGCCCAGGTGGTCCTGGGGACATGGGGCTGGTGGGACTGACCTGGCTGGCCCTGGGGACATGGGGCTGGCCCAGGTGGCCCTGTAGGGCTGGCAGGGCTCAACCGGGTGGCCCTGGGGGGCTGGCAGGAGGGGGGAGAAGGGGTGACGGGGCAGGATAAATACACCTATAGCTATATATATGGACACGTCTCTGGTCCCACACGAACACAGCGCCGGGGGCCACGTCCTGCTCCTGCTCTGGCTGAGGCCGGTGCCTCTGGTGGGAGATAAATACACACCTACAGATACACATCTCCATACGTCCCAGTAGCTGCCCCGGGATCCCAGTCTCCCCAGTTGCGCCAGGATGTATGAGCCCTGGGACAGTGACACCCCCCCACCCCATCCCAGAGCTGCTCCTGGTGTTCCCTCCCCGTGGGTGTCACCCCCACCGGGGGTCCCTAATTTGGGTCCCCACCTGCTGTCGCAACCCTGTGCTCGTGGGGACAGGCGTTGTGCCCCCCAGTGTGTCCCCCTCCCCCCCACTTTTCTGGCATCGTGGTGGTGACGGGATGTGGCCTCATCCCAGTGTCCCCCCTCGTCCCCTCCCTTTTTCCGCAATCCAAAGGGTTTCCTGCCCTTCCCCCTGTGCCGTGTCACCGACTTCCCCCCATTGTCACCCTGTGCAGGGGGTCCCCGAGGTCACGACAAGGGGGGGGAGGCCATGTGTCAGGGGGGTCCTGCCACCCAGGGGGGCTGCTGGGGCGGGATG
>JAOXNO010000013.1:88964-99706 GCA_028565335.1 Limnodromus scolopaceus
TTGTCACCGCCCGGCCCCTGACAGCGCCCCGGGTGTCCCCTCGCCGTGCCCATGGCAACGGGGCTCGGCTGTCCCGTGTCACCCCCCCCCCTCCTCCAGTGTCACCTCCCGTCCCGTGGGACCCGGGGCCGCCACTGTAAGCGGCTTAGCGGGGTCAGTGCTCTTGGGGGACATGGGGATGTGCGTCCCCACCGCCACCCCGGGGGGATGTCCCCCGTCCCCTCGCCATGACCCCCCACTGCCACCCCTGGGGGGTGTCCTGCATCCCCTAGCCATGACCCCCCACCGCCACTCCAGGGGGATGTCCCCTGTCCCCTCGCCATGACCCCCCACTGCCACCCTGGGGGGGTGTCCCACATCCCCTGGCCGTGACCCCCCACCCCTCTGCCCGCAGGAGCCGGTGCTGCAGCCCCGCTGCCCCTCGCCCCGGCGGCCGGCGGCCGGCCCCGAGCGTACCTCGGAGCGGGAGACGCAGACGGCCGAGCTGTCCCTGACGGTGGTGGCGGCCGTGCAGGCGGTGGAGAGGAAGGTGGACTCCCATTCCACCCGCCTGCTGGACCTGGAAGGGCGGACGGGGATGGCGGAGAAGAAGCTGATCGACTGCGAGAAGACGGCGGCGGAGCTGGGGAACCAGCTGGAGAGCAAGTGCGCGGCGCTGGGCACCCTCATCCAGGAGTACGGGCTGCTCCAGCGGCGCCTGGAGAACATGGAGAACCTGCTGAAGAACAGGAACTTCTGGATCCTGCGGCTGCCCCCCGGCAGGAAGGGGGAGGTCCCCAAGGTAACGGGTGTCCTGGGCTTGGGGGAGTGGAGTGGGGGGGTCTCTGTGCCCAAAACGCTCCCCAAACGCTTGTGGACGGAGGGGGAGAGGCGGTGGGTGAGGGGGGACAGCTGAGGACCTGGACCTGCCCCTCGATGCTTCCCGGTGTGTCCCCCCCTCCGTGGGGAATGTCCCCCCACACCCAGGTCGGAGGTTTCAGCTCCGCTTCGCCCAGGAGCCATCTACTCTTTTTAATTGAATTTGGTTTTTTTTTTTTTACCGCCATTTGGGAGAAACCCAGCACATTTGGTGGTTCTTTTTTTTACTCACCGTTTCTTTTCCCACCTTGGCGCTGCGGCGGTGGGGGTCTCCTGGGCTGGGGGGGGTGGCTGACACAGGGAAGGGGGAATCTCTGGGATTCGAGGGAAGGAGCTCCCTGCGCTCGCAGCCGGGCATCGGAAGGAGCCGCCGCTGATGTTCTTCACCAGCCTCTCGTTGAAAGGAAGTTTGCAGGTGGGAGCGTGCGGGACACGGCAAAGGGAATGTCTCTGGGGGGGTGCTGGGAGAGAAGGGGGGGGTGTCACATCCCCGACACCCCCTTAGCGCAGTCGGGGAGCAGCAGCCTGCCTCGCGCATCCTGAATTTCTCCTTAGGAATTCTCACCTTCAGGCCCGGGGAGAGTTTTCCCTGGGGTCCTGGGGTAACCGAAGCTGGGTTTTTACGTCAGCTCATCAATAGAGATGAGGTCCAGCCCCGCTGCCCGATTTTTATCTCCTTTATGCTCCCTCCAGCCTGGTCTCCTCTGTGAGGGGGGGACCCAGAGGAGGAATTCGGGCTCGTTTGGGGAAATCGCGCTCGGAATCCAGCCGTTGGGCTGAGACCTTTAATCTCATAGAAATACCCCTCCAGGAGTTGTTTTAAATACAAAACCCAACCCGTTGGTGGCTGTGAAGTGGCTGAAGCCGGGCCGTGTCCCAGCGGGAGCGAGGTGCCTCTGCCGGTGGCCAGAGATAAGGCGTTGGGCTCCCAGGGAAGCCATGTGGCCACCTGAGCACCCCCCCGCGCCGCTTGTGGTTGCAGGTGCCGGTGACGTTTGACGACGTGTCCGTGTATTTCAACAACAAGGAGTGGGAGAAGCTGGAGGAGTGGCAGAAGGAGCTGTACAAGAATGTGATGAAGGGGAACTACGAGTCGCTGATCTCCCTGGGTAAATATTGGGGTGTCTTCTCCCTGGTGAAGGGCAGGTTCTCTGGGGTTTCTGGCTTCCCGCAGGCTTGGGCATCCTCCGAGTCCTCCTTGGATCCCCTGGAGACCCACGTGTCCCATTTTAAATGGAGATTTAAAAGCTCAGGATGATGCTTCTAGTCTTGGTGAGGGCATCCCTCCAGCAATGGCTGGGTTTGGGGCACGGTGCTGTCCTGGCTGGGTGGAGGCCACCCATGGGTGGGTGGGTTGGAGACATCCTGAGGCTCCTTCCAGCCAGAGTTACTCAGTGAAAAGCCAGCACCTTCCCCATGGCTGATGGAAGGATTTCCCTTCATCTTCTGGTTCAGCAGCGGGTACCAGCCCATGCTGGTACCTTGAGAGGAAACTTTTCCCTTTAGAGGGAACTTTTGCAGAGTGAACGGTTGTCTGATGCCATCAGACCTATTCTCCTTTGGAGTGTTTCCTCCTGAAGCCGCAGGAGAAATTCTGGCCCTGCCGGGACCGGAGATGAAATGCTTTTGGCTTTGGGAGAGACAAGAATTTGCCAGAGAAGTTCTAAAACTCTGCCAGAAGAATGTATGGGTTGGGTTTTTTGCTCCAAGGTAGTTCCTCTGTGTGTGGAATCTCCTCTGCCCGTCCAGGGAGCCTGCCTGCTCAGCACCAGGCTTTTCCACCTGCAGATCCTTTGTGGAGTGTCTTGACGTGTCCCCTCCCCGGGCGCTGGGGCGAGGTGGAAGCCGATATTGGGATTCCCCGTGCAGTAATCCCTTCCCTCCATCCCTCTGTCTCTCAACAGACTATGCAATTTCCAAACCCGGTGTTTTGTCTCAGATCGAACAAGGGGAGGAATCGCGGGTCAGGAATGAGCAGGACTTGGAGGAGAGCGAGATCATTACCGATGCCACCGCAGGTGAGCCGTAGGTTGGGTTCAGAGGAGCTGCTGCTGAGAGATTTGATGTCCAGGTACGGCTTAACGGATAAACCAGGGCAAGCAGAGCCCGGAGAGTTGGGAGCCGTCAACCAAGGAAACGTCTGCGGCCAGAGCAGGTCCCCAGGGGTGTGCCTGGCAGGAAAGGAGAATCAGGTCCCATTAGGACACCCCATCCACCCCAAAAAAGTCCTTTCCAGCCTCTCCTGGTGCCTGGGTTTATCCTTGGAGCATCCTCCTGGTGCAGGGAAGGCAGTTCCCATGCTGTGTGTGGGAACCTGGGGTACTGAGGGGGTTCTCCAAGGGCAGGGCTGGGCTGGGAGTGGGGCACTGGGGACCCCGAGTCCCAGAGTGACTCCTGCTCTAAGATAAGGGGGGCTGATAAGGAGATAAGGAGGTGTCCCGGAAGAGATGGTGTCAGCTGTTCACCTCCAGAAGTCCTCTCCAGCCTCTCTTGGTGCCTGGGTTTATCCTTGGAGCATCCCCCTGGGGCAGGGAAGGCTGTTCTCATCCTGCGTGTGGGGACCTGGGGTACTGGGGGGGTTCTCCAAGGACAGGGCTGGGGCACCGGGGACCCCGAGTCCTGGAGAGACTCCTGCTCTGAGTTAAGGGGGGCTGATAAGGAGATAAGGTGATGTCCTGGAAGAGATGGTGCCAGCTCCACTGCCGGTCGTAGAATCAGAGAATCGTCTGGGTTGGAAGGACCCCTGTGCCTGCGGAGGATCCCAGGGATGGCTAAAAGGCAGGGGTTGAAGGGAGAGAAGTGGCCAAGCAAGCAAAACCCCTCTTGTGGGATCAGCAACCGGAGCCAGCAGGGATCGTGGCGAGCGGTTTCTTCCTCCTGGCTCCTGGGAATGATGGCAGGTGGGAATCTCTCTTTGCTTCAGCTGGTATAAGGGTTGTGATCAAAACGGAGGAGCTCCTTCCTGAAGACAGCCCCGAAAACCCCGAGCTGCACGGGATGTCGGGGCAATCGGAGGGGAGCTTCCAGAGCCCGGACGAGGAGGCAGCCTGCGAGAGCCCCTACGGCTCCGTCTCCCCGCCGAGGGACCTCCCGGGAACCAGCCTGGGTGACTCCTCCGAATACGTAGCCGACTTCAACGAGATCCAGAGGGTCATCGTTCACCACGGGAGCTGCACAGGTGAGACACTCAGTGCACAGCTCCGCGGCACATTGGGGGGACTCAGGAGGGGCTGTGGTTGGTCGGGGAAAGGATTGGATGAAAGAGAAGTGTTAAATTCCCCCAGAACCAGCACCAGAAGGAGAGTTTCTGGCTCCAGAAAACCTCAAGAGCAGCTGTGGTGAGACCTCAGGCCAAGAGGAGGAGGCAGCACTCATGTGGTGGACATCAGAGCATGGTCTCTGAGGGCACCTGACCTGCTGCAGGGTGGAGCGACCAGCGGATCAGTCCTCCATGGGTGGGAAAAGCCCTTGTTAGGAGAACAAGGGAAGATGTGTCCCAGGCAGCATTTTCTGAGAGCCCCAAATGAGGGCCCGCTGCCAAAATCCCACCGCTGGAGAGGGCAGGATGTGTGTTGAGAACTCCTGCCCTGGTGTTCGTCGTGGAGGAATGGTGTAAGCTTCTCAGGACTCTGCTGGAGGAACGTGCTGGAGGTTGCTCTTTTGAGCAACCTGCTCTAGAGGGAGGTGTCCCTGCCCACGGCAGGGGGGTTGGAACTAGATGATCTTTAAGGTCCCTTCCAACTCTAACTATTCTATGATTCTAACATACAGGGTCCTGCACATCAACCAGATTGAGGGTCATTCAGGGCAGGTCCAGAGATGGGGACAAGGGTGGCTGGAGGTCTGTGGGGTGGGAGCTGCCAGGAGGGAAAGGTGTGGTGATGTTATTTAGTGGAGAGACAAGAAGATGGCACTGGTTCTTCATGTGAAGAAATCCACCGGTTGGGTGGCAGGTATGGGCAAGGTCCTCCAGACCTTCTTTGAGGGTGGAGATGGGAAAGTGGGGAGATGGACTGTCGGGAGTGGTGGGTTCCTTGCCTTCTGATGGCTTTGCGATGTGTAACGCACACCAAGAAAGATGGAGTTGGGCTCTTGAGGTCCTCTTCAACTCCATCTCCTGGGTCCTGTGGTCTTCTCAAAGATGGAGTTGGGCTCTTGAGGTGGGTCCTGTGGTCTCCTCCCATGGGTCCTGTGGTCTCCTCGTGGTTTTCCAAAGGAAACCAGCCAAGTCACCAGTGGGGCTGGAGCTGATCCTTGTCTGGCACCTCTGCCAACGTGCAGGGCTGGTGGGGACAAGCAGGAGCTGCAGGAATGCTCTGACCTGGGTGCGGATATTGGTGGCCAGTGCTCAAGCAGTGATAGCCCCTGGGTCCTTTCTTTGAGGAGGTGGGAAGGAGAACCTGAGAATGGGGGTTTTCCCCACTGACCCTTCCACCAGAGGGGAGAGGGACAGGGCTTTGATCCATCCTGCTCCCATCAGCTGCCTCTTCTAGGGAAAGCCTGGTTGCTCTTCCGAGAAAAGTACATAGGCCTGGCTCAAAGTCCAGCGTGGGGTGACGTGCGAGGGATCCACCACGGGCTGTTCCTTGGTGTCCTACCTCCTCTGTCCCTGGTAGGGCCAGTCTGGCCAAACAAAACCATTGGGTCACCTCCGGTGTGGGTGACGCAAGGCGGGAGCCTGGCGTGCAGCCGTCCATCCCACCGCCGGTTGCTTCTGGGAAGGAGAGGGGGGGGTGTTTCCCAGTGCCCCGTCACAGAGAGGTCGAAGGAGGGGACAGTCCCAGGCTGGACACGTTGTCTCAGGAGTGGAGCTGGAGCCTGGCAGCCCCATGCCGTGTTTCCCTCGAGCGGTGCCGGGTGTGGGGAGCGTTGTTGGAGCCCAGCGAAACGACAGCAGATGGAGCTGCTCTGAAATCACTCGGCTGCTCAAGTCCTCGTGAATCCGTGGTGCTGTTATCCCCCCTCTCATCTCGCAGCATCATGAAATTGCAAAACCTTTTGGCAGCCAGGTCTCACCGCACCCTCCGAAGGAGCCTGTCCGGGAGGCGGTTTGTCTGTCCTCCCTGTCTGGGAGTGTGCGGGGTTGGCTTTGCTGATGCGAGAGGCCGTGCCACGTCCCAGGACTCCGGGCTGGAGCCAGCTGGTGACCAGGCAGAGCAGGGACAACCAGCGGCAGAAGCCCATGTAGATATTTCTTTAGCAACCCTCAGGTGCACAACAGCCCACCCCATCCCACCCAATGACCCTAACGCTGTTCTGGTTTTTCCCCCCACACACACAGAGGACGGGATCGTGATCAAGACGGAGGAGGAAGAGGAGGAGGAGGACGACCCCGACACCCTGGAGCCGTGCGCCATGTTCTCGGGCAGGACCGAGCCGCCGGCGTTCCCCAGCCACGAGGCCGGGCTGGGCTGCGAGGCGCAGTGCAGCTCCAAAACGCAGCCCAGGAGCCTGGCGGCCGCCCGGGTGAGGAAACCCCCCGCCTGCGAGAGAGACTCCGGGGAGATGAAGCCGGCCATCGCCCAGCAGCGGAACCGGACGAGGGAGAGACCCTACATCTGCCCCGAGTGCGGGAAGAGCTTCATGCTCAAGATCAACTTCATGATCCACCAGCGCAACCACCTCAAGGAAGGGCCCTACGAGTGCCACGACTGCGACCTCAGCTTCCGCAACAAGCAGCAGTTCCTGCTGCACCAGCGCAGCCACACGCGCCGGGGAGTGGGGGTCCCCCGGCGCCCCGAGCACGGCCTCAAGCCCCAGCCGCGACCCCCGCCTCCGGGGAAGCCCTACAAGTGCTCCGAGTGCGAGAGCAGCTTCAGCCACAAGTCGAGCCTCAGCAAGCACCAGATCACCCACGTCGGGGAGCGGCCCTTCACCTGCGGCGAGTGCCGGAGGAGCTTCCGCTTGCAGATCAGCCTCATCATGCACCAGAGGATCCACGCCGGCAAGAGCGAGATGGCTTTCCTCTGCCCCCAGTGCGGCAAGAACTTCACCCGGCCCTCCCACCTCCTGCGGCACCAGCGGACTCACACCGGCGAGCGGCCCTACCAGTGCAGCCAGTGCGAGAAGACCTTCAGCGAGAAGTCCAAGCTCACCAACCATTACCGCATCCACACGCGGGAGCGCCCGCACGCCTGCGCCGTCTGCGGGAAGGGTTTCATCCGCAAGCACCATCTCCTGGAGCACCAGCGCATCCACACGGGCGAGCGGCCCTACCACTGCACCGAGTGCGGCAAGAACTTCACCCAGAAGCACCACCTCCTGGAGCACCAGCGGGCGCACACCGGCGAGCGGCCCTACCCCTGCACCGAGTGCACCAAGTGCTTCCGCTACAAGCAGTCCCTCAAGTACCACCTGAGGACGCACATGGGAGAGTGAGGGGCTGCCCGACGGCTTCCTCTCCCTCCCTCCCCTCCCTCCCTCCATCCATCCATCCATCCCTCCAGCCTTCCTCCTCCTCCTCCTCTTCCTCCTCCGCTCATCTCTCCCACCCTCCCTCCATCCCCTTTCCCCACCCCCGGCTCAGGGCATGGACATCAAGGAAGCTTTGTGTGGTAGCGCCGCTGGTCTGGTGGAGACGGCTAGGCTGATTGGAAATAAATTAATTAATTAAAGCAAGCAACGCGCGGCAAAATTAAAAGATTAAATATATATATAAAATTAACAGCAGCAGCTGATTTAGGGGGAATCCTCACCATCAGAAAGGAGAAAAAAAAAAAAAACAAAAAAGCAAACAAAACAACAACAAAAGAAACCTGTGCAGGGTGTTTGTTTTGCCGGCGTAGGACTCTTAACTGCTTTTTAAAATCTACTGTTTGGTTTTTTTTTAATAAATGTGGAGGAACTTTTTATTTGATAAGCAAAACTTAGGATTGCCAAGATGCTTTTTTTTTTTTCTTTTTTGGTTTAAAAAAAAAAAAATTGCTCTTCAGGCTGATTGATTCTGGCAGGGTCGCTCTTTTCTCCAGGAGCTCTGCAGAAACGCTGCCCCGTCCCAGCTCCGTGGGCTGGACGCGACAGTTGCTCGGCAGCGCACGGGGACAAGGAGCTGGCAGCCAGGGGGAGGTGAGTAATAAAATAGATCCAGATGAGGTGGAAATTCTCCGTGTGTGTCTAGATTGGAAGCGCTGGTAGGTGCCTGCCCGGCTCTGGGGCCCTGTGATGCACTCATGAATTATACAATAGAATAAAATACTAGTTGCAGTAAAAAGAACCTTTTTCTGGTAGGACCCCATCAGCGAGGCTCCTCCAAACACTCATTTCTAGCGCTTCATCCTTCCCACAGCGGCAAACGCCTTTCGGGCGAGCGGCCACCCCTGGGCGCCACAAGAGCCGGCACCGGAGGCATCGGTGTGAGACGTGGGGTCTCGCCGTGGTGGGGTCACAGCATCCCTGCGCACAAGACCTCACCGTGGTTTAACTGCTCTTCTCTCTTCGAAGAGAGAAGGTGGCATCCACCACATGCTTCCGGGCGGTGGGAGCAGCAGGACTCCGGTCCCAGGATGGTTCCAAGAAAAGCCCTGGCTGGCTTGGGGTCACCGATGGGAGACCACCCGGCTCCCAGGCTGCCGGGGTCCCTTGCCACACGGTGGGTGGGACATGGGTCCATCTCCTCGCTGTGGGTTTGAGCTCCTGTCTCCAGCAGCTCTGGTTCTCCGCGTTCCCGGCTCATCCTCCTCGCAGCTCCCGCTGGGTGAGATGCTGGAACGGTGACACCAGCTCCCCAGTGCACACCGGGGTCCCTGGCCGAGGGGTGCCGTGGGGACGGCGGTGGCAGATCTCGCGTTGGACGGTGGCATCAATAAACAGCGATGATGGGAGAAGTTGTCAAGACCCTTTAATGCCTTTGCAGAACCAAAGTCCTGGCTGCAGGGCTTTCCGTGCGTATGAACCTCTCCGAAATTCATAATTTGAAGCATTTTCTGTGCTACACAAGGCGCTGGGGTGCTGAGAGCTGCCGGTCGGACACCACCATGGAGAAGAGCATTTTGGGGCTGCCAGGGCAGGCTCCGGCCGAGGTTCCTGATGTTGGGGGGCTGCTTGAACCTCCCTGGGAGCAGTTTGGGGTCGCAGGTGGCAGCGTGTAGTCTGATGGGGGTTAAATGTGCTGCCACGGGGCTGGTGTCCTGGGAGGCAGTGGCACTGAAAAAAACACAGAGGTGGTGACACCGAATGTGGGGTTGGCACATGCCACGAGCAGCCCCACCACCCCCGAGTCGTCTGCTCGTTCTTGGCACCCTCCAATTAATTGCAGGCGAGTTCATTTGGGGAGTGCTGAATGCTAAAACACCACTTAACTGGGGGGGTCCCGGTACTGTCCCGCCACAGGACTGACTCTCTGAGGGCTCACGTCGTAGAGTCATAGAATCATTGAGGTTGGAGAAGACCCTTAAGGTCGTTGAGTCCAACCATCAACCCAGCACTGCCAAACCCACCACTGACCCATGTCCCTCAGCACCACGTCTGCCTGGCTTTTCAATCCCTCCAGGGATGGAGACTCCACCACTGCCCTGGGCAGCCTCTTCCAACACTTGACAACCCTTTCCAGGAAGGATTTTTTCCAAATCTCCATCCTAAACCTCCCCGGTGCAACTTGAGGCCGTTTCTTCTTGTCCCATCACCTGTTCCTCGGGAGAAGAGATCGACCCCCCCCTGTCTACACCCTCCTTTCAGGGAGCTGTAGAGAGCGATAGGCAGCAGCCCAGGGGACAGGGGACGAGCAGAAGCCACCACCGTCCCCACTTGGGTGTGAGGTGGGCTGAAAGCATTGTGCCCACCCCATGGCAGGTGCTGGGACAGAGTCAGGGGACCCATGGGGAAGCAGAGGCTTTTTGTGGGGACAAAGCAGTGCTTTGCTAAGCGTTCAAAGCCCTCTGGGTGTTTTGGGGCTGGGATGAAGGCAAAGGAGATGTTGGGAGAGCCAATGGCAGTGATGGGGTGGAAGCCAGAGCCCCCCCTGCTCCGGGGTGGCCACTGGGCTTGGTGGGATTTCATGTGAGGGGGCAACCGGCCCCTGGGAAGCGGCTCAGGGACCGGATTACACTCGGCTTCCGCATGTCCCAGCTGCTGCAGCGACACAATCCCTTACACTGCTCACTCGGGCTCACACTCACACACTCACACCATCCCTCCCTGGACTGTGGCTGACAGCGTCATCTCCACTCCTTCACAGACACATGCACCCATACATGCACATACACACACATGTATACACATACACGAACACACAGACACAAATGTGCACCCGCACGCAGGCACAGGTGTGCAAAACCGTTCACACTTGCACTCGCACACACACATGTACACACCACGCACCGCGCACAGACATAAGTACACCCAGGCATGCACATCAGTACATGGACATGCACACCCCAAATACACATAGACTCACACCCACATCCATGCACGTGTCAACACAAAAGCACGTGTCAACAAAGGACACCCGCACCAATGCACATGCACACAAACATGCCAAAACACACGCACAGATACACGTACACACACACGCACAGCTCTACATGTACAGAGACACTTGCACACATGCACACATAGAACCATAGGATGGTTTGGGTTGGAAGGGACCTTAAGGATCATCTAGTTCCAACCCCCCTGCCATGGGCAGGGACTAGAGCAGGTTGCTCAAAGTATGTATTGTATGTACACACATGTACATACAACACCCCCTGTGCACACAGATGCTGGGAGGACAGGCTGAGAGAGTTGGAGGGGTTCAGTCTGGAGAAGACAAGGCTCCAGGGAGACCTTGGAGCCCCTTCCAGTCCCTCAAGGGGCTCCAGGAAAGCTGGGGGGACTCTGGATCAGGGAGGGGAGCCATAGGAGGAGGGGGAAGGGTTTGACACTGAAAGAGGGGAGATGGAGCTGAG
>JAOXNO010000013.1:110693-121760 GCA_028565335.1 Limnodromus scolopaceus
CTCCTGTCTCTTCCTCCCTAGGGAGCCCCGAGATTGGGCCACCCCCTCGTCCCCTGCCCACATGTGGTAGCTCCTGTGCACTGTGGGCCATCCTTCCCCCCTCGTGGTGTCCCAGCACATTGTGCCACCATCTTCCCCTGGTTTCTGCTCTGGGACATCCATCTCCTTCCCTCACCCCTCCCCGTGCCTGGCCCCAGGGCTGGGTGCTTTCCCCTCTCCCACAAATTCATGCTGGTACCTTTGTGTCCATCCTTCCTTCCCACTTTAGCTGCATCGTCTCGGCTCCATTCTCGCTCCCTGCTGCCGCCTTTTGCCTGTCTCCTGTGACCCAACTCCTTTAACCTTCCTGCACCCCCCTCCTCTTCCTCTCTTTACTCTCTTACATTTGGGAAGTGCTGCAGTCTCTGGGCTCTGCCCCTCCTCTCTCCCTGTAACTCCAGCCATGCAGTTGCTCGATCCAATTTTCCTGTCTCTGACTCCTTTAATCACGTTATTCTTACCTCTACAGTTCGTCTCTTATACGGCTCCTGTTTTGCCATGGCGCTCCTGGCATTTGCCCTTTGCTTGCCAGCTTTATATCATTCTCATTTCTGTAATCACCTGATATCTTTATGATCCTTCCCTCCTTCAGATTCCTGGAATTCCCATAAATGATTCGCACCAGTCCCCTCTGTGTTAATTACTCTGTCCTTTGAGTTTGTAGCCCTACCTTGCACCCAGGTGGGGTTTTTTTTTTTAATTACTCATGTGAGAGGAGCCGCTCTCAAGTAGTTTTCCCCTTATTTAAGGTAATTTAGAGTAAGGCTACATAATACACATATTTCTCTGTCTTGAAGCTGCTGCGATCCCTGCCCACGTATGGAACGAGCATGTGTCTGATGTGGCTCAGTAGCTGCTTGCCTCGAGGGTCCCTGCCCGCTCGCAGAGTGGTGTTTGTACTCACACACACACACATCAGGGGCTGGCATTACCCTCAAGCCCCTTCCCCTTAGTTGATAAGACAAAATTTGCGAGCTGACTACTTAGAAAACTGAATTTGAGTTAGAAGTGTGGTAATTTTTCTGTGCAAAACAATAATTAAATGAGTGGCTGCCAAAGAGAGAGTTGGGATCCCGAGAAGGATAATGGGGCTGGGATACAGGTGTTTCTGGAGAATGGTTTGGGTGGTGCCAATGTGATTCCAGGCACCAGTAACCTATTGCACACTTCAATTGGTTTTACTCCTAAAGTTTTATTGCAAAATCTGTCACTTTGTTGTATTGGGACCTTCATTTGTGAAGGCACAAGCTCAGGACAGGCTCTAAATCATCATTTAAAAAAAAGAAAAAAGCCCATGCAGTTAGTGTGGTGCAGAGAAAAGCTTGATAATTTGGTGCGAGGTGACCAGAAAGACAACTGGGATAATTATGGTCTTAAATTACCCTCTCCCTGTCTCCGTTTTGCAAGTCTGACTTCTAATATTATCAGCACTGCATGTGCAGGTTTAAAAAAACAAAACCAAAAGTCCCTGGAGGTGTTAGATCTGCGGATGTTTGGAAATGTGGGGGTCTGGTGGTGGGATTATCCGTGTGCTCAACAGTGCCCATGGTTGGCCAGGCTGGAATCCTTCCACTTGGCCAGTGCTAGAGGTTTCAGGTTGTGATCACCTGTGCTGTTAATCTATGTTCAGGCCCCCTTATATTGTATTTTTCACTTCAATGAGTGTTTAAAGAAACAAATCTCGAACTTCCTTTACAGTCAGCATGAAAACGTGGAGCAAGACCTGGGAAACAAGAACACTAATGGTTTACAAAGAACAGTGTCATCTGAATCAACAGACTCAGGTACGGCTTTCTCAAATAATAAATAAGCAAGAAATGAAAAGCATCGTATCTTTAGCTTCCAGGGTTTGGATAGGGAACAATCGCTGCCTCCCTGCAATCCCTGCAGCCGCTTCTCATCCTTACGCCCTCGAAAGGGGGGAGACAGGCAAACCCTCGCTCAGCAAACCTCTGCAGTTCGTGGTTTGGGTGGTGGGTGGGTGGTTTTTTTAATTTTTGCTTTAATTGTCCTGGAATACGTTAGCAGTTCGCACGGAGGAAAAACTGGTTCTGCTCCCACAGGGGGATTCCTGACAGAGCTAGCTTTTCCCTTTTCCCTTGGGATGGACGTGGTCGCTGACCTGTCGTGCTTTGTACCCCAGCGTGATGGTTATCGCTGCCCTTTTCTGATTGCCTTGATGTTCCCCTCACCTTATCGTGAGCGTCTCAGCCTTTTTGGCAGTAGAGAGGGCTGAAGATGAAGGCTGCTAAAGATAGCCAAAGATAGGCTTCCTCGGTCAATCAGGCTCCTGCCGTCCCCTGCTCTGTGGTGTCTCGCAGATACTGGCTTGTGAGGGTTTATAGTTACGTGTCGGGGCTGGAAAACAGGGAGATAGTGTTAAATTCTTCATTGTTAGGGTCCGCTGCCTATCTGCCCTCAGCTCTGGGGGTTTCTGCCCTTTGCAGGGTGATGCCTTTGATGAAAGCCAGTTGTTACCGGGTGGTTTTCTCTCTTTTAACCCAAACTGTGCTAACCTGCTCCACACACTTGGATCGAGGCCTTTGAGCAGGGTTTGTTTTACGGCTTCAAGGGTTGGGGTTTTTTTGTGGCTTTTTGTTAAAATGAGCTGATCATTTATCTGAAACCTGGGGAGCTGCTTCTTAGCACTGATACATGCCCAGAAGTGTTTTTTTTTTTTTTTCAGACAAGATGCTGTATCGGTGAAAATTAAATAAGCTCTTACTCCAAAACTTTGTAGAGTTAGGGAAGTTTCTGATACTTCCAGCCCAGCGATGGAAATCAGTGTTTCCACCTGAATTTAAGCACTGGTTTGACTGTGCGTGGGACTTCCAGCCTTCAAAGGAACAGCTAAAACACAAACACAGACACCACAGAGCGGGATAGAATAACCAAGCTTGCGAAATCTTCGCTTTCTTCTTGGCTTTTTCCCCTTTTTCCCATCTCTGAAGCAGGCCTTCAGTGCTTACAAAACACTCCTGAGTCAGGTTTCTGCGCTGCTGAGACCACTGCCCATCATCTTAGTCAAATTAAATTCTTTGTAGTTGCGTTTGTTTCAATCAGAGGCACAGAAACAGCAACAACTCTTGTTGTGATGCTGTAGAGAACGTTCTAGTAAGCTCTTGGCCTGGCACTGGGGCTTGTGAATACCACTGTAATACAGAAAAAATTCTCTTCAGGGAATCTGTGTTTCAGTAACCTTGGTATTTGCCTGTATTTAAATGCTGTGTCGCTGGAATGTTTCTCTTGGTTTGTGCTTATGGAGCCCTTGCTGTTATTTCCAGACGCTAACATGCAGTAAGAAAGGCCTTTTAACTACTGTTTTTCTTTAATGAGCCCAAAATTTCTGCCCGGGAAGAGGTATAACTAAAAACCTGAAAGGACTAAGTTGTTTGTTGAGATATGTGTGTGTGAGAGAATAAGCCAAGAGTATTCCACGTCCTGTGGGAGCAGAACATGTTCCTTATGAAGTTCTAGGCAGGGCTAGGGGTGCTTCTTTTAATTACTCTTGGTTTTCCCCAAACACTAACGATTACGGCCAAACCCAAGGGTATGGAGTATCTGCAACTGTTATTTACTTCTACACTGAGGTGAGGCTGCAGGTGGGACTTTCTACAGTAGTTTCCCATCTGAGCTCAGGGCCTTGCTGAGGAAATTGGTACCAGTGAACAATACTTGGCGTTTCCCGGGTATTATTGGGTAGAAAAACGCTGTTTCTTCTCTGCAGGTTGTGCCTTGGATTCACCTGGTCCCGTGGCCTCAAATGATATGATGGAGGAAAGGTAGGTAGCCGTGTGCTGAGCCTGGCGCCTGGCATTTCATTGTGGTTTTTTTTCCCCCCTAATCTTCCATCCCCAGGGATATCCCCAAGATGCCCTTGGTCCCAATTTACCGACCTTTTCCTGTCTAAATAATGCTGAAAAGAATTTAAGGAAAGGAGGGGAGGAGGAGTCTAACCAGTATTTCAAAAACTAGGATGGGATAAGCTGCCTATAAATAGCTTTTAAGACAGACAAGTGTCATCAAGAAGCACGTTGGCTTTTTCTTAACGTAACTCTTCATGCCTTACACAAAAAATCAACCTTGTATTTATTATCCTTCGGTGCTAATTATGGGGCATCTCACTTGCTTTTAGGTTTGAGAAAGCGATTCTCGAATCCAGCAGACTGAAGTAAGTACAATTCTATTTTAATTTTTGTTGGTGACTGCTGTAGCTCATGGAGTTTTATTGGGAGGGAATAGTGAGTTCTACTCGTGTTACTGTTGAAATAAATCTTGGTTCTTTTCCATTGTAGCTTTCGGATGCCTTTCAGAAGAATCCATTCGCTGCCGGTAAGTGAGGCTGGTGTTGATACTACATAAATATTGAAGGATTTAGTGGTTTTTAGTTGGCTGCATTCCACAACTTGTTAATTTTCGGTCCTCAAGAGCAGCGGCTGTGGTACCTAATGAAAGCTCTCAAAATTACAGCTCGTGAACCCGAAATCTCATTCGAGTTGGTGTGAAATTTCGGTGTTGGGTCTTTGTCCTTAAGAAGCGTTTTGGTGCCTGTACTGAGACATCAGCATCAGCGACTCCTGCACATAGTTTGCCCCAATTTTGAAGTTGGAGACCTTCTTTATTAACCCCTGTTTTGCTCAAAATGTTGTGGAAGGACTTTATTGATGGATACTGAACTGTCACGTCTGTGTGACCCTTGTAGCAAAGCCTCCTGGGGTGCAGTCCTGCTCTGAAGAGAAGCCAGTCTGATTCTCTGGACGGCGACTCCTTTCAGCCGTTGGAACAAGATGAAAATAAGGAGAATGTAAGTGTTGGCTTTTCTGGTGTCGAATTAACACCTCCCTTCAGCAGCAGAAGGGGAGGAAAAGGCTTCTTTTACTCTCTGTGGGGTTGTAGGTCGGATATAATAAAGTTTTATGTGGCTTATCTTAGGGGAACTCGCAGGGAAGTGCGACCGCAGTGATTATAGTGACTGTGACCTGATTATAGGTTAATAAAAATTTGAAAGAGTTTGATCGTGCAGCTTGACCTTCGTGCTACCGAACCTGGCTCCTTCAGGCTGTGGCAGGGACGCTGTATTCACGCTCCTGGCTTTAGATCGCTACATGGGGTGTCTCCAGAAAGCTCTTTAGATAGACCACCTCGTCTCTCCCCACTGCCAGTGTGGGGAGCTCTGGTTCTTCAGCAGCACAAAAGTCCCACTGGGTCTGAAAGGTCTCTCTGCTTGAAATCCCATTGGAAGGAGTCTGACATGGTGTCAGGAGGAGATGCTCATCACCAAGCAGCAGATGGAATTCTGGTGGCCAAGCTGCTGCCTTAAATAAAAATGATTTATTTTGAGGAGAAGTTGACTTGCAAAAGAACTTAAATCCAAAATGTCGGGTAGTTTCAAAAAAAGAAATGGATTAAATGATCGTAGTAACTTACATAGTTTGTAATCTTGGTGAAATGATTGCTTTGCTCCTCTTTAATTCAGGAATCATTTGAGTTTAAGAAGCCAACCAAACCAGCCTCTCGTTCTGCGCACACCCAGTCCCGTGATGGAAAAGGTGTTCCTGGACCAAGGCAGAATTTATCTCCAGCTCAGCCAGTAAGTGCTACAGCGTTCTCTGTGACAAATTCTCACCTAATCATAGAATGCCAGAATGCTATGAGGTTGAAAGGGACCCCTGGAGATCATCTCCTCCAACCCCCTGCCAGAGCAGGTCCCACAGGAACATGTCCAGGAGGGTTTGGAATGTCTCCAGGGAAGGAGACTCCTCCACGCAGCCTCTTCCAGGGCTCTGCCACCCTCACACCAAACAACTTCCTCCTCAGGTTGGGATGGAGCTTCTCCTGTTCCAGTTTGTGCCTGTTCCCTCTTGTCCTGTCCCTGGGCACCACTGAAAAGAGACTGACCCCATCCTCCTGACACCCACCTTTGAAGGATTTAGAGGCGTTGATCAGATCCCCCCTCAGTCTGTTCTTCTCCAGACAAAAAAGCCCCAAGTCCCTCAGCCTTTCCTCATCAGAGAGATGCTCCAGGCCCCTCAGCATCTTTGTAGCCCTTTGCTGGACCCTCTCCAGCAGTTCCCTGTCCTTCTGGAACTGATCCCAGTGCTCCAGCTGTGGCCTCCCCAGGGCAGAGCAGAGGGGGAGGATGACCTCCCTCCACCTGCTGGTCACACTCTTTCTGATGCCCCCCAGGATGCCCTTGGCCTTCTTGGCCACCAGGGCACATTGCTGGCTGATGGGCACCCTGTTGTCCCCCAGGACTCCCAGGTCTTTCTCCTCAGAGCTGCTCTCCAGCAGGTCAGCCCAACCTGTCCTGGTGCAGGGGGTTATTCCTCCCCAGGTGCAGCACCCTACACTTGCCCTCCTAATCCTCTGTTTACCTGCTGTGTGGGAGGAGGAAAAATTGCGTGAGGGGTCTGAGGGAGTGCTGTTCATCACCGCTACCCGTGTGCCAAATAAAAAAAGATAAGAAAGATACCAGATCAGAAAGCTCTCCTCACCTTTGGCTGGTGAGATGGGCAGAAGTTTGACCTGTGGGTTGTTGTGTAGGGTGTGAAAGATGAGTCACTGTGGAGCTGAGGTTATGCCGCATCCATGGGGAATGGAGGAAGCTGCTTTGAAATTAGTTTTATTATCAATAAAGTAGATAATTATAATGGGGGCAGAGGCATTTGGAACAATGGAACCAACTGCGTAGATGCGACTGGGTTTGCTTTATGCCCAGATGTGACATCCAGGAAGAAAATATGTATCTTATTCACGTTCTACTGCTTAGAAAAAGCAACTGAAAAAAACGGTGACGGGTTCTTGCATAGAAACAGAGCTGGGGGTGGGCTGGGGGGACAAGTCTTGTCTCCACTCCTGCTGAGTGAACTGTAGTTTTTCACTGAGAAGAACTGTAGTTCTTCATCCTGCTGGTACCCCTGATCGTGGGCTTCTTGGTTCGTATCAGTTGTCATTCCTGTTGACAACACCCATCTCTCTCCTTTGCACCTTCGCTGGAGAGCTTCCTCCAGAGGAGGGGGTTATTGCTTAACGAAGAACTCTGCAGTTGCAGGCATCAAATAGGCGAAGAATTCTGCTGTCGTAGGGATCAGATAGAATTACTGGGACTCACTTTGGGGTTTGCTTAAGTCGGTGGTGGAACAATCCCCGTGTTTTCTGCAGCCCAGGGAGAGGCAGCATCTCTGTGACTACAGCGCCCACCAAAGAGGTGGAGTGTTGTTAAAACTCTCTCTTGTCTCAGCTGCCCACAGGCGAACAGAAAAACCAGAGGCCGGCTCTCCCGCAGCACTCTGCTCTGGCTTCCTCTGAAAGCGAGGATGATGATGGATTCCTAGAGCTGTTGGACGAGCAAGATTTGAAGGTACGTACAAAGGAAATACGATGGGCATCTCAAAATCAGCTCGGTTGAATATTAATAGTCTGCCAACTATGTGTGTCCATGATGCACGTGTGTTCTAGCTGTAGCAGAAGTCAGTGGTGAGTCAAACCGCAAAAAGTTAAATATTGGGGAATCCTGGGAGATGAGTTATGGTCATCTTTGTCAGCTCTTACATTTCAGTGTCTCTGCTCTGGCTGTTTCCAAACGCAGACAGTGGGGTTTACTTGGGGTGTGAGCAGCTGTTCAAGAATTGCCACTATTCCTGTTGGCGCATGAGAATTGCGTTACTAGAGAGAATTATTTGAACAGTTGGCATTTATTTATTTGTTTTAAACTTGCTGTGAGAGCCAGAGGTGATATCTGCTTTTGAGCCCTTGTTTCTAACTGAACTTGAAATGCTTGAAGCTTCGGAGGAACATCATTGTTGATCAGTCAGTGAGTTGATAGAACTTGCCTTCTCCAACGTGGCTCGACTCAGTTCTGTTATTTCATTGAGTTGTGGGACTTGTCATTGAGTTAAATTCCTCAAACTGCTCCGACAGCTGAATCCAACCGGAATGTTTGCCCGAGCTGTGATTTTTTATAGTCTCTGCCCACGGTGAAATAAAGGAGAATGAAATTTCTTTATTTTTTTTTTTTTCCCCAGAACGATGAGGAGATGCCGTCTGACGTGGCGAGCCTCTGGACTGCGCCACTGGTCATGAGGAGGACGGACAATCGGGTGAGTGTTCTGGGAGAGAGATAGGGACTTTGTTCTGGCGGCCGCTTTCACTCCTGGGACAAGTGATCCCACTGTCCCTGATCCTGTATCCCTCAGAACAACAGCAAAACAAGATATGGCATAAACCCCCCTCAATATTCTGTTATCTCCAGAGCCTCTTTACCTGGAAGACTTTGTCAGGGTGGAAAAATGCTTGTTATATTGGCATCAGCTCTGTTTTTACAAAAACATTTCATAAATGCAAGAAGATCTTGACCTCCCTTATCAGATACTTGGCATATCTGGAATACCTTCTGCACAGCCCTACCTGGAGTGCCTCTAGCCCAATCTTCTGATAACAGGCTGCAAAGGGAGTTTAAACTCCAGCCAAAACCTCCTTAATCTGCTGATAGATTTTCTGCTAATTGGTATAAAGCCCTCTGCCAGCACATCCTTTTGTTTATGGTGGTCTGAGCTCACCCAGTCCACCCAGCAAGAAACACGTGTTACTGGAAACGTGGGTCCTGAATTTAGATGACCATATTCATGTCCTGCTGGTGCCATGTAAATAAGTCTGAAATTCAGAGTCTTGCTTAGTTTCTCATCTAAATCTTTGTTAGACAACTCGTAACTCTTCTCCTTCCTCGTAGGCCAAACGCTGCCGATTGTTTGGCTCTTCGTCTCTGCCCGGGGGCGTAGGAAGAACCCCCCAGAAAAGGATGGAGAGATCCCAGGAAGAGAATTCTCCGGGGAAAAGCAAGAAAAGGAAAAGCCTGCCTGGAACACCCGCTGAGGACTCAACGGTTGGTGGTTTGACATCTGATTTCCGAACAGAGAATTGATTAGGAGAGGGAGCTAATAGAGGTGGCTGGTTTATGATGGGAAGAGGGTCTCTGCTGTCACTGATCTCTAACCTCTGCTCCTCCAGAGCCTGAAAATGGTAAAGACACAATCCTCCACTGCGGAGATCGAGAGCATTTTGGACAGTGACCAGAGAGACCTTATTGGTGACTTCTCGAAGGTAATTAAAGCGATTTAATGGCCTCTCTTGGTAGAGACGTCTCAAACCAGCCCCATTAAAGCACTTCCTACTGTTAAAGTACATATTCACGGGCAGGAAAGGTGTCGGTGATCAGGGCGCTGTCATGGGTCAGACACAAAGCCATTCGTTCATGGTTACTCAAAAAGATTTACAAAATCCCTTCAGCAGAGGAGCCACGATTAAAACTCTGTCCCTGAATTTTAGAATCCTGAGTTTTTAACTTTTGGCCTTTGCTGAAAAGGTTCTTGTCCACAAAGCATCTGCTACAGAATTCACCACCCGACTCTCTGCTGTCGCCCCCTCGGCTCGCCTTTGGAATTCTCTCAATTAAACGCTGTCTGTCTCGCAGGGTTATTTATTCCACACCGTCGATGGGAAACATCAAGATTTAAAGTACATCGACTCCGAAATGGTATGTGCTTCGGGGACAGTAAGAAAAATTCTCTGGAGGAGGGAGGAAAGAGGGAAACAACACAAACCCACCCTAAAATAACTAAAAATTACCTTCTGGCTTAGATTGTGTCTGTGCTGACCGGGAAGTTTGCGAGCTTCATCAAAGAATGTGTGATAATTGATTGCAGATACCCGTATGAGTACGAAGGGGGACACATCAAGGTAAGGGGAGTGTGGAGTTGTCTGAAGTTGGGGGTCACTGGGCACCACGTGGGGCTGCTCTTTACTGGTGTGTACCCCAGACCCTGTGGGTTTGCTATCGCTGAGGCGTTTGTTGTTGTCTGGGACCCTGTCACACCAACGCACTGGGGGAATTTTGGGGCACCGAGCTCACACTCGGGTGATAAAGTGACTTTTCCTTCAAAGGAGAGAACTTCTCCTTAAGCAGAGGAGGTGGCCTGGGAGACAAGCAGGGAGGTGATTCCAGAGGAGGACACAAGACACTGTCTGTCCAGCATCCTGATATCTAGGGAAGCTAAAATTAGAATATTAAACTCCATTTAAACCACAGACTTCCAAGAATTGTGCAAAATAGAACTGATTTTGAAGTTTGCTGCTTGAGCAAGCTGGTTGCCCCCCTTAACACAGTGAGATGGGGAGGGAAATCCAGGGAGTCCCAACTTAGAGCTGTTGAAGTGGCATCTGGGACAGGTCCGGGTCACCCAGAGTCAGTGTTAGACCATCTGCAACGTGCTGTTGGGTCTGAAGCCGCGTTCCTGAAGGGTTCCCAGAGCTCCCGTAGGAAACTAAGATGAGGAAAGGGCTCATGAGGAATTCGGAGGGGTTTGTCGCTGCTTTCCTCCGCTTACCTCGGGTGCCACTCGGCCTTCACAGGGCGCCGTAAACCTGCACATGGAAGAGGACGTGGAGGACTATTTGCTGAAGAAGCCGATCAAGCCGTCGGAGAACAAACGCGTGATAATCGTCTTCCACTGCGAGTTTTCTTCGGAGCGGGGACCTCGAATGTGAGTCACCCCACGCTCCCCACCCCAGGATAAGAACTCGCTGCCGTGCCATTTGAGGGCAGAGCCTTTGGGGTGGCACCAGTTAATGTGCTGGTTTGCTGCTTCATGACTGGCTTATCATGAGATGTGGGTTGTCACCTCTGGTGGGGAGGGGACACAATGAATGGCTGTGTTGAAGTTAGACTGATGTGTTGGGATGCTTGGAGATGGCAAGGAAAAGCCAGTTTGCCACAGTTTGGTGGCCAGTGTGGCTTGTTCCCTTCCTGGTGGGAAATGCCTTAATTCCATAATCCAAGGAATGGGAAGTTTTGGGTCAGCGCTCTCTTAAGGTGTTATTTCTTGAACATGAGGTTTAATGGAGGATCTTTTCCTGTTTCAGGTGCCGGTTCGTGAGGGAGCGGGACAGGCTGGGGAATGAGTACCCCAACCTCCACTACCCAGAGCTCTATGTCCTGAAGGGGGGTTACAGGGACTTCTACTTGAGATGCCG
>JAOXNO010000013.1:248458-267520 GCA_028565335.1 Limnodromus scolopaceus
AAGCTGTGGCTGCCCCATCCCTGGAGGGGTTCAAGGCCAGGTTGGAGGGGGCTTGGAGCAACCTGGTGTGGTGGGAGTTGTCCCTGCCCAGGGCAGGGGGTGGCACTGGATGGTCTTTCATGTCCCTTCCCACCCAAACCATTCTGTGATTTATCCCTGATGGTCAGGTTTTGGTGTCTTCTCTGTTGACTTTCGTGTATTGAAAGTTATTAAGTGGATACATTCACAGACTATATAATCACTTCTTTTTCTTTTTTGTGCCTAAAGCCATTCCAGAAGCTACTTCCAGGAGGGTTTTCTTGAAGTGTATTTAGGCAGACGGAAACAGGGAAACTAGAGAAGTTGAGTTAAAGCAGGAATTACTGATGGCTCTTGTCTTCGTGGGTAGAAACCAAATACCCATGAACTTTGTCCGCAAAGTGGTCTTCAGTTTTTGGACTGTTGGAATTTAAGAGGTTTTTAACAGGAATTCATGGGAAGAGAAGCAGAAAGCAAAAGGGAACTAATTTGCCAGTGTTTACTGGTTTACACCTTGTTAAAAAATTATATATATGCTACATAATTTACTGTGCAGTTTGTAAAGATGAGCTAATTGCAAGAGCTGCTTACAAACTTTATCTAAGCTGCTTGTGAGCAGAACACAAGTTTATTTTCCAGGAGTTGTACAGACTTTTTCTTTTGGAAGGGAGTCCTTAGGGCGTAGTGATTAACAAATGGTCTTTTTATTTATTAGCACCACATGGGTCTATGGTGGTACCTGAACAACCTTTCTTGGGGCCCCAGTATTCTCCTGCAGAGGCTCTTGACTCATCAGCCTTCATAGGAATGGTTTCACCCACAGAATTTCTGCAAGACAAAGCAGGTAAGAAATAGATATTTTGCTCTTACTGTCTGTCTTGCAGCTGGAAAATCATGGTTTATAGTCCTAAAGACTCTTGGTGGGGGAGTGGATACATAAAATGAGTGGAGATGAGAAAGTATCCTATGGGCAAGGACAGTTCTTGGTTCAGCATGAACGTTCTGAAGATGTCAGGAGATCACCAAAGGGTTGAGGTCAGAAGGGGGACCTCTGGAGAACATCTTGTCCAAGCCCCCTGCTCAAGCAGGGCCCCCTGGAGCCAGTTGCCCAGAAGAATTGGGCAAAGAACCTGCTCTGTCGGGTCCTGGAGTCAGTAACTCTTCTCTGATGGAGACTTTCACTAACAATAGTCACAGAAGAACATGATGTTCTGGTTCTCTTAAGGGAACTGAGAAGTTACCTGAGAATGAACTCACGAAACAGCAGGGTCAGTACCTTCCACTGACAGCGTAAATCGGCGTTAGAGGCAGGACGAAATGTGTTTGTTTGTTTTCCGTAGTGCCTGAAGAACACTGGATGGGAACTCAGTGTGACGCGAAGGGACCAGATGCCTCTTTCTTTGTTGAGCCATCAGGTAAAAATCCTTTTGATTTAACCCCCAGGAAGCATCTGTGGAGAGTTTGTGAAGGGCAGAGGCAGAGCTTCTCTCCGTGTCCGCCTTCTCAAAAGGCACTAATGGAGTGAAGTGGGACCTGACCAAGAAAAACACCATTTCTGGGTCTCAAATCAATTTAGAGCAGAAATGGGTGTTTTAGAGAGATGTTACTTAACGTGCGCTTTCTGCTTTAGTGCTGTAAGAGATGGGGACAACCCTGCCTGTAGAGGGACTCTCTGCTTCGGATTTAGGGTACCAAATCTAATATACGCAGTTCCAAGCCCAACCGTCAGTCCCTATTAGTGGCAGGATGCCCTTCTGGGGGCACGTCGTGTGGCAGGGCTTTAACCCACTGGAAATATGCCCTTTCATGGGTTTTGGGGAATTAAGTTCTCAGATACAGATGTGTGCCGAAAACATCCGTTCAGCAGCAAACTCTGTGGATTCCAGACTGTTTCCATTCTCTGTCTCTACTACAGCGAAGGTACCGCAGTTTCCAGTTGGACGTGTGTTCAAGCGTTGCTGGACGCTGAAATAATAAATAGGGTGAAGAAAATTTATTCTTGAAAAGAATCTCTGAAACTGGGATTTTACTGCAGTCAAGGATTCTTGTTTTTGTACATGCCGAGAGTCAAAGCCACTGATTTTAGTGATAACCCAGAGTCCTCGAGTTTTAATGCTTCGAGGGCTCCAACAAACCCAACTTTGGTTTATTCTTTAAAACACAATTTTAAACTAAATTTGAATTGCAAACCTACCCACTCTCTCCAGTTACCTTTAGATTATGGTCACAGTCAAGTCTTTGAAGCTGCACTGAGTAAATAATTCCATTGTGTTGCATGTATGTTATGATTTTTGATCCGTAATGGGATCTTTTTGGCCGATTTTGGTGAACAAGCCAAGAAGAAAGTGGTTGAGCACTGGTCCTGGGTAGAAGGTGCTTCTGGAACTGGGGGCTGAGGGTAGAACTGGGACACTTTGGAACTGAACCTTGCTCGACTTTGTCCCCGGCAGAAGCTTCTCTCAAGATAGAAGAGTGTTTTTTCTAGACGTTGCACAAGCTAATCTTCTGAAAATTGTCCATAAAACCCGATTTTCCTCTTGTGCCACCCAACTGGGACGCTGAAACGGGGGTGGAACTTACTCATCAGGGTGAGCTCTGCTGCAGGCGGCACCTCGAGAGGGTGATTCACCTCCTGGCAGCTCCAGAGGAGAAAGCTGTTTGCTGGGATCCCAGTGCTCACTCAGACTCCATTTTATATTCCCAGTGCCCCCCGCCGCAACTGAAGCCATCAAGGATTTGCCAGAAAACCCCGCAGCCGTGGCTCCTGGCATCGTCCCTCCCGCGGTACCGGTGTCCCCAGGAGGGACTGGAGCTGCCGATGGACCAGAAGGTGCCACCACAGGTAAAGTTGTCCCAGTTTAAAGAGTGGCGCTGGGTTTAGGTCCGCAAATCGTCGTAGTGGAAAGCCACGGAATTGCCTCTTCTGAAGGAAACGCAGCGAAGTGTTAACGAATTCCACTGGGGCTAAAGGTTTCTCACCCCTGGATCGGGTTGGTGAGAAATAACCAGTTTAATGGACTTTGCAACTCTTGTGTCACAGTCCGGGAACTGATTTAGTTGTTTGGTCTTTACTTCCTCAAAATTTTAGCTCCAGAAAAATATTGAGGTGCATCAAGACCGTGTTTATACCATGAGTCTGATGCTGTATATAACGACCTTAAAGACTCTCCTTAAAATTCCTTCAAGACTCTCTTTAAAACAGAGTTTTTCAGCTATTTCTCCACAGCATCAGACTCGTGGTCCATTTTGCTCCGTTCTTTGTCCAGTCTCTTTAGGCTTTATTCCAGTATTTTCCACAATTCACCAGGGAGCATCTGTACTGCTTTTAATATCTTATTTCTTTACTGTCTTATTCTTCCATAAAATCACAATCTGTAAGCTTTATTTTGGGGAGAATCATGATATCACTTAAAAAAAAGAAGAAAAAAAAAGACAACCCCAAATGAGTCCATAATGGATCGTTTTGGTTTGCTTCACTGGAACACTGGTTTTGTCTAAATGGATCCCAAAGTGCTATTTTAAAGAGGACTTTTTCCTTTTTTTTCTGATTTCTTTCCTTTTTCAGTTTATTAAGAATCTAATTTAACATTTAATGTATTTTCCATTGGTGGGGGGAGGATGTTTTTAGCTGTGAGTGGAGCTATCAGTCGAGATGTTAGGGTTTTTTTCTAACGTCCACTCAGCAATTTGTGGGAGACGTCGGGGTCACCCCCCGCGTCGCTCAGGGAACGGGCAGCGCTTGGGGCCGCTGCGATGAGTCGCTGCCGGAGAGAAATCCGCTGCTTCTGGCTCTGGATAATTTGTGAAAATTTGCCTTTAGACAGCTGGGATGCTAAACTGAAACTGAGTGGAAAAAAACCAAATCCAACCCCTTTAAGGGGATGTGGAGAAAAACGCTAACTTAAGCATCAGAGGTCTGATTGTGCTGGGAACTGACAAACGTTATTTTGAAACTAACAGCTCAGTATTTAGGAGATATTATGAAAAAAAAAAAAAAAGAATGAGGCCGAGTTGGGGGATGAAAGAATAAAGGGCAGTTGGTGATTCTCTGGGGGCAGTGGCTTGTGTCCGGAGTGGCGGCGCTTCTGCTGGGTGACAGCACCGTTGCCACCCGCCAGCAGCATCAATGAGATCTAAACTGAAGTGTAATGTAAAGTCCAGAGCAACTTGGGTGCACCGGGGTAACGGGGGGAGGAGGTGATGCTGGGAGACAGGGAGCGAGAGCTTCTCTGGCCGTACAAACCACGCTTTGAGCTAATTGCGTTCTTTTTGGTGGTGGTGGTGTCTGTTTCTGGAGCAGATGCAGCGTCTGTTCCTGCCTGGGATGTCACCGCTGTGGAAAATGCTGGTTCCCTTCTCGCAGGGGACACCAAGCCCCCCCAGGCTCTGGATGCTGGATTTGCCCCCATGGCAGAAGCCAACCCTTTTCAGGCCGTGGATGTTGGGTTTGCTCCTGCGCCAGAAGCCAAGGCTCCTCCTGCTGCAGATCCTGGCTTTGCCCCAGCAGCAGATGCCGTGTCCCATTACGCTATGGATTTGGACTTTGCCCCAGCAGAAGATGCAGGGTTTGCCCCAGCACCAGATGTGGAGTCTCACCACGCTGTGGATTTGGGGTTTGCCCCAGCACCAGATGTGGAGTCTCAGCACGGTGTGGATTTGGGGTTTGCCCCAGCACCAGATGTGGAGTCTCACCACGCTGAGGATTTGGGGTTTGCCCCAGCACCAGATGTGGAGTCTCACTACGGTGTGGATTTTGGGTTTGCCCCAGCACCAGATGTGGAGTCTCACCATGCTGTGAATCTGGGGTTTGCCCCAGCAGAAGATGCAGGATTTGCCCCAGCAGCAGATGTGGAGTCTCAGCACGGTGTGGATTTGGGGTTTGCCCCAGCACCAGGTATGGACTCTCACCATGGTGTGGCTTCTGGGTTTGCCCCAGCAGAAGACGCAGGATTTGCCCCGGCAGCAGAAATCAACCATCACCACGCGATGGATTCTGGGTTTGCTCCCGCAGCAGAAGCCAAACCTCTCCCTGCCCTGGATTCTGGGGTTGCCTCCACAGAAGCCAAGTCCCCTTCTGCAGCAGACACCAAGGCTGCAGCGTCCGAGGAGCTGACGACACCCAAGTCTTCTGCTGAGCAAGACAAGTCACCCTTCGACAACCCTCCTGCAGGTGAGTGTCGGTGCCCGAAAGCTTCCTTCAGGCTCGAAATACCGCGGCAGGAGGTGTGGAAAGGCCCCTGGGAGCTGGCAGAGCTCGAACAGCAACGCTCCGGGTGGCACGTAGCGGTGGCCATGTGGAGCAGAATGGTCCAAGCGCTGGCAAAGGAAAAGCAGATATTTATTTTTTTTAGCAGTAAAGACCGTGACAGGCCCTGCACAAACCATCTTCACCAGAGCTCACTTCTGCTGTCAAATACCAGGCTGAGGAAGTGCTTCGTGAGGTTTTTTTGCTTATGAAATATAAAATGAAAATATTTTAATTTTTTTTTTTTAACTTGGCATCCTCGGCAGCAAAGTCTGGTTTTTTAGGACAACCATAGAGGCATTTTAGTTCATCCCTGTACTCATTTTTGTAGCACTGTCATCCTCAGCGTATACGGAAATCTCCGCAGACCCTGTAGGACACGGTGTTTTCAAGCAAAGGTTCTTATTTTCACGGCGGTTTCTGACCAGGCTAAAGGCTTTGATAATTGTGTGACATTTCCTTGGAAGGACCGTGGGCATCGAAGCGGGCATTTTGGTTTTTTCCACGTGGTGGGCAATAGATTTCTCTGTGCTGCACAGATTTCTCCAAGGACACTCCTTTTGGAGAGAAAATTACTGTTAAAATATAAATAAATAAGTAAATAAGAACTGGGCAGGGGGAGTGGATGAGGAAGGAGTTGGAGTGAGATAATTTCTTTCTTCCCTTCTAATGCTCTTTAGTTTAATGATAGGAATAAATTTTTCAAAAAAGAGAAGTTTTAAGAAAAAAATCCCAGCCAGAATGTAGTAACAGAGGCACAGGTGGGTGAATGCAGAAGATTTGCTTTAGCAGAACACTTTGGCTTTTGGGAGGGGACAGCTGGTAGAAAGGGATCCTAAAAAGCAGATTATTGCTGTTTTGAAAGCGAGGAAAACCTTTAATTTCTCGTGGAAGACAAGAATTAGGTGAGGAAGTGATTTTTGTCTGGCTTGATCTGATCGACATTAAAAATAACGTGAATTTTTATTCTTTACATTCCATTTGCAGAAGCAAAACAAGAATCGGAAGTCCCTGAAGCTTGTGTTGGTCCTTCAGAGGCAGCTGAAGGCGGCCGAGAACCTCCCGGTCCCCAGGAGGAGCATCTTCCACCACAGACCAACCATCGTTCGGAAACAGCAGGTGAGAAATGCCAAGCGTGGGGTAAAACCGGAGCCGGCCCTTTGCCCTCAGCTGATTCTGCCCCGGCAGCCAAGCTCTTCCTCGCAGACGCCGTTCTCTCCTTAGCGAGGACAAAGCGACAAAGGGTTAATTTCCAGAAGGTTGTTATTAGCGTGTGCGAACAGGGGGCCGTTATCAATAGAGGGTGGTCATAACGTTTGAAATGACCATCATATAACTCCTCATTTTCTTCCTCATCCCTGCTTGTACCAACGCCCGTCATCGTTTTTATTTCTATTTAAAATTAATTATACATAGAACTCTTCTCCAATTAATCATATGGAGAACATTTCTCCAATGTAATGACATCTTGCAAATTAAAACTTGTTAGAATTCCGTGTAGCTAGGAATTTTGTAGTGTCTGCAGGAATATATTGGAAGGTATAAATGAATACTAGATGATTAGCATTAAATGGGGACTCCAGCCTGATAATGAGGTATATTTGGGATTTGAATTCCAGTGGGAAGCCAGGATAGTCTGAATTTGATTGATTACAAAGAGGAGAAAAAAAACCCCAACCCCCTCACCCTGTGCTTGAGCCCCAAGACGGTCTTTGCTTCGTGTTTTCCCTCCACTGCGGCATTTTTGCCGAGATATAAAATTGCTGCTTGAAATGGGGTTGTGAGGAGATAATACGTAGTAGACAACTGAATCTTATCAACTTCACTCCTATTAAAAATAAAACTAAAACCTATACCGTTGCTTTTAAACTGCAGGTTGCCTGTAGTCCTAAGACCTGGAGCATTCTGTTCATAATTTTTCATATTTCAGTTCCAGTAGAAGCAAAAGAAGCCGTTGCACTAGAAAATAAAGACCTCCTCCCGGACAAATCTGTGACTGCTGTGGATGCTGCTGCTCCGGAGAAGGAGGCTGAACACAACCACGTCCAACACGCAGAACCTCAGCAAGAAAAACCCCCGCAAGAGCCCACAGGTAGAATAGAAATCGTAATTCAATTTTTATTTTTTATTTTTTTCGCAATGGAAAAATCCTCTGTGAACTCTTCACCTTTCCCTACTGCCCGCGTTGCCACTCGAGCGAGCGGAAATCTTTCTTGCACCGAGCGGCCGTGCGGTTCTTTGCATCCCTCAGCGGTTCTGCTTGCCCTTTGCCTCTCCTCCCTGCCCTCTTCAATTGCTTTTTCCTCTCCCTTTTCACCGGACTAAGAGCCCAGCCGGGGGTGCTGCTGGTGCCTCCTCACTGGGAGTGGGTTATCTCTCCTGCCGTAGAATTCAAAAGCTCACCATCATTTTGCCATTTCTTGCTGCCTTTTTATTTGGGTGTTAAAAAGGACCATTAATTCTTATCGCAATACTCCTGCTGAAGACCGACCTCCTTCCAAATTGAGTTTTGTAATTACCAAAGGAAAATGGCATTTTCTTCCTGCTCCCCTGCGCCAGCCTCCCCCATGGGCTGGTGATGCTCCCGCTGCCGACCGGAGCCTCATTTGTGGGCCGGGGCTAATTGACAAACGACTGATGCTCTCATTAAAACCGGTGGCTTTCGTAGCTAAGGAAACCTCGCGCTGCCCCTAACGGAGCGCAGCAAACGACTTCCCCTCTGGAGGTTCTGCCTTCCACCGCCTCCCCCGTGGGAAACCCTTGGGCTCCCCCCCCCTTTCCCCATCACGCCCCTTCCCCACTCTCATCTTCCCATTTAATTCGTATTTTCACCTTTTGGAAGGATGCCAGGGAGGGATACAAAAAGTCTCTCTGTCTTCTTGTCTCGCTAAAGGCAAAATGGATCCTTAATGCATTTTTAAAAAGCGATAGCATGTCCTTACAGGAACTGTTGCTTTTCGGTGGGGTAAGAGCATGTATCAGGAATTATGTATTTTTTTATTTTTTTTTTTAAATAGCATTGACGCATTTATCGGTGGCGGTTTAAATAGGCTTTGCGTGGAAATGTCTGTCCCAGCCCTGCTGAGGTGGATTTAGAATGAGAGTGGTATCAGTGCTGGAAAATTCTGCGTATGTGCCTGTATGGACTGGTTTAGGTGGCTAAAATCACATATAGAGTATAGCATTTTTTAATTTATTTTTTTTTTAAACAAAAAACCAAAACCAAATAGTTGCTTCGATGTTTGAGCAGGCTTCCTGTATTCCAGGTCTACCCACTGCACAAATCAGGCACGCTCACAAACCCGGTGAACGCAGGTTTGGCAGAGCAAAACCTGCCCCGGTGCCTATTGCCGATGTCCCAGAGGAACGGCCGGGGGGTCTCCCGCTCCGGAAGAGCCCTGACCCAAAAGTAGCCCCTCGTTCTCTAGCCGAACTCGGATGCTTTGCTGGGACCTCCCCTCGCAGTAGGGTTTCGCCTCAAAAGGCGACGGAGCAGCCGCCCGACGCGGGGCCGGAGTTTGCGGAGAGCTGCAGAGACCTGCCGAGGGAGAGCTGGGATTCGGAAGGTTCTCTGGCCGTCGCGAAGAAAAAGAAAAAGAAACCGAAACAGAAGAGAAACCAACTGCCGAGATCCACGGAGTTCTGGGATGACAGACCCCCCAGAAATTCTCCCTTTGCCGTTGAATCCCAAAAACCAGCTGTCTGTCCCGTCCTGCCGGCCGAAGCTCGCCAAGAGCAGGGGGTTGCCTCAGGAAGCAGAGCTCCAGGAATTCCAAAGGAGGCTCAGATCCCACCGGGAATTCATATCCTGGAGGAGGAGCGTGCCTTCTCGGTGCCAGCCCCAGGACAGGCCCAAAAACACAACGTGCCCTCAGAGTCCCTTGTCTCGGATGTGAAAAACGGAGACGTCGTGAAAGGAGAAGAAAGGAGGGATGAGGGTTTGGTGTCCCAGTCCAAAGGCAGAAGAAGAGAGGTTCCACCACAGGAGATGGGCACGGCCAAGGTGGAGGAATCTGTTGCAGCGAAGGTGCCAACCAAGCCTGTGGAAAGAGATTTTCTCAATAAAAACGAGAAGAGGGAGGATAAGGAGTCAAAACGTGCCGATCCGATGCCGTCTCTCTCGGAAGCCGTTGATTTAAACAAAGTAGAAACAACTTTAGAGACCAAACCTCCAGAATTGCTCCTTTCTGATAAATCTAAGGAGGCCAAACGCGCGTCTCCTGGGCGCGAAGCGTCTGGTGACACTCTCCATCCCCAGCTGTGGGCTCCCAGTGGGGCACGGGAAGAGAAAAGAGGTAGTTTTGACAAAACCAAGGGGGTTGGGAATGGATCCCCCCGAGAACCGGCTCTTCTGGAGGCCACGGTCCCCGTGGAGAAGCTTCCTAACGAGCCAAAGGCAGCTGGTGGGATTAAACCAGCGTCCTCCGACAAGCGCGTTGGCTTTGGTGCTTCAGAGGGACTATTGAAATCTCCGACGGATACGACTAAAACGCCCGTTACGCCCTTAATTTTACCCAAACCCGAGGCAGTCGCTGCTTTGCAGAGCGGAAAAGCTGAGGGGTTTTCAGAGCAGCATTTTCTTCCCCCGGCAAAATCCGAGGTGTCAGAAAAGCATCCCGGCCGGGCGGGAGCGGGGGACGGAGCCACGGCAGCAGATTCCCCCGCGCCAGACAAAGGGAGAGGATTGAGCGGGTTAGAGCAGCAGACTGGAAGAGATCCCAGCGCGGCGCAAGGCACGGAGAGGCCGAAAAAAAAGCGGGGTGAAGGGAAAGGGAAAAAAACCCAAAGCTTCCCCGAGCGGGCGATGCTTTGGGAGGGTTTAAGCAAACCCGGCGATGGAGCGAGGACGGAGGAGACTCTAAAAGAAATGAGTTTCCCCGATAAAGGCAGAGGTTTTCCTGCCCGGGGCCACCCGCCGGGAAGCGGTACCCACGCTTACCCTGCGGACAAGCCCAAAAAGAGAGGTAGTGATGGGAGAAGCAAAAAAAGCGAAAGAAGCTTTTTCCAGCAGCCTTTTCTGGAGACTGAGATGGAGCCAAGCGGTTTTCCCGAGCTGACTGATAAAACGAAGGGAGTCAGTGACCAAGGCAGAGAGAGGGGCTGTTTTGCTGCTGAGGGTTTTCAGGAGGGTGCATCGGATGTAACTAAAGTGCAAAAATCAGTTGAATTGGTCACAGAGAAGCCGAAGGAAAGCGTTGGGAAAAATGAAATAGCTGATTCGGGTGGTTTAGCCCAACCCTTCCCGCTGGGGAGCAGGAGAGAGGAGAAGCATCTTGCTGTGGCTGACACCGTCAGCGCAAGGGAGGAGGTAGATTTAATTAATCAAGGCAAAGAGGCTGGAATTACTTCTGCGGGCGAAGCGATAAATTCTGATGCCGCAGACAGAGCTCGGAAGAGGTGCAGCGACGGGAAAAGAAAAAAACCTGAGAAAAGCCCTTTGGGGCTGAGGGCTCTCCCCGATGCTGGGAGGGAAAGAGGCCGTTCCCCAGGGAAAGAGGAGGGAGCTGGAAACACAAAAGAAACGAGTCTTGGTAAAGAGAAAGTGTCTGGTTTGGAAAGAGAGGTTTTGGTGGAGAATCTGGCAGGTATGACCAGAGAGGTGCTGGAAAAGCCACCGAGTGACAATAGAAGAGGTTTCTCTAATCAGTCGGCTCTTTCAGGTCAGAAAATAGAGGCAGCAGAGCCAGAAATAGTCACAGCTAAAGAAACTTGGCCCTTGAGTAAAGGTGAGGAACTAGAGAGACCCCAGCCTCCCCCCGAGCACGGGGCAGAGGCGGCTGCGGCACGTGGTCCCACCAGGGAACTGGGGATGGAGAAGCCTAAGAAAAAAAATAGAGATTTAAAAGGCAAAAAGGCTGAAAAGGGTCCCGAGCCCCCCGTGCTGGGTCCAGGTGACGTCCCCGCGGCAGGTGAAGAGCTGGGAGATGTTAAACAACCTCAGTCTGTTGGTAAAGGCAAAGAGGAGGGTGCTCCGGCGAGCCTGCCGGGTGACCCGAGGGATCCTGCCGAAATCCCAGCTACGGCTCTTCCTCCGGAACCGGAAAAATCACGGGCAAATAACAAAGAGAAGTGCAAACAGGTGGAGGGCGACTTGCAGCAGCCGTGTCTCCTGGAGCGTAAAGCAGGAGCGGAGACACCTCCTCCTCGTGACGTGGAGAGAAGCGACACGTGTGGAGCAGAAAGTCCCGCTCCTTGCGGCAGAGGGGGTGGAATTCCCGTCCCAGAGCCTCCGGCGGCGGCGGATCCTGCTCCCGCTGATAGATCTAAAAAGAGGGGTTATGATGGAAGCAGTAAAAAGGCTAAAAAGGCCTCCGAGCAACCTCTTTTTCTCGAGCCAAAAAAGAACCCGAGAGAAGCGCAGCCTCCCGCGGGGTCTGCGATGGGGTACAGGCTGGAAGACACGGATCTTGTAGATGAGAACAGAAATATTAAAAACTTCCCCGTTGGCCCTCAAATGCTTTGGAATAATAAAGGAAGCCAGTTGGAATCCTCCGCTCAGCCCGCGGGAGCTGGCCCCGACGACGCCGGCGAGGTTTCCTCTGGCTTCCCAAAGCCGAGAGACGAGGGGACGAGGAGTAAGGGCCTTCCTCCTCCTCTTTCTCTTCCTCCTCCTCCTCCTCCTCAAGCGATGGACGAAGTCGGCAGCAGAGAACCGGGGTCTGGCACGAAGAAGGAGATCCGGGCACAGAAATCTTGCGAGCGACCGACCGACCTGGGCCACGAAGAGCCTGGAAAAGAAGTTTTGAGGAAAGATGGCAAAACCCAAGCGGCCGGTTCCCGGGACAGGAGGGAGACGGATAAATCGCCTTCTGCGGATGGTTGGGTTAAACAGGACGAGAAATCAAAGGAGGACAAAGTTGACCTTTCTCCTGCGGCGAAGGTGGGGGGTCAAGAAATAAAACCCACTGATAAAAAGCAAAATGCTGAGAGCGCGTCCCCAGACCTTCCGCAGAAGGTGGAAGACTCAAACAACCGACCGGCTCCTGTAGGCACCGGAGGGACAGAGAAACCAGAAGGAGCCGTCTCCTCTGGAGAGAAGGCCACGGGGTGGGTTTCCCCAGGAGCCGCAGCGGAACCAGGCGACGGGGCAGGAGCACGGAGGGAGGATAAATCTGGAGAAGCTGAGCTGGATGGAGGTAGGAAGGGCGAGCAGATACTGGACAATCAAGCGGCCGAAGGGGAAGCTGCTGGTTTAAACGTGACACCTGCCCAAACAACCCAGATCAGTCCCCAAAACGCCAGTAAAGGCCGTTCTGAGGCGGCAGCAGAGGATGCTGCTGGCGCTGGGGGAGCTCACCTGAAGGATGCCCCGGCCTTGAAGCCCGAAGTGGATAAATCCGAAGGCGCAACTAAAGAAAAAGAAGAGGAATGTGACCAAAAAGCTGCGAAGGAGGCCAAGAGAGAGCGAGCTAAAGCAGCAGAACCCGTAAAAGGCTACATGAGACCCACAAAATCCCGAGGGGTGCCACCTCTGCCAGCCAGGGCTGTTCCTCCGGACCGGGAGAGACAAAAGCAGGCGAGACCGGGGGCTCTGGGCCGGCCCCAGCGGCAGGAGAAAGGTGTGTGTTTGCCGTGTGTGAGCTGCGGGCAGCCCCGCAGGCGCTTGCCTGCCCGACCTCGCTCTCTGTCCCCCCCCCGCCTTGGCATGAACCCCTTAACCGGGATAACCCTCCCTGGCACAAGCCAGCCTGGCATGGCTGGGGGTTTGGGTTGGGTTGGGTTGGGTTGGGTTGGGTTGGGTTGGTGGTTTGGTTTTTTTGGCTGATCTTAAAAAAAAAAAAAAAAAAGGCTGTTAGTTCCGCTTGCCTGTCTCACAGCGCTAATCCCCAGGGCTCGCCGGCCGGCCGGCTCGCTCCCAGTTCCACAACTCCTCGTTTATTTATTTATTTTGACCCCCTCAGAGTTAATTTGACGTGTATGTTAGAGAATATTTAGGGAAACGCGCACTTTTTGGTGCTAAGTTACGTTAGCTTCTCGTCATCACCTTCATCTGGGACGGGAGGGTGAATCCTCGCGCTCCCTGGGCAGCTCCGGGTGCCGCTGGCGGGCAGGGAGCCTCCTGTTTCGGGGCTAGGAAATCTTCTCGGTGGCTACCAAGTTGCAGGGTTTGGTTTTAATCCTACCTCGGGCTGTCTGCAGCTCCTCCTCCTGCCATTCCTTAATGCCTTTATCTTGAGCTACCTCCAACTGCTACATCCACAAAACGTGCTTCCTTCCAGAATAATGATCTTTATTAAAGCAGGGTTTTAAGAAAACAATAGTTGGAGTGATAGAGATTTTTTTATTATTTTTTTTTAAAGACTTTATCTCTCTGTTGAGAGCGGGGATGGCCTGGGAAGTGGTTTAGACTGTTTGCCCTGGCTGGTGGCCAGGGAACAGTATCCCTGCGCTCGTGGGAAATGAGGTGGAACTAATTGGATAGAATTTAATGAAGTCTGTAGGCATTTTGAAACGGAGAACACGGTACGGAGGAACACAGACATACAGATGAAATATTTAAAGAAAACTACCTTTGTACTTCTCTTTCCAAACCTTCCTCGGGAAGAACTGGCACCCCCCGCTGACAGGGGGCAGACGTCCAGCCCTGCCCCTGGGGCTGCTCCACGGGCTTTTTTGCCTTTTTTTTGTCATCAGGCATGAAGGTTTGTTCCTGTCGCTCTTCCCCGCTGCCCCTTTGCATGATGCGGCCACTAACGTACCCAGAGCCCGGGCTGGAGCGCGCCTTAACATGCTGCTCAGAGGTTTTTTTGGAGAGGTTTTTGTCATTTTAATGAGTGTTGCATAACCTGAAGTAGCGCTATTTTAGCAAAAGTGGTGTTCCCTGCATGGACTTGTGCCTGCCCAAGTCGTGTTCTGTGGTGCATGATGCTACGAAACAAAGGGAAGGCTGAAGGCAGCATCTTTTTTTCTTTAAAAAAAAAACAAACAAAAACCAACCCCATCTTTAAAGCTTTTCCATTGCCTGCCAGAAGTCTTTCTTTTCCTTGGCTCACTGCTGTCTTCAAGGGAGCAGAGTTTTAGTGGCAGATCCATGCGGAGAAGAAAAGCTCCTCCCGACGGTTTCGCGCAGGTAACGTGTGTGCGGAGGCGCAGGATCCCTGGTTCGGAGCAGCACGTCCGCGCCCGAGGAAGTGGGAATATTGCCCAGGGCGGTCGTAATAACTCAATTTCTTTCACCCTTTCAGCAATTAGACTTGAAAGACTAAGTAGACTGAGTGGTTGGTTTTTTAAGAGAAGCTCTGAAGGACAGAGCTTATTTTTGGGGAGGTTTAGGATGGAGATTGGGAAAAATTTCTCCCTGGAAAGGGTTGAAAGGGTTGGAAGAGGCTGCTCTGGGCAGTGGTGGAGTCACCATCCCTGGAGGTATCTAAAAGCAGGGCAGACGTGGTGCTGAGGGACACAGGTCAGTGGTGGGTTCTGTCAGTGTTGGGTTGATGGTTGGACTCAATGTTCTTAAAGGTCTCTTCCAACCTTGACGCTTCTATGATTCTGTGTTCCTGGGGCAGCTTAAATCCAAGTGCCACCAGATGTGGGGCTGCAGAGGAGCCCCTGGCATGGCTTCGGGTGGCCCATGGGGACCAGGCAACGTCTGGGCTGTGGGACGAAGCCTCAGTTGCTGTCGGGCTTGTAGCAGTGGAGGAGCCAGGGAGCAGATTTGCTGCTTTGCCATCCAGACCCGTCACCGAGGATCTCTCCTAACAAAGTCACTGCTCAGTGAGTTGCAAAACACCAGCAAAGTCCCTAAACTGGCACCACCGGGGCAGAAGCACGTGAGGCTGGATCCGAGGGTGAAAGAGTGAACTCGTGCGTCAGGTTGAGCACAAGTTAAAACCAGAACTCAGTGAAGGGAAGGTGTTGAGATTTCAAGACGGTGAAGGTGAAGGTGCTTGTTGCCTGGGCAGGGAAGGAGCTGGAGGGAACCAGGAGACCAGTAGAATGGTTAAATTCCAGATTCCACTAAGCTGACGGGGCCATGGGCTGTACAGACCTCGTTCACCTCATCCTCCTGTTACGATGACACTTAAGACAACATCGGAATCGTGTGTGTAGGTATTTTGGAGGGTCTTCTGCTGGAGTTTAGGAAGTGAAATCTCTTTAGCCGGGCTCCCATCGCTTCTGTGGCGTGTTCTGGAATAACGGGACCATTTCCTGTACTGAAATACACTAAAATAGGTAGGAGCCCCGTGATACAGCTCCCTCGGGGAGTCATGGCAACCGTGATGCTGCAGATTCCTCTCCCTGACGGAAGTTGTTTGTATCTTTTATAAACCAGGCCTGCAAACTCCTCTCATTTTATTATTTTATATTTTTTTTTTCTAATTTTGAGGTTGCAGCTTGAAGTTAAGAAGTGTGGGATGTAAGGCTCTTCCTGCAATTTGAATTTAATCCCTTATCCATCTTTTAGGATTTACTTCAGCTTCCCATTTTTGTTGTTATTGTTGTAAGAACTGCCCCAGATTCTTCTGGAAAACTGCTTTGTGCCTTTTCATGTCAGGAGGCAGCCGAGATGAAAAACCGAAACATCTCGGACGTTATCAGCCCTTAAAATATGGCTGAGCTTTTATGCTGCTCCTTGCGTGGAATTAAAGCTAAAATTGGGAATTATGGCTAAAATGCGGGGTCCTAAAGTGTGTTCCTCCGAGCAGGGGCAGGGCTGGGCCTCCGAGGCTGCGGAACGGTCACCGGAGGAAAAGATGGAGGGGTTTCGTTCATCCAACGTTGAGCCGTTTATTCGGATTTCCTGCTCTTCCCTCCAGCTCTGCTTCAACATTCAGACTTTGAAAAGATATTTTTTCCTGCAATCTGTCCTTAAAGAATAGTCTGTATTTTAAAAAGGAATTAATCTTGGTTCGGTGTTTTGGGTTTTGTATCTTCTTATGGTTTTTTTGATTTGCGTAAGCTCCTCGGGAAAGGGCTGTCTCCACGGATGGTCCCTGGTCTTCGTGGGGCTCCATGGATGGTCCCTGGTCTCTGTGGGGCTCCATGGATGGTCCCTGGTCTCCACAGGGCTCCTCAGGGCTGGCAGAGTAAAGAGCTTATTGTTTAACCTTGTTGGGGGCTGGACAGTGATGGTTTGGAGTTAATCTCCTGACCTGGGGCTGGAGAACAGGGGTCATCTGGTGCCCGGTTTCCCCTCTTTCCTCAGAAACCCCCATGGCCACCTCCGTGGCTGCTCTCCGTGGGCATCAGCCGGGCCGGTGACAAGTTCCTTCCGCAGCCCATTGGCACTACCCTTGTGTGTATGACATGGGGCTGGAAGGGACCTCTGGAGATCATCTCCTCCAGCCCCCTGCCAGAGCAGGTCCACCCAGAGCAGGTCCCACAGGAACATGTTCAGGTGGGGTTTGAATGTCTCCAGAGACGGAGACTCCACCACCTCTCTGGGCAGCCAAAACCAACTACTGGTCATGTTTTGAGTTGGAAACACTCTGGAGTGTGGTTTAGTTCTGGTTTTGGCCAATTGCTGGGATTTTTTTGATGTATTATGTGTAAATTCTAAAGTAAATGGGGTTTGACGGTGTCCCCTGCCCAGGGCGGGGGGGTTGGAACTGGATGGTCTTCAGGGTCCCTTCCCACCCAAACATTCTGGGATTTTATGATCCGAAAATGTCCCATCCTATAAAGCATTTTGAGTATTGCACGGTTCCGCACCTTTTAAATGTAAAGCTTGTTGCACAAAGTCACAATGGCCAAAATATTAAATATTCTGGTTCACCTTTTTATCCTTTATCCTTTATTTTAGCTTTTATCCTGGGTTCTCCCACACTGGGAGGTGAAATGCAAGGTGCTGGTTCAGCCAAAGCCTCAGGCTTCGTGTTTTGGGTGTTTCTGCTTGTTTTACACACAAAAAAAATCCCTGATGTTACCGGTGCAGCACAACACGCGCGTGTGTGAACATACAGAGGAGAGAGTGTATAAATCACCATTTTTTTGGCTTTTATAGACACGGCGTTTCCTTGATGGTTCTGCTCAGTCCCGTCACCGGGGCTGTTAGGGGTAATAACACTTAATTAGCGACGGCGTTCGTTTGGGGGATGCTGGCAAGGAGTCGCTCATCATCCCGGCAAGTGATGTTGCCTTAGAAACCGGTGCAGAGGATTGCACAGAAATGATTGCGTTAGATTAAAAAAAAAAAAAAACAACCAACAAAACACCAAAAACCAAAACAACAACACAAAAAAAACAACAAAAAAAAAACCTAAAAGAAACCCACCCACCCCCCCCCAAGCGGCAAAGGCATTAGGAGGGATAAGTAATAGCTTGGGGAGGGAAGCAAAAATAGAAACACTAGGCTGATTCATCTGCTGAGGCCGGGAGCCTGCAGATTGGGCATTAGGCGGTGACGTGGTGATGTAGTGATCTTGGGCTGCTCCGGTTATTGGAGCTCCCCGAGCCCCCGACGGCCGCCTTCCGCCTGGATTCTTTACGGTTCCTTCCTTTGGAAGATGCTCCTGGTCCGAGATGCAAGAAAAGCATCAAAACGCCCCGAAAGGGCCCAGATAAATGGCTACAACGGCGTTTGATGGTGGCGCCGAAACGTGGGCTCGGCTTCCTTGGCAGGCTTAGAGGGGTCAGCCCTCGCTGTAAGAAAAGAGGGGATTTAGTGGTGGTAAGAGGATGTGAGCAGACAAAATAGAACCCTCCTCCTCCTCCTCCTCCTCGGGGGACGGGCCGGTGTCTCCCCAGGGGAAGGTCGGGAGAAGCTCCGGGTGGTGGGCAAATCTCCCCAGCCAGAACCTGGACCAGGGCCTTGGAAGAGCTTATAACCCTTTCACTGCCGCGGTCTGACACGGGCTGGAAAAGAAACACGGCGGAGGGCCAAAAGGATGGCGAAAGCCCAAATTTGATACTTTAAGAGTAGGAAATCTTCCTGAATTAAGGCTGAAAGCAGCAGGTGGTTCCCTTCTGGGGAGTCCAATCCATCTCCTAACCCAACTCCTCCTTAGCACGGGCCAATCCTCCCTTGAATTCTTTCTCAAAATCTCTCCAGCTCTTTTTTTCGGGACCGTCCTCCCACCGTTTCCCCTCCTGTTCCTTGGCTGGTGCTGCTCCTCCGGTAATTCATTAGAGAATGGGAGCTTCGTCAGAATCTAAAGGGAGAACTGGGGAGCAAAGCTCCATTGTCAGGGCTTGTGTGTTGAGCGTTGGTGGTTTCTGGTCTTGCACCAACCGTGGTGGAGCTTCAGAGGCAGAATATTAAAGAATTTTAAGGGACAAAAAAAATCCTTTTGGGAGAAGGTGGAGGCTGGGGCACTGGAGCCAGGAGTGGGTCTCTGGAAAGAACACGCCATGGGCAGGAGAAAGCTCTTGAGAAGCTCTGAGTGTATGAACTCCCCGTTACCTCCATTAATGTCCTGCGAAATTAAATATTCGATGGCTTTGGAGATTTTTTTTTCATAGCTAAGCATTCTCCGGCTTCCGAGTATCCCGGGTATTGAACGGGGGTTCATTTCCTACATTAAAAAGAAAAATCAATTATTAAACACAGTAGCAGTGGGGGTTGTTCCTGGCTCTTTATCGACGTCGAGTCGGGCTTTTCTTCCCAGCGATACAAACCGCTGTGATCCCGGGCTCTGAAGTACCAGCCCCTGAAATCGGTGCGGGGGTTTCTACTCTATCGTAAGGGGTAGAAGAAGAGGGAATGGCTTCAAGCTGCACCAGGGTGGGTTTAGACTGGCCGTTAGGAAACGATTCTTCAGAGAAAGAGTGGTCAGACACTGGGATAAGGCAACAAAGATGCTGGAGGGATTGGAGCATCTCCCTGATGAGGAAAGGCTGAGAGAGCTGGGGCTCTTTAG
>JAOXNO010000013.1:314146-327011 GCA_028565335.1 Limnodromus scolopaceus
CCCCAGCGCCTGCGGAGGACCTGAACTCCCCCCCCCCGGCACTGTCCGGCCACAAGGGCTGACGGTAACGAGGGCTGACGGTAACGAAGCCTCACAACAGCCCTGTGAGGTAGGTCACTGTCTTCAGCCGACAGGGAATCCAAGGCAAAGCCGGGATTAAACTCCAGGTTTCCCGGTTTAACGCGGTGCCCATCCCGGATCCTCCTCCTTCCGCGGGAATATGGTCCCTGGGTCACAGAAAACAAAAAGCAACATCTTTTGTGCCTCTCGGCTCCTGGCTTCCCGCAGGAGACAGCGCTCCCAGGCCTCCCGTGTCGCACCAGTTTACCGGGATCCGGCTTCCTTGACGTAGGGAGAACAAGAAATAATTAAAAAAATTTTTTTTAAAAAAAGAAAAAAAAAAATATTTAAAAATTAATAACAACGCAAGAGGACAAAAAGGAAAAAAAAATAAAAAAGTAGGGGCAGGTTAGGAAGGACAAGTCACGTCTCACACTCAAGGGGCCACGACTGCGCTGGTGCCGTGGGGTGGCAGGGTCCCCCCCCCTGCTGTGAGGCTTGGAGATCCCATCCGTCCCACGTGGAATGTCACCTCCCTCCGGCGCCGTCAGGGCTTCCTTCGGAGCGAAGGTGATGATGACGATGGTCACCAACCAGCACGAGCCGAGGCATCCGTCCTCTGGAGGGGCCGGGAGGAGCTTTGGCCCCGGAGCTGCCCTGTGGGGATGGGGCAGAGGAGGGTCCGCAGCAGCCGCGTCCTCGTCTTCCCGTTGTGGAGAGCGGAGGAGGAGGAGGAGGAGGAGGGTGGCCACAAAAGCTGGCGTCGGGGAGGGGGTGTCCACGGGGGGGCTCCCAGTCCGTTCCAGGCGTCTCTCGGCGCTGGTTCTTCCTCCGCGGTGACCATGCGGGGAGCCGACAGCAGGAGATTCAGACAACATTAATCTTCTAGGATGGAGAGAGATGACTTCACAAGGGATAAATAGAACTTTTATTTAAATAAACATTTTGTGAACATCTTTATACAAATTACAAGTCCCCACACAATCCTCCAGCTCGGCCTTAAGCCCCGAAGCTGCCGGGAGGGCCTTTGAGGAGATCCACCAGGATGTCGAGGAGCTGGCTGTGCTGGTGGTGCAGGTCCCCGGGGATGGCCGCCATCTCGTAGCACAGGCAGGTCTCCACCATCTTGGAGAGGGAGACGCGGAAATCCCGCAGGAGGCGGATGGTGTAGGAGTCTCCCTCCAGCACCAGGAGGTCACTGTCTGTCAGGGAGACCGTCGCTCGCCAGCCATCGTCTTGGTGGGAAGAAGAGAGGAGGTGAGAAGCAGGAATGGTGGTGAGCGGTTCCGCTTCACCGCTCGCTCCTCCCCGCGCTCTAAACCGGCCCAGAATCGGGACTCAACCAGGCCAAATGGTTCCCACCAAAGCCAGGCAGCACCCCAACCCATCTCACTGGGATCCTCCCAGTTTCCCACAGGAGGTGGCCGATGGCACAGCCCGGCTGAGCTCCAGGGGTAGAGCCCAACTGCCAAAAGCCCATGGGCCGAAGCAGAACATCCCTGGGGAGAAGGTCTCACTCCTCCCCACGGCTGAAGACCCATCTCCTCGTTCCCCAGGGAGGAGCCTCCTGGCACAAGCCCGCTGGGCTCAGCCGGCCCGTGGCTGGGTTGCCGTGTCTCCCTGGAGAGCTACAGCTGAGAACAGCTCATAAATCATCGCATTTGTGGCCTCATGACAGCAACACCCAGTCCAGAGAGGGTGAGAAAGCAGGGGAGAGAGTTGGCCAAGGTGTTACCAAAGCTCATCCTTGAGATGTTACTAGTAATTAAGTGCTGAAAGGCCTTAACCTGCATTCTCACAAATAATGAGGAGTCTCTCATTGAATTTATCAAGCCTGAGCTAATGAAAAGAACTCCTAATTGAGGGAGACCGGGTTTGGACCCTTCTCGAGGAGGCACATCCAGGGTAAGGACCTCAAGGATGGTAAAATCTACACGTTTGGAGAAGTTTAAGCCAACTCGGCAGAAAAGGGAAGATTGAGTGTCCTGAGCTGAATTACCTTCATTATGACACACACACACACAAAAAAAAAAAAAAAAAAAAAATCACACCCATGGGGCAAGAAAACCCTTGTCCAGGTGAAGACCCTTCCCTCGAGGCTGTAGTCCCTTGATGGTGTCATCGTATGTAAATTACTGGCCAATCCAATATAGGAAGGAGCTACTAATATTATAATGATGTTGTAAAATGTGTATAAAAATGGCAGGGAGAGCTCTGGTGGGAGGAGAAATCCCCCCACGCACCCAGCGCTGTGAATAAACTGACACGGGCTTTCAAAACTACAAACCCAGTTTGGAGAGCAACAGTTTTGGGGCAGATTTTGGTAACAAAAAGGAGCAGAGATGGGGGTAGCCACTCTGCAGTGGGGGTAGCCACCCTGCAGGCCCTTGACTGGGGTACCTGGGGTGTCTGGCCCGAGGGGACACGCAGGTGGACACGCGTCAGCCCCGCTCACCTCGGACGTGGATATCGGTGTCGGTCATGAGCAGCACGGCCAGCGGGTGGACCTGGGAGGAGTCCCGCACAAACACCCCACCGTTGGACTTCACCGCCATGAAGTAGGTGAGCCAGCGGCTGTAGAGCTTGGAGGCCTCCCTGCAGAGGGAAACAGCTTCGTCAACCACCAGCAGAGACAGGACACACTCCGGGGTCCTCAGCAGAGCATGGTGTGGGGTACCCACCTTCCCATGGTCACACTTTGTCACCCACCTGTTGATTGTTGACTTGTGGAGCAGAACGGTGCCGGCCTTTGTCCGATACGCGTAGCTGTTGGGTTTGAACTTCCCTTGGCGGGTCACTTTGCCTTGTCTCACCTGAAAGCAGAGGAGCATCTCCCAACACCTGCCCAACTAGCAGGCCCTGCCCACGAGCAGCCAGTTTGTCCCACAACCCTCCCTTCTACGGGTGTTTCTCCACTTCCAGAAGCTCTGCTGTGCAAGCGGAGTAGATACATGGAGGTGACCAGACCTGGGAGGCACCAAATGCCATGCAATGGGCAGCCATCAGGAGGAGGAAGATGCCACCTTGATGGCTCCCAGACCAAGCTACAAGAACCCAAGGATGGATCAGCGCTGGCTGGGGAGGGATCCAGGATCCCTCAAGGGATCCCATGAGGAGGGATCCAGGGACAGCACGGGAGCAGCAGGCAGAAGCATGAGCAGGCAGCCTGCCTAGGACACAACCTCCCAGGAGAGGACAAGCACCTCTGGTACCTTGACGCTTCCCTGTGCCACCCACAGTGACCAGCAAACCCAGGAGAGCGGTGGCAGAGCAGGAGCCAGTACCTGGATGAGGTTGGGGTAGAGCCCAGCCATGAGGACTCCCTTGACCAGTTCTTCCTCTTCGCTGTACTGGTTACATACGGAGGAGGGCATGGTACAATCAGATGGAGACGACACCAGGAAGGCTTCGTAGAGGTTCTCAGAGAACTGCTTGACAAGGCCTACAGGGAGGAGACAGCCCCAGGGGAGTGAGAGTCACCTTCTCCTTCACCCCACTGATGAAATAACCTCACCAGGGCAGCGCCAGCTCTGGCTTTGGACATGTCCTGCCTGTGGCCTTCCTGGCACCCAGGGCCACCTCTGCCCTCACAACCAGAGCCTGTGCCCACTCCAGCAGTCACCTGCCCAGTCCACCCCATTTCCACACCATATTCTTCAGCCTTTTCGGGGGACAGAGGGGAGAATCGGGCTCCTGGGACTCACCATTGATGAAGCGAAGGCTGGGACCGTACAGGTAGTAGTCCTGCAGGTAGTTATCTCGGGCACGGCTGTCTCTGCGTCTCAGCACCTCCTCCCAGCCTGCCACGGCCCTGACGAACGCGAGGTGGTCGCTCCCGCTCTCCCGGCTCAGAACAGCCTTGGCCTGGGACACAGGGACACGTGTCAGTCAAGAGGTAGCTACTTCCATACCTGCTTTCCACCTTCCTGCATGATGAGCTCCTCACCTTGTCCACCTCTGCACGGTTTTGGAGGCTGCTGCTGAAGGGGTCCCGGGTGAGGCAGGAAACGATGACGAGCAGAGGGTGGAGGCAACGGTAGATGGAGGCCAAGACAATGGCCTTGGCCAGCCGAGGATCTGTGGAGATCTGGGCAAGGCGTTTGCCCAAGGTGGTGAGGGCTTCTCGCTGGTCCAGGACACCTGCAGAGACGCCCGTGAGGGCGCATCCATTAGCACCAAGTGGGGGTCAAAATGGTGGCCAGTGGCTTCAGGGGGCTGCCAGGAGAACCTATCTACCAGGTATGAAAGATTTGGGGTGACCTCCAGAAGACACACACAGCAGAGGTGCCTGCAATAAGCACCCAGAATCTCCCAGGTCGAACTGAGCCGAGGCCAAAGAAAAGGCTGTAACAGCCAGATGATGTCCCCAAGACCCCAGCTCTGAACTCCACATCACAACTTCCCTTCTTTCTCTGTCATTGGTGTCCCCCAGTCAAGCTCTTCCCACTTCTTGAGCAAAGCAGCGTGAGAAATAAAATAGCACCACAACACGCGTGGTTTGGGAAGTCCCCATCAGCTGCCATCCCTGTCTAGGGACAATCCCACCTAATCTGATCCACAGGATTCTGTGCCAACTCCCACTTCCCCTTATTCAGACAGCAAACATGTTTCCATCACACCCACACCAGGACACAGCTCACCGATCTCCTGCAGCAAGATCACTGCTTCATCCACAGCTTTGATGTCTGGGCTGTCCAGAGCCTTGGAGAGAAATTCCACTGCCTGCAACACAGCAGGAGGAAAAGGGTAAGAAAGGGCATGTTTCCCATACGGGAATGTAGAAGAGCCCTGGGGAACCCCCTGCCCTGCCCCAAGCTGCAACATGGTTCCCTCTGCCTACAGGGAGATGAGCTCAGCCCTCTCCCTTCTCACAGAGTCTTTTAGACACACTCCGTAATACAAATAATCTATACATTTCCTGCTCTTAACTTCCCTAGACAGCACTGCATTTGGGAAAGCAAGAACTGAAGTCACCAGCATCTTGGGGTTTTTCCTACTCATGTTTGCGGTCAAATCGTGTCTCTGGGACTGGCACCAGGAGGCCGTGTCCTGCCGGTTCAGGTGGCTGCAGTCCTACTTACCGTTTTCTCTGGCATGTGGATCTTGGCCTGGACCACCAGGTTCTCCAGTGGGGTGCGTAGGATCTCCGGAACCTGGTAAGTCGGCATCTTGTCCAGGCGGCTGCGAGGGAAGAGGTGATAGGCAAATCCCGACTGACAGCGGCCAGCGCGCCCTCGCCTCTGCACCACGTTTGACTTGGAGACCCACACCGTTTCCAGGCAGGACACCTTGGAGAAGAAGGATTAGACATCACGAATGCTGTCGTGGCGCTCTGTCCTGTTTAAATGCAGCCTTTCATCCAGTCCACAGCCCTCAGACTCATCAACCATCCTGCTAAAGGCCAAGGGAAGCCTCTCCCACTCTCCATCTTGCAATGCCGGTCTCTAGCAGCGTGAGGATCTGAGCTGCTCAGTGCATGGATGGGACCCTGATGCCATCTGCTGGACACCTGCTTTGGCTCCACACCACAGCGCTCACCAGGCTGCTCTGCGGAACATGGGCCCTGCCTCCTCCTTTAACCCAGATGAACTGCGTTAAAACTGGGTTGTTTTTGAACTAGAACTGTGCCAAGGTGCGAATCGTGGTGCTGTTCTAGCAGAGGGAGGGAAGGGGCAGCAGCGTGTGGCCAGAATCCCTTTTTCCAACAGAGGCACGTTGGAAAAACATCCCACTTTTCATGTCCTTACAAAAGTGTATACACAAGAGCCTTCAGAGGACCCAACAGCACCAGAAACATGGCCTGAGAGCAGTGTAAACACTTAAAGCTGACTAACAAGCTAAGGCATTGGGGTGGGATGGCTTCAAACAAGAGCAGTTTGGGATGAAATCACAGAAAAAAGCAGAAAGGGAAAAATCCACAGAAGTCAGATGGTGTAACAGAGATATGGGAAGGGAGCAGGATCTCCCATTTCTTTGAAGACACCAGCTCGTTCAGAAGTTGATGGGGAGCCTGGGAGGGAGCTTGGTAAAGGCAAACACTCTCTGAATGATGAATCAAACACTGTCCCCAAATGGGGACACAGTGCCAATGCCCCAGGGGCCACACGGGAAGGAGCTCTATCATCCAATTAATGGCTGCTCTGAAAACATCCATTAGCTCCATTACGTCCCAAATGCACTTAGAAGCGAGAAAGCGTCACTACCTTGGTCTTTAGATCGTAGCGTTCCTCCTTGTGCGTGCCACTGTCCACCACGTGGACAATGTCATTGATGGTGATGGAGGTCTCAGCGATGTTGGTGGCCAGGACGATCTTCCTGACACCAGGTGGAGGCCTCTGAAAGATGTTTTGCTGGTCCATCATGGGGATGTTGGAGTGCACTAGAAGATAAAAAAGTGGTCAGTCCTGCCCTGCTGAGCTGCTTTGTGGCACAAGGCCAAGGCGGGCAGAGATTCTCAGCCCTCTTGGTACCACCACCTCCCACTTCCAGAAACAGGGGACAGGGATGGGGACAGTTTCCTGCCAGCCAGACCTCAGGAAGAAGCTTCCCCACTTCGTTAGGGAAGACCTTATTTCAATTGCTTCAACACAAGGCTCAACATCAGTGGGAGCTCTGGTCACTTCCCATCCCAGCGAGGATAATGGCATCACCAGAATATCCCTGGACCCCAGTAAAAGTCCCAGTCCCTCCCACAGTCCAGTTCTGCAGCTCCCCCTTTTTCAAAAGGCCTCTGGAGCAGGGGAATGAGGTATATTTATTGTCATTTGGTCTCATTTGGTCAAAAATGGTTATCAGCGAGGGCCTGGAACTCTTTTATACCACGTATTTGCCCTATAACAGATCAGTGATGCAGAGAAATTCCCAGCAGCCGCACAGAACGGCAGGGGAGCACGAGGACATGCAGTTTGCACAAAAGAACACCTACATTTATTAGCAAATGAGCTGCTCAAAATTGTGCTCCTGGCTGGTCTTATTTGACATCGAATAGGGAAGAGCGTTAAAAAAAAATACAAACAAAAAAATACCCCAAACAAACCAACGCCAAAAATCTTCCAGCCTTGCAGAGCAATACTGGCTTTTGTTATTAATTTCCCTCCTGGGATAGAGAGCTTAAATTCACTAATCAAAGCCGGGCTGCAGAGTACGTCTGCATCCCACAAAACAGGTCCTGAAGATCTTTTCCGTGTAGGCTCAGCACGCAGCCACAGCTACGCAGAATTTAGCAGTTTCCTCCTCGCCTAATTCTGAATTGCTGGAGGCAAACAGGAAGGCAGCTTCTTTGATCAGGTACAGGTTTGGATGGCCGCTGCTAGGAGGAGTTATTTGTGCTTAACATGCACAATTACACAACAGGTACGTCCATCACAGCGTACAAACTTGCTCTGTATGGGAGTATGAGAGCCGAAGGGGCTCATCGAGTCAGTTGGCCCATCCATTCTCCTGAATTCTGGGGGGGGGAAATAAAAGTTCTAGTGTTGCCATCTCACCTGGTAAGACGAGGTATCGGCTGTTCTGGGATCCCAGCATCTCTAGCAGTCGCTGCTGCACTCCTTTGATTTCCTGCCATCCAGGGAGAAAGCAGAGGATCCCACCTGGAATAAAGCAAGAGTTAAGAACAAGTGACCTAGAAATCCAAGCATTTTTCTCCAGCTGGAGACACAGAAACTGCTTCTGCTGCACAAAAGGGATTATTTCCCCGAGTCCAAAGCAACCTTTAGCCCAAGAAACCCAAAGGAAAGCAGGGCCCTGGTCTGCGATGCCCCCCGCCAGCTGATCTCCAAGGAAACCTGCGTCATATTTATTGTGAATACACGACAGATTCAGCCATCGTGGGAAGTCAGACCCAGGGGAACATTCGTCTAGACTTTGTACCTGCTGTGCTGTATCTGCTTTCTGTGAGCTCATTAGGGCAAGGTTTTAAAGCCAGAAAGAAACCAGGTTACCTGTATTTTGAGAGTGAATACCTTCTACCAGGCTGTGAAACACTTAGAACTCTTAGAAGTCATTTGAGAGTCCTGCCTTCCTCACAAAAACAGCACCTCCCAGGCAAAGGTATTTAACAGGGATGGGATTCCAATATAGAAAAATAACTTAGTTGTGCAGCAAAAAGCTGGAAATGCTGGGGCACAGACAAGTCTTGCCCTTCAGCTCAGGTGCAGCTGTACCTCAGGACTCTGAAAACTCAGATGTTGTCTCACCCAGAGACTCAGAATTAGCTCCTGCCCCGCTGCCTGAGACCGCTCAGCTCAACAGGAATTCACGGTGGCCTCGCAGAAGACAGCTCAGCACCATGTTTTCTCTGCAAAGGGTCTGGGCTCTGCAGGGCTCACTCTTCCCCTCCCCCCCTAGGAAAAGGAAAGAGCAAGGGGGCAAGGCAGAACCTACCTGGTTCTCCATGGGCATCAATCTGGAGCACGAGGTCAGTGATCAGATCAAGATCAAGGACACATTCATCATCCGATTGCTGGAAAAAAACAGGAGGACACACGCAGATAAACAAGCGGCAATCTAGCAGGCAGCAGAAAGGCACAGAGCCTCCCAGAGCACCTTCTGGAGAGAGCAAATGCCTGTACTTGGACAGCTTGCCCAGGACCGGGAGCCAGGAACCTCAGGAGCCTGGTTTGGGCTCCATCTGGAACCTGCTCTGGTCACAACCGCTGCCAGTTTCCTCTGCTGTGCAGTGAGACTATACAGTCCCTTTCCCCCTCTCCAGACTTGGAAGCTGAGATTTGTGTACCTCTACTGCACAGCACCTAATGAAGATTAACATCAAATTTCTGGGGGCAAAACCCTGCCATATACACCTGGGTTTCAAACCCACCAGGCAGAGAGCAGCAGCTTTTCTATCAGCAATTTGGAACACGCCTCTCAGGGCAGCTTAAAAAGCGCAGGTAAAAATTCCAGCCGCAACAGAAAGATTGGCCTGAAGGCAACGGGACACCCCCAGCAAGTTTGCTGATGATTCACAACTGGGAGAAGTGGCTGATAGACCAGATGGTGGCTCAGCCACAGGGAGGGACCTCTCCAGGCTGGAGAAATGGGCTGTCAACTTCTGGTCCAACAGGCTAGACTAGAAAATAGCTAGAGGTCCCGGCCAACCCCAATGATTCTGTGACTCCGAGACCAACTAGGGTAAGATTATCCACGGCAGAGTATGTGCCTGGAGGGCATTTTCCAGGGGAACAGTAAGACCAGTTGGAAAAAGCAGCAGTCGGGGAATTCAGTCATGCAGGACAGTGAGCTCCTTAGGTAAGAGACTGCTGTGAGCTGTACCCACCCTGCTGCTGGACCAGGCCTGCATGGAGCACACAAACCTTCCAGCCTGCGTCTCTGTATACACATACACAAGTACAAGCTGTTGGCTTACTCAAACACAAACAAACTTCACATTAAAGAGGGACAAAAATAACTTAGACCCAAATCTGAAGTAATCCTTATCCATAATTTAATCAAAATACTCTGGGATTCTACTAAGCTGACTTTACCTCACAAGGCTTGACGTAGAATTAAAGCTAAACCAACACTGTCCAAAACCCCAGGAAGGAGGGACCAGCTCCAGGCCCAAACTCTCGCCCACAAACAGCTAAACCACCACAGGGCACAACCCACCTTGATCTCGTAGTGCCGGTGTCGGTGCCGGCCCAGCTTGGCCAAGATCTCCTCCAGGTAGTACTCCTTCACCGGGTACATGAAACCCGGCACCTTGACCACAGGGCAATCCCCAAAGTAATGCGAGAAACGCTGATTGTCTCCTGTGGCGCTCATTAAGACCAGGCGCAGGTCAGGGTTGAGCTTCTGGATGCCCTTCAGCAGGATGAGCAGGAAATCGGTGTTGACATCTCGCTCGTGGACCTCATCCACCACGACGTGGCTGACACCCTCCAGGCTGGGGTTGCCCTGCAGCTTGCGCAGCAGGATGCCCACAGTGCAGAAGAGCAGGGCTCCTCCCCTGGCAGGTGGCTTGCTCTCCAGTCGCACCTGGTAGCCCACGTTCTTCCTCATGTTGGGACCCAACTCTTGCGCCACGCGCTGGGCCACCGAGATGGCGCTGATCCTCCTTGGCTGGGTGATGACAACATTGCAGCGGGCGCCACGTCCTTCCAGGATGTAGTGTTCCAGCAGGAGCTGAGGGATCCTCGTGGTTTTCCCACAGCCTGTGTCTCCTGCTATTACCACTACAGGGTTCTGCTCAATGGCTGACAGGATGGTGTCCTTGTGAGGATCTACCGGCAGCGGGTGGCTCTCCTGCCACGAGGATCCTCTCCTTTTCCAGAGGGCCAGGAGATTCTGGCTAAGGCGCACTTCCTCCGCTTCCAACATGGGTATATACGTCTTCCCCGTGATCGCATCACTTATCGCACCAGATTCCTTGCTCAGGTTCATCATGTCATCAGCGATCCGGGGCCTGGATTCCCTGATGTCCACCGGATACTGGGAGAGATGGAGAAAGTTGGCAAGGACAGAAAGGTTAGTACCTGTCCCGAGAAGGACAGAAAGAAACAAGCTCAAGTTTCTTGAACTCAAGAAACTCAAGTTGCACCAGGGGAGGTTTAGGATGGATATTAGGAAAAATTTTTTTACGCTGAAAGGGTTGTCAAGCATTAAAACAGGCTGCCCAGGGAAGTGGTGGAGTCACCATTCCGAGAGGTATTTGAAATATGGGTAGAGGTAGTGCTTAGTGATAGGGTTTAGAGATGGTTTTTGTCAGCGTTAGGTGGATAGTTGGACTCGAAGATCTTAAAGGTCCCTTCCAACTGGGACAATTCTGTGACTCTAAGTGCCTGGAACAGACTCAGCTAGACGAAGCTCTGCTGAAGCCTCTTCAGATTTGAGGTAACTCGGCCACTTACACTCTGAATTGAGGTTATTTGAAGTGAGCACTAACTCAGGCAGCTCCCTGCATTTCCCTCATTGCGTCCCCTATTTTAGGAGGGGTTGTAGCACCGACGCCTAAACTGACAGGCACAAACCAGTAACTTAAGCTCTCCAAGTCACTGGCTACATCATGCACAAGTGATGCAATGGTCCCTCAAAGACAACTTTTGGGAACTATCAAGTTACACCACCACCCTCCGTTCCCTCAGGAAACCCAGACGCGTAACTCACACAAAACATAAGCCTTCAGCTCAGCCAGAAATATTCTATCTTGGCAAGAGAAAAAACAGAAGTCCCACATCCCACAGGAAGAACTAAAAGGAGCAACAAGGGGTCAGGAGTTGTCTAGGACACAAATGAAAGCATCGGCCCAGATGTTCACAAGATTATAAGTTCAGCTACAGATCGGTACTTTTGGATTTGGCCTTATTAAAGTGACAAACCCAAGCTTTCCACACACGGTGTGACAGCTCGTGGTCACAGCGTGAGAAACTGGACGTGAGAACTGAAGGTCCTTAAAGATGCTACTATTTTTCTAACTTTTCCAGCCCTTAGTTCAGCCACTTAGAGCAGGGCATTCAGAAACAGTCTTCGGCACGGTCTTGGCTTCTTAGGACATTCCCTACTGCTTCATTTACTTTACATTTACTTTTTTGGTGAACTATCAAGTTATGAATTCCCTCAGCATTTTGACATGAAGCTCTCAGCCCACGTGCGATTCCTGGAGTTCAATGAGATCAGGGAAAGGTGGCTCTCAGGGAGCTGAGCAAGCCTTACATGATTCAGATAGTTCTCGATCTTGCGCAGGGTTGCTTCGGGGACTTTGATGTGGCAGGGTTTCCTCTGGTTCTCCCCGAGCTCCCGGAGCGAAGTCATGTTGTACATCGCATGGCTGAGGGGGTTGTTGTTCTTGTCCACCAAGCCAAGGCTCTGCCAAAGAAGAAGAAAACACCACCATCAGGGACAGGAACATTGCACATGAAGCACTGGTGTATAGAGCACGGGGCTCCCACACCTTTGGATAGGCTGACTCCTTACCCTGTATCCCAAATCCATCACTTCCCAACTTTGCCACAACAAGAAACAAGACACGATCCCACCTCAACCCCAGTGAAATGGACACTCTGGACTCAAGAGCCATCTGTCCCCAACAAAACGCTCACAAGGTGGTCTTAAATGGACCCATCAGAGAAACAGCAGCCACAATTCATAGAATCACAGAACGGTGGGGATGGGAAGGGAACTTAAAGATCATCCAGTGCCACCCCCTGCCCTGGGCAGGGACACCTCCCACCACACCAGGTTGCTCCAAGCCCCTTCCAACCTGGCCTTGAACCCCTCCAGGGATGGAGCAGCCACAGCTTCTCTGGGCAACCTGGGCCAGATTTAGCAGCTGACAAAATCCCCTGGCAAGTGCCGTTAAGTCTCTCGCTATAATTCTGGTATTTTTGTGCCAATTCAGTAAGTCCTGCACTATTTTCTTGGACTTCCCCTCTAGAGTCTGCAGGAAACTATTGCAGCAACATGTCTGATTGGTCCATCTGCAAGAATGAGAAGGTGAGTCTGTCCCAGCAGACAGCGGCAAAGTGGCCAAGAGACCAGGGAAACACTTCCAGGGTGATCCTTAAACATCATTTTGTCAAGTGCTCAAAACAAGTACAACAGCCAGCCTTAAAGGACATGGAGCTGTTGGAACGGGTCCAGTGGAGGGCCACGAAGATGCTGGGAGGGCTGGAGCCCCTCTGCTGGGAGGACAGGCTGAGAGAGTTGGAGGGGGGGGTTCAGCCTGGAAAAGAGAAGGCTCCAGGGAGACCTTGGAGCCCCTTCCAGTCCCTCAAGGGGCTCCAGGAGAAATGGGGAGGGACTCTGGATCAGGGAGGGGAGCCCTAGGAGGAGGGGGAAGGGTTTGACACTGAAAGAGGGGAGATGG
>JAOXNO010000013.1:406172-420963 GCA_028565335.1 Limnodromus scolopaceus
CCTCCAACCTGGCCTTGAACCCCTCCAGGGATGGGGCAGCCACAGCTTCTCTGGGCAACCTGGGCCAGGCTCTCACCTCCCTCACACCAAAGAAGTTCTTCCCCACATCTCAGCTCAATCTCCCCTCTTTCAGTTCAAAGCCATTGCCCTGTGCCCTATCAACATCATCTCCTCTTCAGTAACAGCCTGTAATGTTCTTCAAAAGATACATAAGATCAAATTAGTTACTGATAGAGATGGTATTTTGCTATTACAAAAATTCTACAAACACTGCGAGATTTTGTATTTTTAAATCTAGTGTATTAAAAATGAGAATGAGGAGCCAGATGCAAAGTATTTTCAAAGAAGTGTTTTTCAGATGCAAGATTTTTCAAAGGTTATGCTTTTTCTTTAGGTTTCGGGACTAAAACTAAACCCAGGGTAGGCTTCCTGGTTATTTCAATAGAGTTGCCAGGGTAGTTTCTGTGTTTAATTGCTTTGCTGGTATGGCAGGCACTACTTTTAGCAGCTTGCCTAGTGTAAGAAGGCTGCCTGATCGTGCAGGTAAGGAAAGCTCACGTCTGTGTTAGGTTCATGCAGCTGCAGGTCTGCACACCCAGGTGTTTGGATGTGTCCTAGGTTATACATGTAATTAAGAAAGTCTGGCTTTCCATACTGATGTATTTCTGGTTTTACCGTATCTCAGTTGATACATCCAATCTGTATATGTGTGTTCAGGAAAAGAAGTCCTCAAAAAATCCTTTATCGTATTTTAAAAGGGGAAAGACGACAACTCTAGGTATGCAAACCACTGCCCAGCTGGAAAACAACCTTTTTTTTAGATTTTAGGCACAGATATCTCTCTAAGGAGCAGAAGGTTTATCTAGATAAATATCTAGATACTGACATGTGAGCAGAGAGTGCCAAAATTCTTAGCAAGAGCTGTTTTCCCCGTGAGGGACACCAGCTCAGAAGGAACATGCCATCAGGCTTTCCCAGGGTGGAAAACCAGGTGGTTTGTTTTTTTTTTTGCTGGTGTATCGTAAAAGGCCACCAAATCTGTCAGGCACGATTTGCCCTCGGTGAAGCCATGCTGGCTGTCTCCAGTCACCTCCTTATTTTCCGCTTGCCTTAGCAAAGATTTCAGGAGGATCTGCTCCATGATCTTGCCAGGCACAGAGGCGAGACTGACTGGCCTGTAGTTCCCCGGGTCTTCTTTGTTTCCTTTTTGGAATATTGGGGTTATGTTCCCCTTTTTCCAGTCAGCGGGAACTTCGCCAGATTGCCACGATTTCTCAAATATGGTGGGAAGGGGCTCAGCAACTTAACAACCTCAATTTAATGTTGAGTTGCCTGTGGGCTCTTCAAAGAGCACCTGAGAGCTGTTAGATACGGCTCTCGCAGCCTGTTAACCGTTGTGTTCCCTCCGTGGTACAGGAGGATGAGGATCCGAACAAAGGCGACCAGAGTCGGTCGATTGATCCGGGTGAAGACAACGTCACCGAACAAACCAACCACATCATCATTCCAAGCTACGCGTCCTGGTTTGACTACAACTGGTAAGAGAGTCACTGGGAACTGGGGGAGGACTTAGTTTAGTGGTTCTTTCTCATAAATCAAGCTGAGAGCTGGAAGAAATTACTTCTCTTTAGGGCTTGTTCCCACGTATAACTACATCTTTTCCATTTCAAAATCTTCCTGAGCTGACACCTGGCAGTTTTCAGGGGTTGGGAATGAGGAAGAGAATTTCAAACAGCATTAGAGCTTCAGTCTGCCTCCTCAGCAGTTTTTGCTTTACATTGATTTTATTACTTTTTTTTTCCTCCCATGGGAAGACAGTTCCTTTCTCTTCCCTCCTTCTTGAGTCCTTGTATGATCTTTCTATGTTTGTATCTACTTCTGAAGGCTGGTGGCTTTTTATTTTGCTTCAGGTCTTGACCTTGAGGAAAAATCACTGATTATACAGGGAGAAAACTTATTTCGTTTTGGAATCCTCCCTGGAGCCGGAGGTTTGTGGTGCGCTGTGACCACGTAACTCGCTGTAGGAACCCTGATGTTCTCTGTGTACTCATGTTTTTGTGGTGTGGGAAGAGGCAAGTGATTGGGAGTGAAAGTTCCTCTTATCTTGTAGCTAAACACTTGGTTTAAAACTCTTGAGCAGAGCATTTGCAGCAGCAGCCCCAGTTCTACCAGCGTTCCCAGGAACTCCAGTGAGGTAAATCACTGCGAAACGCAGCTAAAGCCGTATTTTCGAAGACATAGAATAAACTTGCATCAGGTGTCCTTGTTCTGACCTTGCAAAAGACAAACTTTGAAGCATCTCTGATGGGACCAGCGGATGTCCATGAGGAGCAGGGTGATGTGAAAAGAAGCTTTGATATTTTTGTTTAATTGTTTTTATTTTTTATTTGGATTCTGGTGCTCCAGAAACAGCATGTTAAGCTGATTTGGATTTAGGGCTGAAATAACAGCACAGCTGCAAGAAAGACTCTTTTTTTTCTGTCTCTGAGCACTTTCTTTTCATTTTGATTTCATTCTGAGGTGGGCTTTTAGATTCTGGAGAAGCCGAGAGCCTGTCAGTCGCACTGTCCCACCTCGGGCTGCGGGTGTTCCTGCTGCCGTGCCAGAAAATCCTTCTTGGGTTATATCAATATTTAAACAAACCGCTGTCTGCAGCCCTCCCAAACTGCAAATACTCCTTTAGCGTGTCCAGTCACAACTGATTTAAAGTAAACCAAAGAATCATTCTAATCTACTTCTCTCAAAATGTTTTATAAACTGCCTTTTTAGAATAGTCCTCCCTAAAATTAAATTTCTAGTAAAAAGATATATTGTCTTTAATACTCAATTGAGTTTCAGTGGAATCTATTATGCTTTGGGCAACTTCAGTGCAAGGAGTAAATCATTTGTTTGTTACTCAAATTTGAACAGTTTGTTGGTTAATCCTCATCCTCGAGTCAGAGTGTTTTCCCATGAATGACAAGAGTGAAAGGACAGTTGGACGTTGGGTTAAAAGCTGAATGTACAGGAGGAAGGAAGATTTGTGAAGAACATATTTTTCTGTATTTCCTTTAAAAAGAACAATTCTGAAAGGACCGTTGTGGTTCTCCAGATTTTAACTTCCGTAAAGTACCTGCCATTCTATGAGTTTCTGTCTGAAGTTACTCTAATGAGCCCTGCATTTCTGGCATTTTCTTATAAAATGGAAGGGTTTTTAATCTTGAAACTATTTCATCACTTAGTAGTAGGTGGGTTAAATCTTGGGTCCCTCAATTTGCATATTAAGATCTTAGGAAAGAGGAAATGAGTTGACTAATGGAGTTCCATTAACTCTGGCTGTTTCCTTGCGGTGTAATTCTGCTTTGCAGCGAAAACCTTCTTACGTATGGCATTATGTGCCATGGAAACTTCACCTGTGACAGCTATGGAAGGGAAAAAAATAAGTATCTGTCAAATAACTAAAGCTGAATTTTCTGTGATCTTCACCATAGTTTATTTTATATAATGCACAGCATCTCACGGGTCGTTAGTTCTGCTCTTCCAGACGAGGTCAGGTTTTGCTCCGTATTTCTTCCTCGGAGTGCAGAGGGTAAGAATTCTTTTTCAGACAGTGTTTAAGTCACTCCAAAATATTCATACTCTGGAGTTTATTTCCCTAATTGACCAGGGAGGTATGAGCTATGTTCTTGAAACCAGTCTCCTGCCTGATTTGTGAGCTCTTGGAATTTCTGTAGAGCCAACTTGGGAGTTGGAATCAAAGCACTTGCACATGTCTTCTAAGTGTGTGTCTGTGTGTGTATACGTATATATATATACCATAAAAGCTGGTTTCTTTGAGCTATTGGTACTTTGCTGAATATTCACACCAAGTAGGTTGGAGAATAAAGGTGTTTCTGTCAGAACTCATGAAGGTGGAGTGGAAAACGGGCGGCTGCTCTGCGCTTCTCCAAGTTTGATCAGGGCAGTGTTGGGTGCGCAAGTTCTGCTTTGATCAGTGACTGAGTTTTGTGATGCCTTTTTTAATGCAGCTTTGCGTATTTGATGGAATAAGCTAATTTTAAAGGGCCATGCTGGAATGCTAGGGTTTTTGAAAAAGAATAAAAATAAAATATCTTCCATGCTATAAATGTTCTCCCTCAAAAGATGTGCAGAGTACTCCAATATTATTTAATATTTGGTGTCTGAATTGTGTTTTCTCGTTACAGTATTCATGTGATTGAACGTCGCGCTCTTCCTGAATTCTTCAATGGAAAAAACAAGTCCAAGACTCCAGAAATGTAAGTAAAATGTGTGAATACAGATATATAAGAGCGTGGCAGGGTAAAGTTCTGGTTTCCTGAATCCTGTGGTCATGTGTTAAATGGATGTGTTGTCTCTGGGGGCATGAAAGGAGCAAAGAGCACTCGTACGACCACTTCTTGTAGTTTGGTAATGTCTCTGCATTATTGCAGTAGAGCTAAAAGTTTAAATATCAAAGTAATAGTTAATAGTGGTTATCCAGGAAAAATAAAACTGGTTTCTCCCAGGTAATACTGGAACAAATTCTTGACTTTCCTTGTGGGGTACAAGACATGATCATCTTCCCGAGAATCCTGAAAAAATTCATGATACTGTAGAAACTTGATAATCCTCTTTATTTTTCTCTCCCTTCTCATGCCACGCTGTATTTTTGAGACTGGGGAGTTCCGTGTGTAAGCCCTGATGAGCGAGTTTGTTTGTAGGATGCTGTGTCAGAGCGTGGGATGGATTTTGCACAGTTATCTGTGGTGATTTCATGGCTCCCTGAGCAGCTGATGGGTAATTCTGAAAGTGCAGGTGAGGGCTGGAAAACGAATCTTCACAGGCCTGAGATGTAACCGTGTCTTCAAATACTAGATACTCTGATTTAAATCACAGAGCTGGAGTCCTGCATTGCAAGAAGAATATTTTTTTTTTTTCTTATATAGTTGTTCCAAACTTTCTGGTGACATTTTTATTCTGAACGTGGCTGTTAAATCTAGGAGGAGTTTTTAGATCCAGTTTGTACCAGTCTCATCTCCTTGTGGGATCTGATGGCTTCTGTGAAACTTAATTGTTCTTAATTCAAAATTATATGCACTCAGTTGTTTAAACAGCTTAGACAGCTTCCCTCAAGCTGTTTAAAATAGCGGGGGGGGAAAGCTGATTATTGTCTTGAGGTATTGTAGGTTTTTTCATACATTAAATGATTTAACTTCTGATCTGACTTAGCAACGTAACAAGAGAAGCTGCTGCTTTTGCATCAAATTCTTCTTGAGAATCTACCACAAGGCTTGTTACGTGCATTAGCTAAAGAGAATTTTTTGTTATAACAGTAAATTTAGTTATTTAGAGCAATCTTGGAAGGTAATTGATTAGAGGAAAGTGATCAACATTAGGCTATTGTTCAAATGTGTGTGTTTCTATTGAAGTTACAATCCTAAAACCTGAGAGTTCACCAAAAAAAACCCCCTAAATTTGAACACCATTATCTGCTTGTCGACTTGGACGGTGGAACTAGGCCTGTTGTGTTCCTTTTATCTTGATATCAATTATTGGTCTAGTTGCAAAGCTTTTGGGGATTTTAAACTTTTTTTTTTTTTTTAAATTAACTACTAAATGAAGCATTTGAGTGTCTTCTCAGTACATTGTTGTAACATCAGCAAAGCCATGCATTTTTCATACACAACATTTCTTCAAACTGACTTTTTTCCCCTCTGTTTCTTGGGCATGACTGATATTTTCTGAGGCTTCTGCTCTAATATTGAGGTAGGAATTAGGAACCAGGGGTTTTCAGCCTGGAGAAGAGAATGATTGGGAGACCTCGTAGCAGTTGCCCAATACTGAGAAGATGGAGCCAGGCTCATTACTGAGGTTTGTGGCAGCAGAAAATCAGTCAATCTGAAGCACAGCAAGTTCTGTCTTGATAGAAGAGAAATTTTGAAATCTGAAGAAAATAAAGCACCGGGATGGGGCACTGGGAAGTTGGGAATGTTCTTCCTTGGAGTCTTTCAGGCCTTACTGGAGAAAGCCCAAAACAACTTGGTCAAAATGCAGTGTTTTTGAGTAGGAGATGGGTTTAGAGACCTCCGGAGGTCCCTAGAACCCTGAGTGATGTTCAGTCTCTAGACTTTACACACAACTTCTCTACACGTCTGAGTTGCAGAGGTGACTATCATAGAAACATAAAATGGTTTGGGTTGGAAGGGACCTTAAAGACCATCCAGTGCCACCGCCTGCCCTGGGCAGAGACATCTCCCACCAGACCAGGTTGTTCCAAGCCCCCTCCAACCTGGCCTTGAACCCCTCCAGGGATGGGGCAGCCACAGCTTCTCTGGGCAACCTGGGCCAGGCTCTCACCACCCTCACACCAAAGAAGTTCTTCCCAACATCTCATCTAAATCTCCCTCTTTCAGTGTCAAACCCTTCCCCCTCCTCCTAGGGCTCCCCTCCCTGATCCAGAGTCCCTCCCCAGCTCTCCTGGAGCCCCTTGAGGGACTGGAAGGGGTTCCAAGATCTCCTGATACTCATCCATGAGCTGCTGCTGGTTATTGCCGATGAGTGGAGCAAATTAGGGACTCCTCCCAGTCCTGATGTTATCCGAGAAGTGTGGTTTTGTTACCACTTAGAGGTTGTAGGAATAGCGTGTGGTGTTGGCCTTGTGTTTTCTTTTTAAATAAAATAAAAACATCCTTCTGAATGGAAATGTCTTGCCTCCAGCTCAGTTTTTGGGCCAAACAAAATACCGTGTTCCAGAAGCTCACACAGGTTCATTCTCGTGACAGTGGTGCCTGGGGGGTGCTTTCTGTCTTAAAGGGAATTTTAACCAAATACTAGTTGACTTCTTTTTCCTGCTGTTGACAAGTTTTAGCTGATGGGTCATGTCATTGTGGAAAACAGACTCCCTTTGGGATAAACTTTAGGGATGTTTCTGTCTTGGGTCTCTCTCTTCACCTGGTGATATGACCTTAACTAAGAAACATTAAACCAATTTCTGCAGCCAAGGCTGCTTCCAAGTTCCTATCCCTGAGCAGGCGATAACCCAGTTCTACCCAGGAGCACTCAAAAAACCCCTTTTTTTTCCAGCAAGTTTCATATATAATTTGGTCAAAATGAAGATGTGGGATTTGGGCAGGAACGTGGGCGCTGATGTCTTGCCTGCGAAAGGCAGCGGTGTTCTGTGTCCGTGTGATTTATATTTTTGGTTACCTGCTGTTCTGCAGACTCCATATGAGACACCCCCATCTTGGATTTTCCAAAGGCAGAAATCCGCTTATAATACGTTATTTTGAACCCATCCTTGTGTAGGATGTTCCATTTTTAGTCCATCCAAAGAACAGGGCTAGCAAGAATTTTATGGTAGTTTATCTTATTTCAAGCAACTTGTATTAGAAGTCAAAGAATCATAGAATGGTTTGGGTTGGAAGGGACCTTAAAGGCCATCTAGTTTCAACCCCCTACCCTGGGCAGGGACACCTCCCACCAGACCAGGTTGCTCAAAGCCCCCTCCAACCTGGTCTTGAACTCCTCTTCTCCAGACTAAAAAGCCCCAAGTCCCTCAGCCTTTCCTCATCAGAGAGATGCTCCAGGCCCCTCAGCATCTTTGTCGCCCTTTGCTGGACCCTCTCCAGCAGTTCCCTGTCCTTCTGGAACTGGGGAGCCCAGAACTATTTGTGTGATCTGCAATTTAAGAATGCTTTGAAGTACTGCTAATTCAAACACGAATAAAAATCCAGAATGAAATAAATGTGGAAGAGACGGGTCATATTCAGTATATAAAAGTAAATTCTACTTATGTATTGCTTTTGATACTGAGTCTTAAACTTTGTCAATTAAAAATATCCATTAGTGTTTGCCTGTCAGTTAATACAAGAGTTTGGAGAAGGTGGAATCCTAGAATACGTGTTCTAAGCTTTGTTAACTGCTTTGTGAACTACTTATTGTCTTCCAGATACCTGGCTTATCGCAACTTCATGATTGACACCTATCGCTTAAACCCTCAAGAGTACTTGACCAGCACCGCCTGCAGGAGGAATCTGACCGGGGATGTCTGCGCTGTCATGAGGTAAAAGCTACGGATCTTTCTTTTCTAAAATGTTGATTAGCAGACAGTTTCTCTGCTTTTTCCATAAGTATGTGGAGTTTTTTCAGAAATTCCAAGGTTTTCACCTCATTTACGTCGGTTTTATGATTGTGCAGCCTTCACGGTCCGTACACTCTCTGCAGGTGGTTCCATGATGCAGCCCTAGCTTTGCTTTGCCTTTGTCCTTAATTAAGTCACTTCCTGTTATCTATAACCAAAAATATCATGGGTTTGTTGACTGCACTTCAGGATGTTGCATAAAAGTCCGCACAAAGCCGTGCTGTGTGATTTGTATCACTATTTGTGATTATTGAAGGATTATAGAAGATTCTGGATCTTGGTTTGATCCAGAAACGCAAGCTTCTTCCTTTGCTGTCTCCTCTCTACCGTGTCAAGCATCAGCAAAGCTTTAGTTCTTAAGATTTTTCATTTGTTTCCTAGAGTACATGCTTTCCTGGAGCAGTGGGGTCTCATTAATTACCAAGTGGACCCAGAAAGCCGCCCCATGGCCATGGGGCCTCCTCCAACTCCCCACTTCAATGTGTTGGCTGACACCCCCTCCGGTCTTATGCCTCTCCACATCCGCACTCCGCAGGTGAGCCCCGTGGGTCGCTCCAAGGCGTCTTTGCCTTCGTGTGTGAAGGCAAGGCGTCTTGCCAGTGGATGAATAATTTGTGTGTGATTTGCTGAAAAGTTTACTTTTTTTGTCCATCTGGGTTGAGAATTCCTGGGAGTTGGACTCTCCAAAACAAATCTTTTAGTATTTTAATGTTATGTGAAGTCATCTCTCTAGACTCACGTTCAACTTCTTTTCTCCAGTCCACGTTCTGTTTAAAATTAGTCTGAAAACCTTAAATAACTCTCAATTCCTGCCCGTCTCACCTTTCTCTTGTCGTGTTCCTTCGCAGGTTCCAGCTGCTCAGCAGATGCTGAGTTTTCCTGAGAAAAACAAAGAGAAACCAACTGATCTGCAGAACTTTGGGCTTCGCACAGACATTTACTCAAAGAAGACTTTAGCAAAGGCAAGTGTGTTGGCATTTTGTCCTCTGGGCCTTGTATTAAGGGTTTATTCCTCAAGTGTCCTCCACTAGGTGACATTGGGATGATTTGTGTTGCTCTTAAATTCCTGGTTTAGATTCTTCCGTCGCAGTGTAGGACACTGAGATACAGGTTGTGTTGGATATTTGAGTTTGTAGAAATAAAGGCATGTACTTGTCCCAGAATAGTCAATAACTCTCAGTCTTCAAACACAGAAAAGACGTATTTCACCCGAATGGTTCGAAATCAACACACTGTCCAATAATTGAATAGAGGAACGGAGACCTTTCAGCAGGGTCTTTAACTGTCCTGTTTTCCAAGTCTGGGCAGATTTTTCCAGACTGAGAGAACTAGAAAGGTGCTTGATTGCAAAAGGTGTCACCAAACCGTGGCAGGGGATGTTTTAGCCCTTTCACTGCAATATATTGTATTGGATGGTTAAAATTTTAGGATATCATTGGAATAATGTTGATAACTTCATAACTTGTTGCCTTTAACTCCTGGTGCCTGATATCTCCATGTGTGTTCCTGGTGGTGCTGGGAGCTGTTGCAGGAATATCGTGTTATTAGTTCTGTGTAACTGGTTTCTGAAGTACAGTGTTTATTGCCCTAAGAGATCATAACTTTTTTAAAAAAACCCAACAAAACCAAATCACAAGAGATCAGGATTTATTTATAAAGCCTGATTCCTTATCACATGTCATGGAGTGACTTTTTCACTTAGTTTAGGGAGGTGTAAATATTCACCAAATTTGTGAATCTTTTACTGGTTCTGGTCTCTGCTTCTGTTCACGAGCATCTGTAGCCATGAACTTGAGCAGATTTGTTTGCAGGAGTTGATTTCCCTTTTTGTTTCATGTGTGGCAATAGCTTTTTTGGCTGTTGGAGAACTGATCAGCTGCTGGATGACTCACTTTGGTTAATGTTCTCTGTGGGTTAATGATCTGCTCAAAATGCGTCTTGAGATTATTTCCTTCTCCTAAACGCCCTTTTCCTTTTGGTGTGGTCTTGCACAGAGACATCCCACCGAGAGAAGGTTCTTTCATGAGCAGGTGACAAGTGGCTTTTGGCTTTAGTTGACACGTGATGGATATGGGTGTCTGCAGTCACGGAAGGGGAAGCTTTCACCCAAAGTTTTGTAACTTTTAGGAAATCTCAGGAGTTACCCACCAGCTGTAGATTTGGGAGCAGCAACCCTTGGAGCCAAGTGGTGGCTAAATATGCAGATTATCTTGCTGTAATTACTCTGTCTTTTCAGATAACTCATCTCACTCATAAAAATTTATCATTTTACTGAGTTACTGATGAACTTTTAGATAGATGAACTGATTTTTGGCCCAGCCTGCACCTTCCACATTCCAGCTCCTCTGCCTCGGAAGCAGAGCTTTAATGGGGGCTAAAGTTACATTGACATAAGTCCTGTTCCTTTGAGTGGATTAAGTAACATTTTCCTTCTAATGTTTTCTTCTAAGATGTTCTGTGCAAAAAGACCCATATTTCACTATTTTTTCCCCCCATCTTTTGCAGAGTAAAGGTGCAAGTGCTGGAAGAGAATGGACGGAACAAGAGACGTTGCTGCTATTAGAAGTAAGTCCACGGAGGGTGGGAGGCAGGAAACTGAAATATGCAGGATATCACCTGCTTTAAAAATCTATGTATAGGTTAATAATTACTTTGAGGTGGAGTTAGATGACAAGTGCATGATTTTACAGAAACAGGGAGAGCAAAGCAGAGTTTCTGGTGGGAAGCAATCCCTTGAGACCCAACTGGTGAAGCTGGAGGAGGGAGTGGTTGAGTATCTGTGCGTACACGGTTTTTCAACTGGTTAAAAGTCACAGCTCTCCCTCCAAACCATATCTTTTTATCTGACCATCGTGGCTACAAGAACGTTAGTACTAAAAAGAGATGGTGGTGACATCTGGGTACTCGAGGGGCTTCATCTGCTTCAAGGTTCAGTTCTGACTTGTGTCTGCAAGCCAGAAATTAAGCGTTTTAAGAATGTTTCCATAAACTCAAGAACAGATGTTGCAGCACAGAGAGATCTTTTCAGAATAACAGAAAGAAATAAATGCCCTTCAAGTATGAATGTTTTGAAATTCTGATAAATTTAAAGGTTCCTGGCTCTGCCACAGCACGTTAAGGGAAACAGCTAATTTTTGAAGTTGAATTAGTTAAGAAATGGAGGGCCTGCTTCCTGTCTCCTGCCACTCAGAAGGGAAGCTCTTTATTTAGTAGCTCTTTAATCCCATACATCTCCTCATTCCTTTTGCCACGTAGCTGCGCTTGATGCGTTCCTTAAGCTTTTTTCCTGAAGTCTACGAGAAATATATATGAGATGACTCAAATGTAAAAAAAATGAGGTCAAGGAACTGTTGGCACGCTAGAATCCGGTCTTTGTCCCCAGATTGCTCAGTCTGATGCTCTTGAAGCACAGGGTAATTGTCAGGTCTCTTGGAGTTCCGGTCTGGGCTGGAAACCATGGCAGGAGGTGCCCTGAAGAAGGATGTTCCAGTCCTCCACGTTCACATCGGGGCAGCATTGTTTTTCAGGAGAAGAATCTCAGTGGCCTGAAATAATTAATGTGCTGCCACTTCCTATAAAGAAATTATCATCTACTTAGTGTTCTTCTCCAGGAGCATTTTCTTGATGTAGAGGTTGGGTGGTTGTATTTTTTCATATATGTATTTTTTTCCTTTTATATAATTCAAGGTTCTGGTATAAGAATTCGAGCTTGGAAGGGTGTGTGTTTGTTTTTACTTGCAGAGAGCTTAAACGAGGCTGCAATTCCATTATTGTTCTGCCTTTTTTTGCCTTTCCATGTGTCAGTAAACCCATTGAGAAGTGAATTTCATAAGGAAAAGCACAGACAATGGGGCTTGACGGGGCTTGATGGGGCTGAACAACACTCAGCTTCTGTGTGTGGCTTCTCTTCTGAGCTGCCCAAAGCGCCTCAGCAGCAACGTACTTTGACTCAGCCTTCACGGATATGGAAGGGTGTTTATCAAATAGCCAAAATATATATGTATTTTTTTTAATGTTAGGTTGGTACACGCTGTTTAGCCTCTATTTTTATATTGGCACGTGGAAAAATTTGCTTATAGGGTGAAAACAGCAAAGATGTCTTTCAGACCGTTCCTGTATGGAAAAACAAGACTAATATCTTGGTACTCTGGCTTTTTTTCTTACTAGTTTTAATATTTAAAATTCATTCTTCTGTATGTTTGTAGCTTGTGGTCACACACAGCAAGCAGTAGTCTAACGAAATAATCCAGATGACATGTTCTTCTTTGTTCTTAAAAAACAAACCCAAAACCCCCCTAAGTCTTGAGATTGCAGTTTTATTTAATGTGAGTTTAAATTAATAACGTTTTTGTTCTTCATTCTTCGTGGATTTAACCTATGAATAAATCAGTAAAGAGTATATCAGTTCAAGCATAAGTAATTCAGCTGTAACGAGCCAGCTCAGTCCAATTAAATCCTCAGGGTAGCTTTGGGCAAATATATATGCAGTGAAGTTCCAAAGAATAAATCTTATCTGAAATAATTATTGTCCTTCCGCTTGTTGACTGAATGAATTGGGGGGAGGAAATAGCGGTTCCCTCCCAGAATCATCTTTCCCTGCCACGCTGCTTCTCCCTATCTCCACGGAGCACTATTCTTGCATAGTTAAGTGTATTTTCAGCTATTTATAGTAAGGATGGCTATTGTGAGAGCTAGTTTGTCTGGCAGAAAAATAACGAGCAATGAAGGAGAATGAGCAGAAAAAAAAAAAAAAAAGCCTCTCCGTGGCCATGAAGAAGCAAAGCTGATCTAATGTGATAGTGTGATTAAAAATGGATGTAGGGTAACACATTACAGCACCGAGATGGCGTTAGGGAAAGGGAAGTGAAGGTTGAATGTGGAATAAATCCTTCCTCGTGAGTATGACCTAGTGAACGGAGCGGTTCCTCGTTGCTGTAGACACTGGGGTGAGACTGGACAGGGGTCAGGAGAGGGGGTCATAAGCAGCTGGGGACTTTTCATTCCTTTGGTGTGGACCAGGCTGGCCAATCTAGCCCCGTCTTTATTCATTCCCAAACTGACTTGCTCTTTCCATCGAGCTTTCAAAGCCCTTCGTGTTGTCCAGCTCCTGGTCTTCAACAGTTCCTGGAATGTTCTTCCCACGCAGCAAAGCTCTGCTGGAGCTCAGCGTTCCCGTAGCCTGGTACTTGCCCAGCTAAGCATTTTCTTTTCAGAAAAAAAAAAAAATGCTTTTTAAGGGATAATATTCTATTAGGCTTCCACTTTGATTCTTTTACTAATTTGTTAGTTTTTAAAAAAAAAAACCTAGATGAGAGACTGTTGGACTCAATGATCTTAAAGGTCTTTTCCCACCTAAAGGATTCTATGATTCTGGCTTCAGTAGCTCATTGTCATTCCATCATTTTGTTGAGACTTTTCCTAAGTAACTTTAAAAGTGACCGAAACTTGGAATTAAAAAATCTTTGATTTAATCTGAAAGTTCTTAGCTTGTCTGGTGGTGTATCTACATTGTAATGTAGGTAATTAACCTGAATGCTTAATAAACATCAGACTGGTTAACGGCTGCTGGAGATCTGGTCTCTTCTGGCTTCATGATACAGAATATTTGCCTTTTTTTCCCCTTTGCTCTTTCATTTTTCTAACATCTGTTGGATCTAAAAACTGGACTTTCACCATCGTGGGTAGTATAAATAAAAGTGTGTGAAATAAAGACTGTTTCTGCCCCAAGGAGCTTAGTGTGTTAAGACATAAATGAGAGAACACGAGAGTTGCCCTCAGGGGGAGTAGTTGTGGGAATTTAAAGGATTGGTGAGAATTGGTAGAATAAACAAACTTCTCTGTAAAGCTGTTCATGGGAAAACAAAATGGGGAAACACTAACAATGCAAATATTATTCATAAATCCCAAACCTTCTGACAGTTTTTTGATACAGTAACAGCATAAAACTCACGTGATGATCCCCACAGTTTAAATTTAATGGATGCCCCAGTGAGATGTTCATATTTCTTCTGCAGAGTAATTTTGTTACCAGAGAAAATATGATGTTAAATAGTTGCCTGATCCCAATTTATTGTTCTGTCACCAAAAATAAGTAGCACTGAAAACCTTCTTTTGCCTAAAGTAAGGTAGTTTTGGTTTTTCCCCAGAGTAGGCAATGTGTATACAATGCTTTTTGGTTTTTGCAGGCTCTGGAGATGTACAAAGATGACTGGAACAAGGTCTCGGAGCACGTCGGGAGCCGTACGCAGGACGAGTGCATTCTCCATTTCCTGAGGCTTCCCATTGAGGATCCCTACCTGGAGAATTCCGACGCGTCCCTTGGCCCGTTGGCGTATCAGCCCGTCCCTTTCAGCCAGTCCGGCAACCCCGTCATGAGCACCGTCGCCTTCCTGGCCTCTGTGGTTGACCCCCGGGTGGCATCTGCTGCGGCCAAGGCTGCCTTAGGTACGGGTTGGCCCCAGCAACGGCTTTCACTTCGTCTCCACAACTTACTCTGCTTTAAAAATTGACCATTTCTAGGGTTTCTGAAGGATGGGTTGTTGTAACAACAATTTTCCATGTATATGGAAAGCAGATCTACTGATACCCCGTTTTGTGTGCTCTCTTGCTGCTGAAACTACCAGTTTACAGGCGAGTTACAATAGTTCTTGAAGGCCACTGAATGTCTAAAAT
>JAOXNO010000013.1:444224-455680 GCA_028565335.1 Limnodromus scolopaceus
TCCAGTCCCTCAAGGGGCTCCAGGAAAGCTGGGGAGGGACTCTGGATCAGGGAGAGGAGCCATAGGAGGAGGGGGAACTACTCAGGGCTTTGTTTTCTGGCCGCTGCCCTTTGGTTGTGCTTGATACCAGAGGAGAGTGGCAGAACCACATTGCTCAGAAAGGTCTCTTGAAGGTCTCCAGTCCAGCTCGGAGCACAGCCAACGGGATCAGAGTGCAGGGGACTTGTCCTCTTGAGGTTTGGATGTCCCCAAGGGTGGAGACATTCCTAGTATCCAAGGATGGAGAAACTGGGTGGCGATTCCCCAGTTAAAAAGGATTGGGACTATCAAATATTGTACTTTTGCTATGAAGACATTTATGGGAGGCAGAATTGACTTTACTATAGTTGTTCAATGTTGTTAAACATGATTTGAAGTAGAATAAATAGAATAAAACCCCATTTTCTGACTAGACAACAGCGAAGGAGAATAGTTTTTGTCAGTTTTCAACGGCTTGAGCAAAAACTATTCTAAAGGAACAGCTGATTGGGTATTAGCTGGAAGTATTTCGGAAGATCTTGCACAGGCTGCTGCTGAAGAAGCTGATATATTTGAGATATCGTGATCAAAAATCGGAGATGTGGAAACAGTTTGGAGTTTTCGTCTTGGGAAAAGACCTGTGTTAAGTGCGGGGTTTGGAACAGAGCAGAGGGACATGGAGCAGGATTTGCAGGTCACGGTGAAAACGAGAGGCGTCTAATCCAACTGTGTGAGTCTCCACCGTAATAAAACTTGATTTAATCAACAGACACAGAGTAGTGCTCATTGGAGAGGAAGGGAAGAGTTGTCTTGTGATCTAGAGGCCTAAGCTGTCTTTTTTTTAAGGGATCAGAGTCAGGGAATTCCTGCCTTCGCTGGGCTCTCGTGGGCAGAAAATGCTGACCTTGTTTTGGGGTTTGCTGAAATGGAATTGGGAGCGTGATAAAATATGGTCTGGGTTTTTTTTTATATTCAAATAATATTATAGCTCAATTTGTTGTGTGCTGTATTGATAACACTTAGCGGTAGAATGGAGAGTCGTTCTGTGAAATGGAAAAGTGGCAAACTGAAAATAGATTAAAGGGGGGAATCGTTGCATATCATTAGCTGGCTCTTACTTGCGCGCTGCGATTGAGACTGAAAACGTAACAAGATTAAACACATTGTTGTATTCACCGGGGGGCTAATAAAACTTGATTTCTAATATATTCACGTCCTCGGTTCACATAATACCTTATTACTTCAGCCCCATCGTAGTCATTCAGACCTTCCCTGTCCCCAGCGATCCCTTTCAGCGTGCGTTGTGGGGAGCGGGGTGGTGTGTTAATTAGTCAGTAAGGTCTCTTTTTCAGATTTGATTAAAGTTAGTCAATAGATTGACTTTTCCACCACCCACCCCCTCCCGTTAGCGGGTGGCGGTGTGATGGATGAGGCACAGCGCTTCTGGCTCCTGCGGCAGTGAAACATCTGGTGCTGTCTCGTGTCATCCAGGTACGGGACCGGGATCGCACCTTTTACCTTCTCCGACACTTCACTGCTTTGATATTTTTGTGAAGGTGAGAATTCGGAGGCCCTTGAAGAGTTTAAGGGCAAAGTCCTCTTTTGCTTCTACCATATCCCAACTGGTTTTGCCTGGAAAGGGAAATAGTGACTTTTCCTCGGGCTCTTCAGTGGAAGTTTGTTAGACGTGCTTGGGAAATCCACAAATGCCCAACCTCTTTGGCTTCACAGTGGAGTTTTGTGCGGCTTGAGGGCAAGGAGAGAAAATGGAAAGGTTTGGTGTTTCCTCAAGCAAGTTCAACACTTAAACTCTGAGCCAGTCCTGGGGGGGTGTAAGCAGTGACTTCTGGATCCTTCAGTCCCCAGCAACTCACAAACTGACACAATTTTCTTTTCAGGTAGTTTAAGATGCCCAGAGTTTGACTTTCCTTGACAAATCAGTCCATCCCAGGGTGAATCTCTGCTGGAATTCTCTGTTGCCTGCAGCACTCTCCAGAAACCTTCCTGAGGTGCTGAAGTGGCAGTTTGTGTTCACACCTCCCATGTATTATGTACATTAAAAAATAATCCCTTCTCACACCACGTTGGTCATGTTGAATCTGTGATAAATACTACAGAACTTATATCTATTGTACCCTATATATTTTCCTTGCTTTCACATTTTTAGAGCAATTACGGTGTGTTTATTGGACTTGTAAGTCTTGGAGCATCAATAGTCCAATACTTTCATGGCAGACCTATACATTTCATAGATCGGTAGCAATTTTTGCTGCTCGGTTGCTAATTAGGGATCCTTTGAAACAAGCTGGTGAACTTCACCTTAATGACCATCCATCTGCCGGTTCCCTCGCTGCCCGTGAGCCTCCGGCAGTCGTGGTGGAGATGCCCCAATTTGGAGGGTGTGGGTAGTTAGAGAGGGCAGAGATACGCTTTTAGGGAAAAAAAAAAAAAATATAAATTTCTTCTCTTTTTTGCTGCTCTGAGTCCTGTAGATGAAGCTCTGGCTTCAGAGCTGTGGGTGTACAACTTAGAATCGTAGAATTCTCTAGGTTGGAAGGGACCTTTCAGATCATTGAGACCAACCAGCTTCCCAGTGCAGGGCTTGACGTGCTCCTGTAAGGAGGAGGAGGAGCACTTTCCTTCCCTGAGTTCTCCACTTCTCTCCAGTAACACCCCGTCGTCCCCAAGGTGGCCGCTGTCAGGAAACCTCGGTGATGAATGACGTGGCGTAATTCTTCGTTCAGGTATAAAGCTGTTATTGGAGACTTGGAGAAGTCCCCACCTGCTGCTCTGACAGCCCTGCGGGAAGAACCGACCCATTCAGTTTGCGTTAGGGAAAAAATCCCCGAAACAGCTTAGGAGTGACTGAGAAGCACCAGTGGGCAACCTTCCAAAAGAGCCCCGAGGGGAAGCTGGAGATGGAAATACCTGGCACGATTTCCTGTTCAGCTGCGTGGATTTAACTCCAGACTTTACTTTGGTTCTCGCTGATGTTTTCAAACAGGTTTCTGACCTTAATAGTGAGTAAAAGTGTAAGTGTTGGTTCAGTAGAGCGTGAACGGAAGGCGAAGTCGCGTGTCTTTTAAAGTGATTGACGAAAGCTGAAGGGATGGTAGGAAACAAAGTGGTGAAAGGATCTGAAAAGGTGTTTATAAATGGCGGAAAAAACCCAAACCCTCCTGCTTAGGGCTTCTCTGGATTCAGAGGCAGAGGCAGTTAAGCCACATCTCACAACTAAAAGTTAATGGTGAAGCTCTTTCCAGAAGAACAGTCTTTAGCTTAGATGTTAGACTCTGGGCACGGCTGGTGAACATCTCCAGTCGAGGGCTGGTCTGGACATGGCTGGTGAACATCTCCAGTCAAGTGTCACTCTTTGTACTGGGACCACGTCTGGTTCTGCTGGACCATGGAATTCGCTGGGACCTGTCAAAGAGCTGAAATCGGTCCAAGACCAGCACCCAAAGGCAGGTTGGGTGAGAGGGAAACCAAGCGGAGCCGGGGGAGCCCCTCCAGAGAGAAGGGCTGGTGGTGGATTCCACATAAAGCAAAAATTGTATGGCGGACAGCGTAGAATGTGCAGCCGGTGGAGCTTCTGAGGGGCTTTTGCTGCTTCTCCCATGGCTTTTGTCCCTGGGGTTAACTGTCTTTTTGCTTGTCTTAGCAAGCAATGTGGCTCAATGGTTAAAAAGCTTTGAGTTTAGAGATTTGAAATAGAACTTGCGACGTACGGTTTGACTTGACACCTGCTTCTCCCAGGTGTTTGGAGTTTGGCTGCCTTTGGTTGGTTCTTCAGTGCCCGAGTGTGATGAGATTCTGCTCAACTCGACGTTCTCAGGTGCTGATTTCAGACAAATCCTACGAGTTCCTTTCCCAGATTTTTTTTTTTTTTATTTTAACTTCATTTTTTGCTGAGTTTCCTTTGTTCTCTTTTCCCTTGGAATGAAGACTTTTAAAATGAGGAAAATAAAATGGCATTCCAATTTCATTGCGAAAAGCTGTACCTTGTACTTAGAACGGAAAATAAAATTCCCAGTTTCTTCCTGTGTTACCAGCCTGGCTGCTGGTTGTATCATTTGAAGCCCATTATTGATTTCTCTCTACGCTATTCTGGTTATCTGTGGAATGCTAAATGCCCTCTGCAAGCGATACTTGCAGTGTGTAATGCGAGAAACTTCTTGAAATTCTTTGAGAGAGATGTATTAATGGCTGTCGTTGACTCTTCCCTTCAAGGAGGGTTTTTCAGCCAGTAAATAATTTCTGACCCAAAGCAGAAATGGGATAAGGGGGTCGGGATACACTTCCCGCTACAGCTGGGTGAGTAACTTTAATGACCTTTTTCCCCCCCCAAGTATATTTTGTGTAATTTTCTGTTGGTGGTTGAAATATTCAAAAGAAAAAATAGCTGAGTAAGTAATTTGGGGCTTGTGGTTTTTCAAGTGAGCGTTGGGTATTTCATTATTTAAAACTTGAGGCTGTAAACTGAGCTACTGGGTAATATTTACTTTCCTATTGGACTGGTTGCAATTACAGGATCTTTTATTTTTTTTTGACGATTTTGAGTTCACTTCCTTTTGATAAATATTCTTCTAAGAGCTGTCACTGCTTTCTTTGTATCCACGGTACGTAACGAGCAACGCCATGGGGGTGGTTTGCGGTGTTCATCCCGTGCCGTTGTCGTGGTTCGGGCCACACTGGCCAATGCTAATGACAGATGGGCCTTCCTCCCCCCCTCCCAAAGAGAGGAGGGGGAGAGATAAGGAGATTTAGAAGTATCACACACAAAATTGTGGGTTTTCACGGTATTGTGGTGGTTGATAATAGAGAAACATTAAAGCCACGTTGGGTGCTCTCTGGGTACGTTCTTGACTGTAGGAAAACCTGGCCGGGGCGGGGGCATTATGGGCTGGAATAGTAAAAAAAAGGAGTCAACCAGGGGTTCCTCTGAGGATGCTGGATGATATTTTAGTGTCCTCTGAACATCTGCAGAGCTTCTCCGGGAAGTTGGAGCAGCTCCTTGCTCCTTAGAAGAATGTATTATTGAAGATGCATTAAAATTTGAAGGTGCTGCTCTGCAGAAGGGTTGTCCTTGCCAGTGGGACACGCTCGGCAGCTTCTCGGCAAAGTATCTTCCAGGATAAAAATCATGGTGAACCCTCAGCTGGGGGGGTGTTGGGGTCCCATGAGCCCGGCCCGGTGCTACCTCGGGGTTGGGAGGTGTCTGACCCCATCACGCCGATGCCACCGTCGTCAGCGCCAGCTGAATCGCGCCGGAGGGGAGTGACAGAAATGCAAATAGGCAAGTGAAGTGGAAATTCCGCCTCTCCCCTGAGAGGCGATGCTAAATGAGTTATTTTGGTTAATTATTCACAGTTCTTGGCCGTGGGATTGTCCTGCCGCCGTGCGTGTTGGGGAGAGGACGTGCCCAAGGGAAGGGACGTGGCCGGGAGGTTGAAGTAGAGATTTTCCCAATCTTCTGAAAAGCATTCCTGGTGGGAAGGAGCACGTCTCGGTGCTGCAGTGAAGCTGTGGCAGGCGTTTCCCAGAGCAATTCTCTGCTGCTTCCCATTTTGGGACTGGGAACCAATTCATTCAGGAGGAGGAAAGGCGGGTTGCAGCGAGGCACGTCCCCTCCGGAGATCAGAGGGCTGCGCTCCCACACTCTGCCTTTCCCTTCTCCGAAATCCGAAGGAGGGACTCCCTTCCCGTAGCACGGGCTGCCTTTGCAGATTTTTTTTTCCCTTTGGAACAGCAAATTGGGAGGATTTGAATCGGCTCCAAGCTGTGTGCATCGTGCCCCATCGGCTGCTGCAGCAAAACAAAATATACTAAACCCGTTTCCCACTCCGGTGCCCCTCAAGCTGCTGATTTAATAGAGGTAGAGGCTTATTTAATAGAGATAAATACCTTGGAGATGCTTTAAAAGTTGTTCCTCATCCGTTTCACTGTAATGTGGATCTGCTAATAGTGGGGACGCTTCAGAGCACGCGTTAGGAAATGTCTACAATCTCTAACGTGTAAAGGATTTCTTTTAATTTTTTTTTACTCTGCTAAATCTCGTTTTATTGAACCTTTTGGCTTTATCTCTTCCCATGTCTGCTGTTTTTAAGCTCTCCCCCTAATGTAGGTCACACTTCCACGTTTTACGCTTGAGCCGCTGTCTTGAAGCGCTATCTCTTGTAAAAGGAAGAGAAATACGATCTCTATAGAAATAGGGCTTCGTTTTTGCCATAGTAGTCATTTCCTCTTGCTTAATCCCAATTTAGTTGGGTATCGCTTGATTGCTGCTCAACTTCAGCGTTTTGGAGTGGTGCTATGTGATAGGATTGTTCCTCTAAGCTAATTTTAAGATAAAATTGTTGCATAGTGTGTCCGAGTACAGGGTTGGCTGCCCCTTTTTTTTGCCTCCCTTGATTTGAATATAAAACACACTCCTTGAATCCTGAGCCTTTTTGCAGGTTTAACAGCCTTTTTCTCCCAATTTTGGAGCTTAAGACCCCACATGAAGCCACTCGCCGTGTAGTGAGTCCCATCCAGCTTCAGGTGTTTCAGAGGAGGGGTGGGTTTTTAATGTTAATCACTTCATTAGCACCGAGAGAATCTTGTAGGCACGTGGTGTGAGAAGGAAAGCGGCCAAATTACTCCTGGAGAGGTTGCGGCTCCTTCGTGCGGAAGCTCCCAGGCTGGGGAATTCTCCGTTCCCGGCTTTCCTGGTCTCCTGAAACAGCTGGAATGGTCTGATTTTTACATATTTATTCCTTGATCACACCTAATTTTTGCAAGTGGATGGCATCCCTCATAGCTATGAATATTTTTCTTCTGCTTCAAAGCTAGAGGGTCTTTGGGCCATGTTTTATCTCCAGTTTTGGGAAGATTCAGCCCTTCCACCCATCTGCCCCAGCAGTTTGAGTCACCGTTGTTTCTGCTGGTCTGACTTTGCTTCTCCACGCTTGTAGCTCTAGTTGTTTCCTTTTTTGTGTGTGTGTTGAAGATATTAGGAGATCATTTGCTCTGTTCTCCAGCAAATTTGACTTTTCAGGAGCAGGTTGTGAGCGTGTGTGTGTTCTGGGTCAGCCCAGTGGTTCCCATCGCTGTCTTTGATCTGAGCAAATGCTTCATGAAGACTCTAAGAAACAGGGTAAATGCAGGTCCAAACCTTCCATGGTTGTTTTCTCGAGCATTTTAATGCTCAGCTGCTTTGAACTGGTGTGTCCATAGCCACCAGTAGCCCTACCCTCTGCAGTTTTATTAGTGAGTTCCATGGAGTAACAGAGTTCTGTCAACGCAGGTTTTTCAACCAGTAGTGTAAGAATCCCAGAATGGTGGGGGTTGGAATGGACCTCTGGAGATCATCTCCTCCAACCCCCTGCCAGAGCAGGTCTACCCAGAGCAGGTCCCACAGGAACGTGTCCAGTGGGGTTTGGAATGTCTCCAGAGAAGGAGACTCCACCAACTCTTTGGGCAGCCTCTTCCAGGGTTCTGCCACCCTCACAGCAAACAAGTTCTTCCTCATGTTGAGATGGAACTTCCCCTCTTCCAGTTTGTGCAGTTGCCCCTTGTCCTATCTGACCTGGTCTGACCCCAGAGCTGACCCTGCTTTGAGAGGAGCTTGGACCAGAGACCTCCTGAGGTCCCTTCCAACCTGAGTTACTTTGCAACGGAGGGAATGCTTCAGTCCTCTTGCATCTCAAGAAAGGGAAGGCGAACGGACCACACTGAGGAACATCCAGCTCAACTTGCCTTCAAAAGGGCAACCAGACACTGGAGATCTTGTTGTTTGTGAGACTTGGTCACCTTGAGTTACCCACAATGGCATGTCACGTAATTTTAGGAAAATGCCCTATGTTTCCTCCCTCCTTTAGGCTGCTGAGGTTTCTGAAGGGCTTCTTCAAAACCCCATCACCACAGCAGAAGATATTTGTTAATGCTGGGGCTGAAGGAGGGGATTAAAGGCTCAATGTGCACGGCTTTTCTGGTTGGCTGCTGCTGCTGTTCTTTAATATATAGTGACAGAAATGCCATGATGTGCGCTGCGGGCCCCGGATCGGTGATGGAGCGTGTCCAGGCACATGTTTTCAGAGGTCTTTCCCTTTGTAAATGTTTGAGAAGGCTGATGGTTTCTGTAGAGTCTCCTGTCTGCCGCTTGCAGGTTTGATGGTCTTACTCCTGCCATTGAGCAGCGTCAGGCTGGGACATCAACCTCTTGGCTCCGATACTCTGTTTTCGTGGTTTGATGCTTCAGATCCCTGTGGATTTAAGGTGGTTCCGCACCTTTCCCGCGATCTCCAGGGCTGGATGAAGCCAGTGGGTTATGGTGTGTAGGATTTTGCACTGGGACTGGTGGTGGCTCTGGTTTCAGAAGCAAATCCTCCCTTATACCGTCATCCCACCATGCCTTTTTGCAAGAATAGCCTGTTTTTCTCAAAAAGCAGATTATTGGTTTAAAGTATCATGGAACTACAGACAGAGGCCCTCAACCAAGGACTGGAGAAGCCACCAAGTGCTTTAGATATTGAAGATGAGCATCTTCTGGGGGGACGTGGCTGAAGTGAAGGCACCAAACATCAGAGAAGTGGAGCGAGTTCACCTATTTGTGTTGTGTTTTTTCTTTAACTATTATTCAGTAGTTATTCCTTCATGCTTGGAGCTCTCTTCAGTGGTTCCCCTTGGGAGCCAGTGCGATTTCCTGACATCCTGGAAAGTGGAAGTAACGACAAATATCAAGAAAATATTACTCAAAGCTCTTGTTTCGAAGCCGAGCTTAAGTAAGAGTTTAATGGTGTTGGTGCCAAAGTATTGACTCGGTCCCCGATCCAGAGCTCCCACTTGCTTGGCTTTAACCAATGTATGTTCAGAGCCTTTTTTTGGTGCTGGAGGGTTCTGTCATCACACTTTATTTCACATAATTACCTGGGGTTTGGGATGGAATGAGCTATTCTGAAGGAGGCCTTTACAATCCCTGCCTAATAGCTCCTTTTCTATCTGAAACACCGTACCTTGAGGTAAGTGTGTTAAAGGAAACGTAAGTGGATTATGCAAAACAGTCTCCTCAAATGAGGTTTTGAAGCATCAATCAGCAAGTTGGAGGTGTCCGAAGCCGGGCGATTCTAACGGTTCCTTTCTGCGGCTGAAACAAAGTTCTCACGTGAGGAAGATTTATTGGAACCCTCCCTCACACCACAACAAGGGGGGGTTTATAGTTTCTCTATAAATTTCTCTACAGTCCCAATTTTTAGCTGTAGGATTTCAGTTCTCCCATTAAATTAATCCATTAGGCTTTGTGGCTGCTCTGTTCCACCAAGTGCTCTTCCTTTGATGCCTTGTTATTCCAGTGCAATTTGTTTCCTGCGCCTGCCTTGGGATTGCTATCAAGTGCCTTTTTTATTACGGGTTCACTTAAAACGTTGGGGTTTGACTGCGAGCGTTGCCTTCTGCTTCCCGGTGGTTTTGAGGGATGACAAGTGTCCTGTGGCCCCTCCTGGAGGGAGCGTGTTGATGTGGGAGGGATGAAAAGGCGTTTCCTTTGGTGTTTGGAGCGTGTACGGAGCTGGATCTCATCCACAAGTCCTTTCTCGCTGCTTGGAGAACAGCTAAACTCTTATTTTTTTCCTCTCTTGATGGCTTCTGTGTTTCACATGAGTCTGACCATGATGTCCCTTCGCTGTTCTTGCAGGTCAGATGCCGGGGCCCGGATCCATGATCCCTGGACAGCCCATGCCGGGCCGGATGATGCCAAGCGTGTCGGCCAACATCCACCCAGCCGGCGCCGGTCCCCCGCCACCTGGCATGTCACCCATGTCAGGAAACCTCATTGGACCTCGTGTTCCTCTGGCAGCTCCAAACGGCATGTGTAAGTGCATCTCCAGCGGAAAAAGGTTCTGAATACACCTGGTGTGGCTTTTCTGTCACTGGAAAAGTCACTGTAGTCAAAACCCCTTTATCTGATGTGGGAATAATAGGATCTGTGCTCTGTGGCCACCAAAGACTGGTGCCAGAGGTGTGCTTGAAGCTTTAAGTGCTTGTGTCCCCTCCGGGCATCCAAACATACTCCATTGTCCTTTATTTTATTTATAACCTCCCTTATTTTATTTATAATGACGCTAAGGCTCTGTGGGCATCATCAAAAACCTCTCTCGGCTTCGGTCTGGAAGAATGCACGGCAGAGGTTCAGGAATTCAGCTCACAGCTAAGTCTTTAAGTGGTGGAGCTCAGAATATAATTCAGCTCAACAATAACGTTACTGGAAACTTAGCGGCATGAAATTAAAAAGAGGAAGTCCTAATTAGGAAGAAGCAAAAGGTATATTGGGAATGTTCCTTGCGTGATATAAATACGCCTCTGAAAATGGAGCTGATTTATGCGAGCTCCCCCAAAAAAAGCAGCTGAAGTCAGTAGCCACCATGTGGGTGTTATTTGAATGAGAGCGAGAACGTGGCCAAACCCAGAAAGCAAGAAGAGAAGGTGGGGTGGCTGGTGCAGGGTGCTCCGTCACAAATTCCTCAATAGATTTGGAATTTACCTGTGTTCATTCAGCCTGGGACAAGCTGCTGGTCTGCGTCGGCACAGCCCAAAGATATTAACCCCCAAAAAGGTTATTCAGCGTAACTGTCCTCACGCGGGCGGGAATCCCCATCCCTTGTAGCACCTCTCCCAAGAAATAACTGGGAAAAGCCATCCCGTTTTGGCTGGAGCTGCAGGGGGTTGCTGAGGAGCCCTGACTCATCGGTGTCACGAGCGTGAAATGCTCCCTTCTGATGCTATTTCTGCTCAGACACTTGCTCCTTATTCTTCTCGTGTTCCAGCTTTCCTTCATTTTCCTCCCCTTTTTTTCTGAGCCTCTGCCACTGGGAATATCTTATGTCAGGTTGGATTCCTGCTTGCTCTCTTGCTTTATCTTCATTTCTGGCTTTTTTTTTCCTCCCCTACTAAACAAGTCAGTCATGTTCCATTAATGTCTCCTCTCGGTGCAGGAAAGCTGGCCTTTTGTATCCTCCCTTTCTTCCCTCCTACTTGCTGCATCTGTGGATTCCTCTACTTTAACCTACATTCGCTCTTCCGAGCTTAAGTGCAGGCTCTGTTTATATAAAAGTGTATTGTTCCATCTATTTTAAATAGAAAAGAGCCGTCATCGAAAGGCTGGAGCGCAGAGCTGGGAGATGAGAAATGCTAATTCCAGCTCTGGAAGTTGCTCCGTGTGAACTTTGCCAGCTCCTGAGCTGCACGTCTGGCATCTTTGCTGTAAAAACAGGGGATCTTTTTCCTCTTTCACAGAGTCCACGCGGTGCTTAGTGGTTGAAAAGCACAATAAAACATGCGGTGGAGCTTCACGTGAAGCTTTAGGGATGGAGAAGCCGTGGCTTGGTCCTTTCATAGAATCATAGAATCATATGGGGTTGGAAGGGACCTCTGGAGATCATCTAGTCCAACCCCCCCGCCAGAGC
>JAOXNO010000013.1:493399-505645 GCA_028565335.1 Limnodromus scolopaceus
TGGTGGGAGGTGTCCCTGCCCAGGGCAGGGGGTGGCACTGGAGGGGCTTTAAGGTCCCTTCCCACCCAAACATTTCTAGGATTCTTGCTGGAGAAGGGATGTGATATCGGGAAAAATCCTGGCTGTGAGGCTCACTCCAAGGGCCGCGCTGGGCTCTGCCCCAGAGGGCAGAGAGCTGAATGGCTGCTTGCTTTCCTTGTGCTTAGAAATGTTTTCTGGAGATCAGCATTCCCCAAAGAGGCCCAGATGGGTAAGTGTAGTCTCATTCGTGCTCCAGGGAGAAAAATGCCGTGGTGCCTGTGTCCCTAGGGCCTCTCTGTGCTGCAGGACGCGCTGGCTGTACAGCACAGGAGCTCCTGAGGTGACTTTGTCCTCTGGTTACGTGGTGATGAAGCACCTGAATGGCCTGTAGAATCTGAATGACACCTTTATGCCTCTGGGCCAAGCCATCAGTTTGATCCGTCTGAGGAATCACCAAGTACATTCTTTGTGATTTCCTTTCCGTGGTGAGTCAGGAAAGGATTATGTGTCCCCTGAAACGAGGAAACGGAGAAGCAAAGTAGGCTTGGTCATTCCCAGTGTCAGCAAGTCAGCAAAGCTCTGGCTTTAAACCGCATCTCTCAGCTTTTTTGTACAATGCTCAGATGTGAAATGCTCCGGTTGGGAATTGCAGGTGACCTTCCAGGACTGAAGGGGTGAGGGCTTGCATTGGCCCTCCCTCCTCTGGTTCTGCTGGAAATCCCAGCGGTGCTGCTGCTGCTGCTGCTTCTAAAGACTTTCAGGTGTTGAAGAACCAGGTGTTGCAATAGCGATGTATTCCCCCCTGTAAATGCGGGTTGAGTTTCGGTGCTTGCTAAACAACTGCATTTTATTTGCTACTCAGCTTTTACCTTTTAAAAGGAGATTGATGGTCTGAGAGCTCAGACCTAAGTTAAATAAAATGGACTGAGCAAGATGAAGCATTTCCACGTGGAGCTTTAACTCACGGGCAGATATTCAACGCGTGATATTCCCTGCTGAGCCGGGAATAGTTCTGAGCGGTTCTGCCCTTGGTGTTGCAGCGAGGAGGAAATCTTGGGGGGAACTTGCTAAGTGGGACAGGAAACGGGGTGTAGCAACCACAGGTAAGAGATTCAGCTGTTAAATGTGGGATCCTCGCTGGCTCTGAAAGCAGAATCACATTTGTTGGTGTGTTTCCTAACGTGGTGAGATTTCCTGGTGCATGTGGTTTTAACAGGTGCTGTTGTCATCTCCCTCGTGGGAGAGAGCCTGAGAAGGGAGAGAAGGTGAGAATTAGCCAGAGCACACGTGCAATGCAAATCCAAATGATCTGCTGTCTGATGCTTCAACAAAAAGGTTACTGACATGAAGGGAGGTGATAAGAAGAACAATAGCATTTGCCCCACGATTACATTTGCCCGCAGCGATGAGCCGTCCCCGTCCCCGTTGGTTTCAAGTCTGAGTCATTCTTACATTAGAACCTCACAGGTGCCGGTGTGGTCGGTTGCTGTGAATTCCTCCTGAGCTCTGAGGAGCTGGAGGTCGTAACATTCAGTTATTTATATCTGTCCGAGTTTCTGTAAGATCTTGTCTTTGCTTTGGGTGGTCCCAGGCCTGGAGCCAGGGTCGTGTTATATATTTATAGAGATGTTCTGTGGATCTGATCCTTGTAACACCTGATGTTTGGTGATATACTGAATGTTTATACATATTTGAAGTAATACTTACTTTATGTGCTGCTTCCCCATGGTGTTGTCAGGTCTCACCCGTCCAGAACCAGTTCCTTATGTGTTAACTAAATGCAGTGAAATATTTTTACTCACAGGAAAAAGCTTCCCTGGATTTTTTGTGCCTGTGCTGGCTCTGCAATACCGGCTTCACACTTTTCTGCAAATCCCGCTCTTTTCATGAAGATCTGCACTTAAGTTTAAGGGACAGTTAATGTTATTTGTCATAACCTTGGAGAGGACATGCTGGGCTGTAGCAAGAGTAATGGCACCGAGGCAGCTTGCCAGGTTGGTGTTTCCACCCTCATTTGTACACTGTTTGTTTTCTTTTAAAGGAAAACATTTTTGTCCCCGTTTGGTCTCCCTCTCGCCTGCTCCCCTGCCGCGGCGTCGCGATCACGGAGCAGAGGACATCGCCTGGTCACCTCTGCTTTCCCCCGCAGGTGGTTGTACTAGAGGAGAGACCTTGGCCTGGTGACAGATCATCGCACTTTGTACCGCGGCTGCCTTTGCTGTTTGAGCTGCTGACTGCTGCCTCGCGTGCTCCGTTCCTAATTCTCTACCACAAATATTTTGCTTTCCCTTCTGAAATGGCCAGCGGCGGTTCTGGTTTGAAGGGACGTCACTATCTGGCAGGATGCTGGGCTGGCAGCACCCCGGACGGACGAGAACAATCGTGCTCCGTTGCAGAGCTCCCAGCCCCCAAGTCACCCCCCCGGAGCTGCTGTTTCAGAAGCATTTCTGGGCTTGATCGATAAATGACAGATTGCCAGAGATAATGTCTGTGCGCTCCTGGTGATAATGGAGCGTGGTGCTGCGAGATAATGAAAGCTTTCAGGGCTGGGAATGCGCGCTGTTCGGGTGCTCTGCGGCGCTGTGTCTCTGCAGCAGGGACCTGTGTGGTGTCTGTGGCAGTCAGGCAGGTGCCCTTGGCCATTTTGAGTGCTTTTTCCACCATTTCTGAGCTCTCCCGATGCTTCTTGTGCTGCTTCCAGAGGTTACATCAGACATGCTGCTAGCTGGGAGCCAAGCGGAGGTTTGCTGTGGCAAATGACTGCAGTGGGGGTGAGTCCAGGTCTCCATCCAATGCTGTCTCTCTGGGACCTGGTTCCCCAGTTGGAAAATGAAACTGGACTTGCTGGGTCCACCCAGGAACGTCATGGCATGGAGGGGATTGAATTCCACGAGCATGCTGCCCCTGGCTGCCTTCCCCTCATGCTGTGGCCCTTCTCTCTGTCCTCCAGGCAGGCTCTGGTGTCACAGCGTGAAGCTTCTGGGTACTTTAAAGAGGGAACGCTTTTCTCGAAGCAAAGTTAAAATTGGTTTCTGAATTATTGACATGAATAGTGAATTTAGCTGCTGCTGTAGCAAAGCATTTTAGCAAGTGCCGAGTCCTGTGGGCTCCAAAAATGCAGGAGAGGATGAGGATTGTGAGATGGCCGTGCAGCCCAGCCCTGCTTTATGGCACGTCAGGTATTTGCCGGCCGTTTCCCACTCCTGGCTTGCCACATAAAGGTTCTTCTGTCCTTAACTACAAATTTTTCCATACTGTGTCCTTGCAATTGCCCAAGAGGCCCAAGAGGCTTCCCTTAGCTCTCCATTCCTGCTTTCTGGCATGGTTTTAGGGAGTAAATACCACCTGGAAAAGCCAAATCCCTCCATTTCTGCTGGGCAGGAGGCATGGTAGGGAGAGAGAAGGGCCCCGTGCTCTGTAAGAGTCTCATTCATGGGAATTGCCACTCCTGGCGTGCCTGGGAGAAGGGGAAAAAAGAGGAGACAATGCAGATTAGATGAGGCAAGAGTGTGCTGCAACACTTGGTGGTTAATGCTGTTCATTGAGAAGGTGTTTGGAAACAAAAGGGATATGTCTAGAAGCGCTGGCTGGTGCCTTGCCCGGAGTTTGCAGAGGTTTTGTTGCAGGTGGGACTAATTTCCTCCCAAAGCATGTGTGAGAGACCAGGAAAAAGAAGGGCAAGCTCAGGGCCGATGTACAAGCTGGATCTGAGGTGGGGACACGTCAGGCAGCCTGTGCCTTGGAGTATCCCCCGGCCGTGATGGAAGATGTTGCTTCCAATCCGTTGTTTTCTAATTGCCATAGACAGTGTTTTCTGGCAGCAGCCTTGATGAATGGATCTCTCCCTCTCACGTTTCAGCTGGGAGGGAAAGCAGTGGAAATCTGTCTTTCCTCTCATTAGCACCGAACGTGTGGCAACTGATAAAGCCTTGCAGGAGCTCAGGGTTAATCCTCCTGGAAAGGAGCTCTTCCTTATCTACCCAGACCTTCTCTCTGGAGGTCCTCGGGTGGAAATGCCCCAAAGCAGCTGGGCTCAGCCCCTTGTAGGGATTGTCTCATTGATCAGATCTTAAAATGTGGCTTTACAATACTTTTTTTTTAATTAAAAAAAAAAGGGTTTTTAATATGTTGGCGCTTATATTTCCGTGTCAGAATAACAGGAAGGTTGAGCAGGTGAAAGGAAAATGGTAGAAAGCAGGAGGCAGAAGCGGAGGCATCGCTTTGCCGCATCTCCCTCTCGCCTGTGAGCGAAGAGAGCGGGGTGGCTCTCGGGGTGTCGTGAGGACCAGGAAACGCTTGGAAAACCTCCAAGGTCTTTTCAAAAGAAGGTCTTGGGACGGTGCCAGGCACAGCCCTCGAGGTCCTGGGGGAAGAGCCGCTACGAGCCTTCCCCTTGCTGGGCAGCTCAAAACAGGCTCTGTGCTCCAGCGTCCTGCAGCTCCCAGCATGACTGCTTAGGAAATAAGCAAAATCTGTATTTTCTGCGGTGCTTAAAACCTTCCTGATGAAAAGCAGCAGCGCTGCTGGTGTGGGCCTTTTCCAGCGTTCAGGCAGAAGCCAGTCCTGGCTTGAAGTAAGGGCTCCTGCTTCTGTTCTAGGACTTGCCTCTGTTTTTGACCAGTCTTGCTCAGCCACCCTCTTCAGAGGGTTTAAAATCTCACAGCATCCCGAAGGGATGTCTTCCCTCGGGGAATACGGGAATTGCTTTCTCAGGATCCTCGTTTCTGGTTCCTGGCCATGTTTCTGGCCTGCCAAAGCAATACTGCGTTGAGCCAAACCTTCCTGAACTCCTTGTAAACCATCTATCTCGCCATCTTCTCCACCCACCCGCTGCGTTGCACAACAGCCCTGTTTCCAGGCTGCCGAGATGCTGCCGATCTTGGCGTTGATGCTCCCTGGTTCCATTCGAAGAAACGTCAGGCCCGTTGGGAAATGTGGGAAGCAAACCCCACTGGGAAGCCAAAAAAAATTTGTGCTTCCTCCTGCTGGAGAAACGCACAGTTTGGCCAAGTTTTGAAGCTAGTGAGATACCTTTGTATGATCATGTCAGTAACAGGTATTAAATTTTCTCCTGAAAGGTGGACTGATGCGGTTACCAGTAAGCTGAGGAGCTGTAGAAAGTTTGGCGAAAGTAGCTCTTGCTGATGGAAGAAGAAAGAAGGATGAGAAAGGAGTTTGGGAACTAGATCTCCAGTTGGAGTTTTCTGCATGTCTGCTGGAATTCTTCCAGGGCTTTCTCCGTTGGGGCTGGATGTGCCCAGCACGTGGCTATTGGTCATGGAAGAGCCATGGGGAGCAGGGCTGAGAGCAGGAAATCTCTGATTAAATTTGAGTCATGGCCCCAGGCAGTTTGTCACGATCCTTCCTCCTCCTCCGAAGGTGAATTGGGATCTCTCCTCCTTCTCCGAAGGGGAGTCGGGGCTGAGGCTGCTTCCCGTGGGAGCCCCGGCCAAGCTGCTCTTTCGCAGGCGTTGTGCAAGCGCCGGGGTGCCGTGCCTCGCTCAGGTGCGTGGGTTGTGCCGGGGGAATCATTGCCACAGCGATGATTTGGAGATAGTGAAAACAAAAGAGGCTTTTACCACTGAAGAAGGGAGGGCGAAGAAATTGCTCACAGCAGGGTCCTTGGGGCAGCGTGGGGAAGTCTGTGCCCATCCTTTCCCTTCCTCTGCATAAAAAGCTGTTTTTCTTCCGTGCAACGATGCTCTTGTCTTCCCAAAAGCAATTCCAGGGTGCTTGAGCCCCCCCATATCAGTGATTTTTTTTTTTTTTTTTTTTTTTCCTCTTGGCAAAATACCGGGAAGCAAATGTGTCCACCAGTGTGTGTAACACCAACGCCTCTTCCATCCCTTCTGCAGGAGTCACTGAAGCACTGACTTTTTTTTAGCACGTTTGGATAAAACCTGATAAAAATTGGCTGTCGATCTGCTTGGTTCTGCTTGCACCCTTCCTCCAACACTGTTCACTCTGCGACATCACGTTGTCCTCTCTCCAGGGAGTCAGTCTGACGGCTGCCAGAGAGCGGGGACAGCTTGTCTTCTTGGAAGGCCTCAAGTCCTGCCTTGACCTCTTGTTTGGAGAGGAGGAGGAGTCGGGACAGCCCAGTCCTCTTCAGTTTATAAGGTAAACCTGAGCCGTTGGTGGTTCTGCTGGGGCTCAGCAGGGTCCCCGGCACAGGGTGTTTCCCCCGTTGTGTCCCCTGTCACTGCAGCCAACACCGAGAGCAGCAGTGAGGTCCACGGCTGAGACCTGGCTCCCTTTGGGCTTCCATCTGGAGCCCAAGGACTTGCTGGCTGGACACTAAGTGAAGGGAAATGGCACATTGCTGTGCTTGACCTGCCCTGTCCCTCCCTGATGCTCACATTCAGTCCCCCTTCTCCACCAATTTGGGGCAATTTCTGCTCCAGTCCTCATTGCCAAGCATGCTGTAGGTCTAGAGAAAATTTATTTCAGCACTCATCTATTTGTGTCAAATAAAACTCCATCTAAGCAATTTGATTCCTTTTTATTATCTTATCCAAGAGAACAGTGCTGGCTTTCATTTTTATTCCCACTTCACTTTCTCCACGTCCCTTTTTTACGCTGAGGGTGGGGAGACCCTTGTCCAGTTTGCCCAGAGAGGTAGGAGATGCCCCATCCCTGGAGGGGTTCAAGGCCAGGTTGGACGGGGCTCTGGGCAACCTGGTCTGGTTGAAGATGTCCCTGCTTCTTGCAAGGGCTTGGACTGAATGACCTTTAAAGGTCCCTTCCCACCCAAACACCCAGGGCAGGAGGGTTTCACCCCGCACCGACAAGTAAAGGAGCAGTGACTGTAGGGAAGTACAGGACCTGGTGACTGTCACTGCCGTGGGGACAGCAGGGATGGTGCAGGCTGGATGGTCAGGGGGTGAGGAGGGGGACACACAACGCGTGTGTGGGCCAAGCCCCTTGAGACCTCCTTCTTCTCTTCCAGCGAGAGCGCTTCCGACCTCAAAGCCTTGTTTGACTTCGTCCAGACCTCCCTGACTCCCACCGACAGCGACTCCTGGAAGGGTCCCGTGCTGCTGGTGGACGACCTCAGCGTCCTGCTCAGCCTGGGTGCCGCGCCGGTGGCCGTGCTGGACTTCATCCACTACTGCAGAGTCGCCGTGTGCTCCCAGCTGAAGGTACCGCTGCCTCCACACGCAGCCTCCTGGTCAAAAGAGCCTCTGGAGCAAAGTCTGCCTTTCTTTTCTTTTTCCATGATGAGGTTTTGGAAGGTTTTGGCTGCCCAAGAAATTCAAATCATTGATCTCCGGTCACTCTTGGGAGTTGTGTTAGTCCCTGGAGAAGCTGTATAGGGTCTTTTGCAACTGGTTTTCCAGGAGAAGGGCTCTTTCTGTCCCCGTTGTGTGAGCAGAGCTCTGAAGTGTAAAATATTGTTTCTCAGAGCTTCTGGCTTTTCGGAGATCTCTACTCACACCCGTGTTGGTGTGTGTGTGGGAGGGCAGGGAAGGAAACGCATTAGGAAGGTGGTGAAGGGCTGATGAGTCTCGTGGGGGACAGAGATGAAGGTCCACTTGGAGGGGACGAGAGTCTCTGCTCCCACCAGTTTTCGGCGCTGCTCTGCGTTGCGCTGGCTGGTTTCTAAGGGCGTGTGATAGCGCAGCCCTTCCACAAAGATCTCCCCAGGGGTGTGCTAACTCCTGCGAGCGTCGCAGCCAGAAATCGTTACAGTCACCTCCATCCTTTGCTATTTACGTCGCAGCGTCCCCCCCCCATCCCAGCCACTTCCCTCGCTGCTTGAGTGAGAAATAAAAGTAGAAACGGTGTCGGGTTTTGTTACCCTGCACTTTTTGTGGTGCCAGGGTGTTTGTGCTGCAAATGCTGGCAGGGGCCGTTCTGCTCACTGAGAATATTTACCTCCAAAGCAGCTGAAAAAAAAAAAAAAAAAGATGATAAATCGTGCTAACACATTTCTATTTCTGTAAAGGATTTTCTGAAGCTTTAAAACTACATTTTAATTGATTGGGAATTTCATGTTGTTTTAAGTCCTGCACGGGCTGAGGCAGAGACTCTCAGGATGTATTTTTAATAAGAGCTGGTGTTGTTTTGGGGGAGCTCTTTGCTCCTTCCGAGAGCTGTGAAGGTTTGAGCATCGCAGCTCCGGCTGCGGCCGTTTGGCCACGTCTTTATTCAGCTGTTCTGAATTCAGAGAATTGCCATTTGTGTGTTTCAGGGTTTTCTATTTGTATCTGCTGTTTATTTTCCTGGTGGACTTTAGCTCAGAACCAGTTGCCGTGGCGGGGGATGTCTTAGCATTTGTGAAAGCTCCCGTTGGTATCTCCCTTTCCTTACTCTGAGCGGATTAGGAACCAGCCAGGGTTTCACTGCTCCCTGGTGCTCTCCTTCCAGGGGAACATCGTGGTGCTGGTTCACAGCAACGAGGATTCAGAAGATGAGGAGAACGAACTGGTTGTCAACTCCCTGTGTCATCACAGCGACCTGATCCTGTGGGTAGAGGGGCTGGCGACCGGCTTCTGCAAGGACGTTCACGGGGAGGTGAGAGCACGGGGAGGTGGCACACGTTAATGTCACATACAACACCGTCTGTGGGCCCAAGGATAGGCAAGATGTGTGATGTCTGCCCTGCGGGAGCTGGCCCAGAACCAGCCTGGTCTGCAGCATGGCTAAGGGCTAACAAGCAGCCTTGCTGTGGTCACTAGGATCTGCTGGAGCCACCAAGCTGTGACTGCGGGGATGGTCAGGGACATCCTGCCTCGTGGGGACTCCCCCACCCCTGGAAGCTGGAAGGGCTTTGTACAGCAGCTGCGGTGCTGGCTGACTCCTGCCCCAGGGTGAGGTCAGAGCGATATCTAGTTAGAATCATAGAATGGTTTGGGTTGGAAGGAACATTAAAGACGATCAAGTCCACCCCCTGCCCTGGGCAGGGACACCTCCTACCAGACCAGGTTGCTCCAAGCCCCCTCCAACCTGGCCTTGAACCCCTCCAGGGATGGGGCAGCCACAGCTTCTCTGGGTAACCTGGGCCAGGGTCTCACCTCCCTCACAGCAAAGAAGTTCTTCCCCAGATCTCATCTAAATCCACCCTCTTTCAGTGTCAAACCCTTCCCCATCCTCCTATTGCTACAAATTCCTGGGAAGCTGCCCCAAACTATCCTGTTGGTGGATCCTGGCCTGGATTGTCGTGATCCCTGGGCTGGGAGGGCGGTTGGGTCACTGCCTGGTCTGTCATCGGGGGCTGCCACCAAAGGGACAGGTTACAGTCTGATGGCTTTTTTATCAGTGACCCCCTTTCCATGCAGGCCAGCAAGAGGTGTGGGGGGTGAGGATGCTGTGACTGGGGCAGCCGAAGGGATGATATTCCTCTTCCTTTCCCTTTGCAGATCAAAATAATTAAGAGAGTGTCCTTGGAGCTGACGGCGGAGCAGGATCACGTCCAGATCTACCAGTATAAGATCCAGGACAAGAATGTCACCTTTTTTGCTAGAGGGCTGTCGGCTGCAGTCCTGTGACACTGCACGGCGCTGAGAGCAACCCCGAGGCCGGTACCTCTAGTCTGGACGTGCCACCAAACCCTCCTGGCTTGTGTCACCAGCCCCTTCCAGCCAACTGAACCAGGAGGGGAGCTTCAACGGTGGCGACCCGCATGCCAACGAGGGGATTAGCCATCTCACCGCTTGCCCCATCCCTTTGTCCTCCCACCACCAAGAGGAAGAGCAAAAACGTGGTGGAATGGCCCTTAAAAACATGTAAATACAAGCGGGGAGGGGGGTGCCCCGCGGGCTGGGAGCGCCTCACCTTCTCCTGTGTTATGGCAGGGCAGTGCCAGGCGCTGCTGCTGCTTGGTGGAAGGATCACCCCACCCTTGCAGGAGATGACACAGAGCCGGGTGGAGGCAGGGATGGTCCGGGAGCGTGTTGCAATCCTTACCTTTCTGCCAGCTCTGGCACAGGAGGGATTTGCTCAACTCCCAGCTTCCAGAGAATTAAAAAAAAAAATAAAAAATCTATATCTCCACGTATAGCCCCTCCCTGTGCTGCTGTGAGACCCAAAGGCTGCTTTGCTTGGTTTATCTTTTTTTGTTGTTGTTTTGTTACTTTCCCTCTTTTCACGTGGAACCACGTCCGTTTTGCCTGTGGCTTCCCAAGCTCGTCCTTGCCTTTGGGCTACAGACAGACGCTGGTGCAGGAGCCACTGCTTCCCCATCTCAGATCATCACCAGCGGTTCTGTCACCTGCCCGTATGAAGCACTACTAGGGGCTAATCACTAATTTTAATTAGGTAAGAGCGCGGTGATTAGGTAACTATGGATCTCTGTACAGGAACCGCTCCCCGTGGCTCCTTGGTGGGGGAGAGGAACGAGCTCCTCCTGAGCCTGGGTGAGGAGGTGGCTTTGGGTCCCTCCGTCCCCATGGACGTGAGGACAGTCCCGGGAGCAGACCTGGAGGTCTCCTGGTAGATGCTGGAGATAAATAACATCCCTCTGGTGAGGGACAGGAGCGACCTGGCAGGTGCTGTGTGGCTCCAGAGACGGGGTGACGACTCTGTGGGATGCGTTTCTGCTTCTTCCACACAGAAACGCTGCACGGCCCAGTGACCCGTCCTGCTGCAGGGCTGGAAATGGTCCCCTTTGGCTTGAATTTTGGGGGGGACCCTGGCAAATCCTGGGGCTTGGGGTGCCCAGCCCAGCCAGCTTGGAAGGAGCTGGGTCCAGATCTTGCTGTGCCCAAACCCCCGTGTGGAGGCAGAGCCGGGGACACCCCCATGGCTTGGGGTCCCGATTGTCCCCGAGCTGCTCAGGGCTCCTTGGGAAGGTTCCTGGTGGCTCGGTCTCCTCTCGTGTCACACAAACCTGGTGCCTCGTGTGCCTTGCTGGGGTAGAACCCCCTTTTCCAGCTGCCAGCCATGGAAATGGCAGAGCTGGTGGCTTTTTTTTTTTGCCCAGACCAATGTCTGCATCCAAGCCAGAAACCAGAGGCTGCCCTGGGCTCAGTGTCTGGGCACTGTGCGGGGAGCAGCACCCCGACCCCTGGTGTCCCCATGTCCCCAGATGTTTCCCCAGGATCCAAGGCCCTTCCGAACCAGCCGCTCTTTGCCTGCGCTGTGGCCCGGCAACCTCTGGGAGATGCCTCCTGGAGAAAGGGAGGTGAAACCTGTGCTGGCTCCCGGTTCACAGCGAGGACCAAACCCAGCGTGTCCTCCATCCCTGCCCAGAGGTGGCCTCTGCCATCAGGACACGAAGCTGGAGGCCGGTCTGGCAGCTCTGCTGAGCCAAGGCCACCTGGGGCAGCCATGACCCAACCAAGACCTTGGTGTGGAGCTGACGCTGCGGGAAGGCAGCGCGGAAAGAAGCGATTAGGAGGGATGGGACCGATGGCAGAACAGGGTGGCCTTGCCCAGGGTCAGCCACCATCTGCGTGCCCGGGGCCACCGCTCTGCGCAGCGCTTTGCGTGCGAGCCAGAGGTTGTGCAACACCACATCTCCACCGATAACGCCGGTGGGACTTGGCCCGAGGTCTCTGGTCCTTGTTCCCTCAGCTTTGGTGGGAGCAGCCCACGGCCTTGGCCAGGCAGCAACTGGGGAAAGGCCGGGACGGGGATGCAGGTTCCTTGGGAGAGGGTGGGATGTGATGGTATCGGGCAGGGCATTCCTGGGGAAGGGTGGGGGAAAAAGGGATCCCTTGTGGATCCCTCGCCCTGCAGATCCACAGGGGCTCTCGATGTCCTTCCCAAGCCGTGTGCCACCGACCCCTCAGGGCTCCCGGTGTGTGGCCCACCCCTGGGGACCCGGTTTGCCTCCGTCCCCCAGGGCTCCCGGTGCAAGGTCCTCCCTCCAGGTCCATCCCCTCTCCTGGGATCCCCTCCTTGTCCCCACATCCCCCTGCCCTGGCCCTGTTGTCCCCTCCGTGCCCCTCATCTCCTGATCTGACCCACCCCCCCTGCCGCTTCCATCCCTGCTCCACGTGTTCCCGCCACCACCGGAGCCCGCTGGCGCGCCCTCTCCGCCGAGGGGGCGTGACCTGAGGGGGTGAATGGGCGTGGTCATGCGAGGGGGCGTGGTTTTACGGTCGGGAGGGCGTGGTCAGGCCGGGGCTGGGCGTGGTTATGGGATGTGTTGGGCGTGGTCATGGCGTCGGGGGCGTGGTCACGGCGTCGGCGTCGGGGGGCGTGGCTCGGCGTGCGACGCTGCGCGCGCGCGCGTGGGGCCCGGCGGCGGCGGCGGCGGCGGCGGCAACGGGGGGAGGG
>JAOXNO010000013.1:519636-530265 GCA_028565335.1 Limnodromus scolopaceus
CCTCTTTCAGTGTCAAACCCTTCCCCCTCCTCCTAGGGCTCCCCTCCCTGATCCAGAGTCCCTCCCCATCTCTCCTGTAGGCCCCCATTAGGTACTTGTAGGCTGCTGGAACTGTTTGCAGGGGGGCTGTGGTGTCTCCATTGGTGGAGATACTCGAAACATGACTGGGCATTGCCCTGACCAACCTCCCCTAGGTCACCCTGCCTGATCTCCAGAGGTCCCTGCCAACCTTCACCATGCTGCCATGTCTGGGTTCAGCTCCAGCCCAGCTGTGTTACCCTGTGCAGAGTTGACCAGCTGAATATTTTGAAAATTCTCCACCATCAACTGCTCATTAGGGAAAAGCTTTGAAGGTAGAAAGCGAATCTTCTCAACTCTTGGCCAGGCGCGAAATAGAAGATGTTGACCTGCTGTTGGCTGGCTAGAAGTTATGGCGAGCCAGAACTGGTTTTTTTAGGGTTTGGATGAAGAGATGCTGCACTGGTGTATGCTGAGGGGACGACTGGTGGCACCAGGAGCAGATGGCAAGATGCGGTCCTTAATTCCGGTTGAGAAGTCGCTTTGTCTTCTGATAGCAATCAGCATGGAGCATATTATGAATTAAGTGGTGTATAACATAACACGCTTTCTAATCAGGATAAGGAGCAGCTTGAAAAAATGTGGCCTTGGGGCTCTTGAGAGTGTTGGGGGCATTTAATATTCGCTCTGCCCGTCTTGCGTTATGAATGAAGAGCAAATAAATGATGGTGCTTTTTCTTCATGCGATGGTAGAAGCGGAGGATGCCAGCTCCGGCGACTCGCCCTCCCCTGGCTCGTGGTGCTACATCAAGATTTTCAGCCTAGGACCTTCTCAGCAGCGGAGCTGTGGTACACATGGATGTCTGAGCCGTGATATTCTTTCATCCCCACCTGGTTGTGAGGTGTCCTTAGTCCCTTAAACAGCGTACTCTGCTGTGCTTCACAGCAAATTACCGATTAGACGATGGCAATCGAGTTGTTTCAGCGATTGCTTTTTCTCCTCTAACACAAGAATTTAAGAAAAGATTCTGTGTGGGGGGTGTCCTTCCGGTGCCCACCCCCGGGTGACAGTGACCATGGGAAGTGCTGCAGATGAACCTTGGAACGGAATGTGTCTTTGTAAAGAGAAAGCATCTTGACTGAAATCACACTCGTGTGGGGGTGAATTTCTGTAATCCAGGCAATAATAGTATTTTACGCTCTGTAAATGGCAGGAAGCACTAGAGAATCTACGCGATTGCTTAATGTGCAACTTAGTTTGGAAATGAAGAGACTTTAAAAACCAAACCGTGCTCTTTCCAGCCTGCTGTTTGCTTTAGTTTCTTACGATCTCTCTGAACTTCATTGTTTCTGTCTCTTCTACCTGAAGTGACCCGGGAACGCACCATATCCTATTGCAAGGTTAAGGGAACATCCTCGTCTCCTCTCCTTTCCAGGCAGGCTTTGTCTGGGATTTGCAGTCATGCGAAAGGAGAGAAAGACCCTGAATGGATTCGCCTTCAACACTTGTCCTACAATCAGAGCGTTTCTTTTGCTTTAGCTAATATTTGTTTGCAAAAATGACTTTGAATAGGAACAGTTCCTGCTTTTAACTTTTAAGAGCGCTGTTGTAGCACAAAGTTAATAAAGACTTCAGAATTTAATATGCAGCCCCCAAAAGCAAATATTACCTTTGGAATGCTTTGTGTTTTCTTCTTAATGAACCCTGATGTTTCACATCAGGTGAAGCGAGGGAATATGAAGTTTGAATATTGAGTGTTTTCTGCTGTAACCTCTACAACTTTTAAACATATTCCGATATCCCATATGTCTGTTCCCTTGCGGGGCACCGTATTTTAGGTTCTCTGTGTGACAAAACCTTTCTATTCTGCAGTAATTCCGTGTGCAGTGTTTTGGCATTGCAAGGTCTCCAGGCAGCGAGAGAGCATTCCCTCCCCTCTCCCAAAATCCTGGAGCATTCCTGCTGGTGTTGGACTTCAGGCAAACGGAAATTGCCTACAACTAAGAAAGTGATAGGGATTCTTATGGAAAGATGTAGAGAGATGCTAAAAGGTATGAGCAAAAATATTTATCCAGGTTTTCCATTTGCTCATTAGGCCAAAATAGTGGTGCTTCTGTTGCTAAAAGCCTGATTATTTTTAGTTGCGTTACTGGAGAGGCAGGGAAATAGGTAGAACATTGTAAAATAGTCCTGTGGGCATTAAATAGAATTTGATCTGGAATTAAAAGCGTAATGGCTGTGCTTGGGGTTTGTCTTCCCTCTTATGCTCTCCCCCATGTCGCTGGAAGTGGATGCTTAGAAAAGACTATAAAACAAAAGGGCACCTGTGATGCCTCCCCCAGCTTCTAAATGTTTGAGGCTTACAGAAATCCTAAGCCAGATATGTATAAAAACCCTTAATGGATTTTTTACCTGTGTGAACCTATCGGACCTTCTCCTCTAGTATTTTTTCCATTAAAGTCAGTGAGAGGGAATTGTTCCAAATGTCAAATGACCAACTGGTTTTAATGGGCAGCCTGGGTTTAGGTCTTGTATTGAATTCTCTGGCGTTTTCCTGTGGACAAAATGACTTGTTTCATATGTTTTTGGTCTCTTACTGTCTTAGCCTTATTCTGGAGAAGCCAGGAAAAATGTATTTATTTCCTCTCAGATAAAAATATAAAAAATCTTGGCTAATCATAGCTTTGAACTGTAAGGAAAAAAAAAATATGTCTTGCATCCAAGCCTTTCGCTTTTCAGAGCACTGTAGAGAACCACATGCTTTGCATTTAGCCTGAGATTTAAAAAAAGATGACTTTTTGAGGGTAGGCGGCTTCTGTTCCATCTTTCCTAGAAATTTGATTTGGGCTTTATTTTAATGTATTACCTTAACCTTTTCTTAGGGCTTTTTATATTGCGTGCTTTTTTTATACTTTGTAAATCAAATTGCAAGTTGAAGTTGACCGGTTCTGACATCTGCGATTCAGTTTGCACTCGGCAAACAGCCTTCTCCGAAGTCTTACATTTGATGAGAAGCGTTTGCATTCGTTTATATTTCACCACGTGGCGTGCTCCGGCTTAATCTTCTGAACTGCAGCTGTTTGTGCCTCCCTCCCTCGTTCCTCATGCGGAAAAAAAATAACTTTCTTTAGATTGTCTGAGCGGTAAAGCCTGTTCTGGTCTCTTCCCTCGTTACCGATGTGTTGCTAATAGTGAAAGCGCTGGAAGTGCTTCAGTCGGTGTCCAAGAGCACTTCCCTTAAGCCCGCCTCGCTGACAGCCAGCCTCAATCCTTCTTTTCTAATTGGCATTTTGGCACCTCCTCGGAATACTGCTTAATTCTTTTGCTGCTAAGCTCCTTTTCTTCCTTCCTTTCAGCCCCTTTGGTTCCTAGCTCTGTTCCTGCCTGTTCTCTCTGAGAACCAGCGGCTCACGGGCCGCGGGGCCCGACGCCTGTTGGGCTGGTGTTTCTTCTCCGCTTGTGTTTTCAGCCCTTCCTTCCCCCGGGCAAAAACCAGTCGTTTCATCAAATTGCCTGTAGGCTCATAACAAGCGCCCAGTGTGTGGTGTCTGTTTCTCCCTTCTGAGGAGGTACAATGCTGGAAATCTTTCTAAATGAAATCGGTAATGTTTATTTTCCTTTTATTTATGTATTTTCCTCACCTGCTTTCTTTCTTTCCAATTTCTAGCTGGATACAGTGCCTTTGCTGAAGAGTTGCACATGCTGGAATCGCCTGTTCCCCTGAGGTATTCCGGGATGGCAACCAGGTGACGACGGTTGAGGATGACCCTGACTGAAAAACTGCGCGAGAGGATATCGCGGGCGTTCTACAACCACGGGCTGTTGTGTGCTTCCTACCCCATCCCCATCATCCTCTTCACGGGGCTCTGCATTCTGGCCTGCTGGTGAGTCACACCGAGTACCTGTTGTCACAGGGGGGTGCTGCGTTGTGGGGTTTTCGGAGCAATGCCACGAACCCGTTCAGGTTTCCCTGTCTTATGGACTATGCCAGAAGCTCTTCTTTTTACCTTTTTATTAAATGTAGTAGATTTTTGTTATCTTTTTGCGTGGGACAGAAGACAGAGATAAAGTATCTTCGTGTGGTTAAATAAGTTAATAGTAAAAACTGATTAAATAAGTGAAGTAAAGCAATGAGTAATCCCCAAGCACCTGGTGGTGAACTCCAAAGCCATAAGTTAAAAATGGGCAGAAAGAAAGTTGATCTTTCCCTCCATCCTTGCATATTCTCTTCTCCCTGGAGCTTGTACTCTTCTTTTTCAGCCCTTGCCTTGGCACACAGGTGTTGTTTGTTCTTGTAAATTCTCCATTCTCTTTATGGATTCTAGTTTGGATATGAGTTGCATATCCAAATGAATATATTTTCATGATCAGAAATGTTACGTGAGCCTCTTAATCGTTTCCAGTGAGGCATCATTACTGGAGTTGAGAAAACTTTTGTGCTCAGATTTGGGCAGAGACAGATTCTGTCATCAAGGGTTTAATTCTAAGCATCTTGTCTCTTTTGGGAAAATAAACCCTATGTGATGACGTACCCTACTCCTCTGCTTTCAGAAAAGCTCCATGTGTGTTGATAGAGATACAGACCTAAGTTTTTCTTCGAGCATCACTGTGAATAAAGATGGACTTCTCTCACGTCTACTGTTAAAAGATTATTGAAGTGATTATTTTCATGTATTGAAAACCTGTGAGATCACTTCTCATGCCTGTGACTCCTCAAGGTTGCGAGCAGCCATCAAGGCATCGTTTTCCTGACTTCTCCCTGCTGCTTATGAATTCTTTTAGTTGTCAATGATAAATTTTATTTTTAGATCTCTTGTTTTATAGAAACATGAAGTGTCTACAAGGTCTGTGTGAGTGGATTCTACATCCTGGTTATCTTTGTTGACGTGGTTGCAATCTTATCTTTTTCCTCTATCTTTTGCCTTCAGCTTTGCTGCTTTCACGTGTCAGGCCTGTGTTAGCCAAAGCAGAATTCCACCATGAGCCTTGAGTCACCAGATTGCCACACCACAGCGCTCTTCCTGGCTAATTGCTTCATTAGCACTTCCAGCAGTATTAAGCTCCTATTTTCAGTTATCTTTCAGGTGCTGTTGCTGGGGTAAATGCAGAAATGCAAGGCAACTGCTTCAGTATAAATTGTTTATCCCTACAAATGTTGCATTTTGGAAGTGCTCAAAACAAAAACTCCCTTTCCTAAATTTAGGATTTTCCAGAGAAGAGGCTGTCGTCATTCTGCTCGGGAACCTTGTGCTTACTAGGTCAGAGCTTAGACAGGTTGACGTGGTGCTGGGAGACGTGGTTTAGTGATGGTGTTGCATTTTGTTTGTTGTGTGGGTGTTTATTTTTGTCAGACTTAGGTTGATGCTTGGCCAAGATGATCTTGAAGGTCCCTTCCAGCCTAAAAGATTCTATGATTCTATCTCATCCACCTCACTGTAAAATATGAATGCAAACTGTGCTGAAATTTGGAGAAAGAACCTGGTGGAAAGAATCAAGGTCCAGCTTCAGGGTAGAAGGCCACTTGGGTGATGTTTCTGTCCAATGTGATTGATAAGGGACCCTCAGCACCATTTGTGTAGTAATACAGATTAGTGTCCGAAACAAGCGTGGACCAATTAAGTAGTAGGAACTGTAAGTCTTTCTAATGAGGAAAGAAGGTATATGAGGGATCAAGTGGTTTCATACTGACTTGTCAATAGGGTCATCCTCCATGTTGCTGAGGTTAGTCCCCATGCCTGAAGAAGTGGGTGGAAAAAGAAGAGAAGGTAGTAGAGCAAAAACGAAGCATTCTCTATTCTTCAGCCTTAAACATGGTTAATTAATAAATCCTGTTGTTAAAGCAAGCAAGACTGGATCATACATCCTGAATTCTTGATAGGGAGAGAGGATAAATGGAGTTCCCTCTTCTCACCTGTGTGCACCCAGAATCAAGGAGAGCTTCTAAAATTCTACTGCAGAAGGAATTGACTCTCTTGTTCTTGATTTCCTCCTTCCCACCTCAGTAAAACATGACCATCGTTGTGTTCAGATAACCTTTTAAAAATAAATAAATAAATAAATGACATAAATTATATGGTCCACAATTTATCCAGTATCAGTCCTGGTTCTCAGTCAAGGTGACAACAGTTAATGTGTGGGTGTCATCCCTGTTCCAAAAAGATCTGGCCTCAAGGACGAGGCAGCGCAGTCACCACAGAGGGTCTGTTATGGGGTGTGGGAGCGTATTCTGTCTTGAACCTTGGAATCATTTGTGTACACACTATACATTTAATATTCAAAGCAAAAATTCCTATGACTCGTTCTTACTCTCTAGTTTTAATGCTCTTTGCTTCAGAGGGAGGGTTTACTGCTGAACGAGGTGTAGGGCTTGTTAGTTAATGTCTTGTTTTATTATATATCATTTTCATCATCCCACTTAAACGGAACTGCATTAAGAAGTTGCTGTCAGACTCTTTGTGTTCCAAATCCACGGAGAACAGTCTCCTCCGGGACCGCATGATGAAACTAGAAGCAAGTTCTGTGCAACGAGGCCTCTCTTCTGCTTCGCAGAATAAAGGAACCTGGCAGCTCAGAGCAAGGGGAATCTTTATAGCAAAAATAAAGGGGTTTTATTTAAATTCTTGAGGGTCCTGTCAGTGGGAAACAATGCAAAGCAACCACCATTTATTCAGAAACAGATATTGTTTGTGCACTTACCGAGGCTAAAAAGGGAACTGTTGCTGCCAAATATCTGGCCTTCTCTACCCTCTGGCAAGGCCTTTTTAATCAAAGTTCATATCTCTTATTAGCAATGGGTTTTCAGGTTTTTCTGTCTTTGTGATACTTCAGGCTGGCTAAAAAATAACAATGCTTTAGAACAGGCTAAAAGCTTGTTCTACAGGGTGCAAAGTGGAGGTGGTGGCTGTTTTAAGGCCATATATAACCTTCCCTGTTACCTAAGACCTGGCAGCTCTTGACTTCCCTTCATATGCACCAGCCCAAGACTATTCTGGGGTGTTGGAGATCTCCGCTTTGATTCTGAGGAGGAGGAATATGCGATTGTAGGGTTTGCAGTTTGGTTGCCAGCTGCCTCGGGCTGACCTGGCGCTGCTCCACCTTGGCTCTCTAAACTGTCTTGAAAATATGTAAAGTAGCTGGATGAGCATTTTTTGCTTCAACCTGCCTCATGCTCGGTAACCGAAATGTACTCCTGCTCAAATTCAACAATACCAACTTGTAGATGATCAATTTCTCCTTTAGTTTTGCAGAAGGATGTTGGGGTGTACCGTCACGTGGGCATCTAAAAAGAACCTTCTCAAAACCAAAACCTTTGTTGAGCTTTCCCGTCATCTGTTTCAGGTCCTACTTTTCTTTCTCTATCCTTTCCATTCTGGTGTTCACCTCTTTCCCTGACGGTCAAAAAAATCTTTATCTTCACGATAGACAAATGTGAGGAGAATCAAACCTGAGCGTTAGAAATCTCTTCCCTGGAACTGGCTTGAAGCAGTTCTCGTGTTCGGGACCTCAGCCTGTCACATCTCACAATCCTTGCAGCGTTCAGCGACTGTGGGAAGCCAGGATGCTTCTGACAGCTCAACAGCAGCTCTTGGTTTGGATTTTAAAGTATCTTTTTACTTAAAAGATGCTTTAACATCAGTGTCTGAAGTAGTCGGTCTAGCAAATTGCTCTGTGTCACTGGGTGGCTCTTTCTCGGTCTGTCCCTTTTTTTGTCCCTGCTGTCAGTCTGTCTCGGATGTCACTGACTGGATCAGCTGGTACCACGTGCCTGTATAAGACTAATTAAATTAAAGAACTAATTTTTTAGCGTCTAACTGAAATACCTTATAATATGTATAGTCTAGAGTGCATACTTTGTGTGTTCTTCCATGAGACATTCTCAAAACCTGTCATAGACACAAATCCTCAAATATCACTGTGATCTATCTATAAGTTTATATTCTGGCTTCCCTTATGGGGATGTTTATTTATGTTGTGTGTGTATTTATGTAGTTGGCTCAAGATGAGGGAGCTTTTGATGAGAGTCTCAACAGTAAATCCTCTTCCTGAGCTTTGCTGCAAAACACTTCCATGAGCAGCCTACGCTATCTAGATCATGTTGTGATAAGGGCTGTAGGAGCTAAACAAAGGTGTTTACAGACAACAGGAGCTGTTTTAACCTTTTAAAAGCAAATTTCCTGTGTTGCTGAACCTGTGCATTATAATAAAAAAATAATTCCAGGGAGTTTTTTTTGGTGTGCCAGACCAGCTGCTAGGAAGTCCTGTTCCTGATGGGTGTGCATCAGTGTCTTCTGCTATCACAGCTGCCACAAGACTTCTAGTCTCAGTAAAATGTAGAATCATAGGATGGTTTGGGTGGGAAGGGACCTTAAAACCCACCCAGTGCCACCCCCTGCCCTGGGCAGGGACACCTTCCACCAGACCAGGTTGCTCCAAGCTCCCTCCAACCTGGCCTTGAACCTCTCCAGGGATGGGGCAAATTTACTCTTTCCTCCATTGCATTTGCATGTACTTCCAAATTCTTTGGACAAGTTTGAAAATCCTAACATGAAAAATAAAACCCAACAAAACAAAAATCTTGGTCATTCAAAAATGCCGTTAAGGAGCTGTGAGTTGCTGTGTCCAGTGTTTTGGGAGGTGGCTTGACTTCCAGGATGGGAGTGGTTTATTTCCTCTACAGAAAAATAAACTTTTTTATTAACAACAGAAAAAAACAAATACTGGATTCTCAGCTGACCACCACCTTAGCTGCCCTCAAGTCTTGCTTCCTTCTCCGAGGCCTTGTGTAAGCCCGAGCCCGCTGGAAGCTGTGTACAAATTGCCATTGTTTAGATTAACTTTCCTCCTTCCCAACTTCTCAGGTGGCTTCCGTAGCTAAATCCAAGGCTTGCCGTGAAGAGCCGCTACATCTGTAGGAGGAAATCCTTCGATAGTCAAGGAGTTGACACACATCTCCATTCCACTCTGGCAACAGGGATGTTTCTTGGTGATGAAGTGGTTTTATTCAGATGTAAATGTACTAATGGCTGAGAACCAACGTGGTGGAGCAACTGACAGCCATCTCCAGAGGCTAGTTGTTTTTTAAATATAGAAATACTCTTTTTTTCCAAGTTTCTGTGGTATGTAAGCTGGCGTGTTAAGGCCTTCCTTTGTGGCCCCAAGCGCAGAAAGGGAATAGCAGAATCCAGAATTGCTTGATGTGACATGCTCAACACTGGCAAAACATGTGTGATTATGGCCAAGTGGTTGTTTTGCAGGCAGCTGTGAAGGTTTCAGGTTCTTCACCTTCCATGGTTGTTCTACTGCCAATTGCTGCTCCCACAGCTCTTCCAGCCCTTCACGTTAACTCCCTACTCCACCAACAGGGCTGAGATCTATTTAACATCGCTGTTAATGACCTGGATGAAGGAGCAGAGCACATGCTTGCTGAGTTTGTAGATCACGCCAGATATGGAAGAGCAGTCAGTACAGTGGAGAGCGTGGTTGCCGTTCAGAGACACCACCTCAAGTTGCCTCAGGGAAGCTCAGCAAAGGCAAAAAGGCAAACACAAAGCCCCTCACCTGGGATGGAGTAAGCCCTCGAAGGCTGGAAAGCAGCTTTGCAGCAAAGGGCAAGTTGGACATCAGTTGGGCAGCATATCCCCACAGCAGAAAGGCCAACTGTGTCCTGGGCTGCCCTAGCAAGTGTGGCCAGCAGGGTTAAGGGGAAAGGAGTCTTCTCACTGGTTGGCCCTTGTGAAACCACCATCCTGTGTCCAGTCTGGGATTTTGCAGTATGAGGAAGGTGTTGATGTGCTGGAGCAAATCCAGGGGAGCTATTGGGGTGAGGAGCTGTGGCCTATAATGGAAGAGGAGAAGCTGAGGAGACCAAGTATCTGGCCTACAACTGCTTTCTGAGAGGGTGTAGAGAAGGTGGACGCAGATTCTTCTCAGGTACATGGTGGAAGGACAAGAGGCAGTGGACAGATGGGAAATTCTGATAGATCTAAGGAAAAAAGCACTCATGATGGCAATGAAATGCTTGAATAGGTGCCTGGAGAAGCTGTGGGACCTCAGTCCTTGGGGATATGCAAACCCAGACTGGACATGGCTCTGAGGAGCCTGCTCTTGTTGCCCTCTTGGTTTGAGCAGGAGTTTGCACTGGAGCTCTCTCAAGATCCCTTCCACATGGAGGGTCTGTGATGTCTGGAGGTCACTGGTCAAAGCAGGACCAACCCCAAAGTTGGGCTCGGAGCCCTCTCTGGTTGGTATCTCCAGCAATGAAGAGTCCACAGCTACTCTGGGCTCTTCCAGTGTTTGACTGCTCGTATCATGAAGAATTTTTTCCTTATATCTAAGTGGAATTTCCTATGTTGTGCCTGTCTCCTCATGCACCCCTGAGACAAGTCTGGAGCCATCGTCACCATAACTGCTGATTGATTAGCTGAAGACTGTATTTTGGATTCCCTCCTCAGTTTCTTCCATACTGGACAATTCCAGTTCACCCAATGTCTCCTTTTGCCCCACGATCTCCTGCCACATGACCATTTTGGTGGTCTCCACTGGACTGACTGTGGTAACACAGGCTGGTGAGGCTCTGGAGGTCATCTGGTCCAAGACCCCCTGCTCACGCT
>JAOXNO010000013.1:530365-540974 GCA_028565335.1 Limnodromus scolopaceus
CTCCACTGGACTGACTGTGGTAACACAGGCTGGTGAGGCTCTGGAGGTCATCTGGTCCAAGACCCCCTGCTCACGCTGGTTTTGGGAGTGATATACTGGATGAGGAGGGTGAAGAAGGTGGCTCCTTGCACCTCAGGCTGGATGTGGGTGACTAGGATGAAGGGAGGGCTGTGAACATCTTCCTGGCAGGTAGCTGCACCAGGAAAAAAGCACTTGTAAAACATTCGGCGTCCAGGAGACCTTGGTGGTTCCACCACCCTTCACTTGGTGCCGTAGCTGTGACCTCTGGCAATGGTCAGGTCTTCACCGCCAACCGTGGAGATGTGACCATCAGTGTTTCCTGTGGCTTCTGGTGATGGAGGCTTCCTAATCCGGTGCTGCACCAGCGTTTCTGACAGTAGCCTGGTCCTAGAGATGAACCAGAGAAGCATCGCTTCTGGAGCCTGAGCTGCTCCACCAGCGCTGGTGAGGCAAAACCAGCCTGTCCCGTTGTTACTCTGGTTGTTCAGATTCCATGCCTCTAAATGAGTTAAGTTTTTTAAAAACATTATTGGTCTGACTCCTTAAAACTGACAGGCGATCGCTCAGGGAAATCCACCTCGGGCTAAGCGCGTAGTAGGAGTTTAAAGCATTTTCTTTAGATTTCTGGCCACGCTCAGTCATCAACGTCACTATCGTTTAGTGAAAAAATCATTCTTCCTTGGTCGCCTGTTCAACTCATTCTGCTTTGTTTATCGCATATACTGGATTTTTCAATTTTAATTTGTTTCTGTCTCAGCCTTGGGCTTTGGTTTTCAGCAGCTGGTTTGTGACAAGCAGGTGCTACGTGTTGTTTCGAAGGACTAAAACCGATTGCTAATTGTGAGAGGGAAAGGGGATGTGCCGAGTCTCCGGTTTGTGCCTTTTCTTGGGCATTTCACCTCTGCCGTATTACGACATGATCTTGTTATTCCTTTTTCTCTTCCCTCCCGTTGCACAATGAAATGATGATAATAATTAGATGTTGGGGTTTTTTGTCAGACTTAATAAAATAGCAAATCCGACAAGCTTTGCTTCGGATTTCATTGTTCTTTTTCAGCCTTTTGTTGTTCACTCTTTAGCTGCTGCTTGTCCCCTCCGTGGCCTTTGATGATTCAGGTGAATCCCTAACGAAGCAGGCAGAGTATTGCAGGAAAACAATCCCAAGGCCTTTATATTTATTCTGGCAATACTGCAAGAGAAGCTGAGCTATAAACGGAGAAGTATGTCAGAAATTTAAGTCCTGATAGATTGTCATGCATCAGAATGAAAAGAGAGAAGTTATATTGTCAGAAAGCCCAGGAAATTCAAGTCTCTGGTTCATTTGGTGCTGATCATTCCAGCTTCTTGGTCAATATCAGTCTTCTTTTTTCCACTAGTTCAAATCTGATACGGTTTTAATCACTTTCGAGAACTTCTGGGGCTAAAAACAGTATTCTGAACTCCCTGAAATTGCAGTTTCTCAACTTTCAAGTAGTTTGAAGTCTCTGTTGTGGGGTACCTGCTACAATCATTTGAAGATTGTAGTAGCAAAAAAAGATAATGTTTGATGTCTCCTTCCTACTATTAAAAGTGCTTCGAGGACCGATGAATTTAATGATGAATATTGAAATGAGTTTAAATCTTAATGAAGAAAATGGAGTCATTAATGTGGGGTTTGGGTCAGGAAAGCCGCCATCTGAATACAATGAATGTCTCATTTTTTGTGTGGGCTGCAGGGTAGTTGAAACGTGGCTGTATTTAGTCAATGTTTTTAGCACTACTAACCTTCACGTGATGGAGAGTAATCCCGGTGAGGTCCTGCAGGAACTTCCCTTCTTCTTCTCCCAGGACTTCCAGTTATCTCTTTCCAAGGGAGAAAAAACCCAATTATCTCTTGTGTTGGGGAAATACAAACACTTCCTACGAGAGCTAATGCCCTCTTGCATCACAGCCGTGTCTCCTGTCCTGCAGAGCTTGGATTAACCTGGAGTGCGCTCGTTTTTCACGACCCATTCATTTTTTGAGCTCCTTTGTCTAAAAGCCTAGTTTTAAAAAAATCAACCATAATGTTTCTTGCTTATGTCTTAACCTCAGTTACCCGCTGCTGAAGCTGCCGCTGCCTGGAACGGGACCAGTGGAGTACAGCACCCCCGTGAAGGATTATTCCCCACCCTCTCCGGAGGCGGCTCTGCAGCAAGGGGATCTCGGCGAACGTCCTGACTGGGTGAGTCCTGGGTTTATCAAGTAATATTTCTATATCTCCTAAGTTTAGGCTGTATTTGTGTTGTCAGAAAAACAAACGCTTGGCATTTGGAAGCACTAAAAGCTCTGAAATGGTGTTTACGAGCCCATTTTTCAAGGATAACTTTACCTAAGGCAAGTAGTGCACTTTTTAAAGAGTTACTAGGTTTTAAATAAGTTCAGTGATGGGTTCTGGGAGGACAAGCCTCCTGCTGACACACACGGCTTCACCTGCCCTTGGCCTCCTCTGAAGGGTGAGAATAGGATTTAGTCAGCCCTTTACTGTTGTGACAGCCTGTGGAGATGCCACCAGTAATTCCGATGGTGATTATAGTGTTGTCAGCCTCTCTCCGAAGGGATCTGAATTCTGGCTTTCAACCAGCTTATCCTTTGAAGATTAGATATATCGGGTATCCTTCAAAGCTGTCGGAATGGGAATGTCTGTCTGACCTGGAGGTGGAAGACAGACTGTCCAGCTCCTCAGCGCTTGCAATTTTCTCTCCTCTGGCTTTAAAATACTGCATCTAGCAGGGTTTTTTTCTGCTGTCAATAGTCTGGGCTTCATCTCCAAGACATAGGCTTTTTTCTTAAAGTCGCAATCAAGAGGTTTTCATTTGAGTTAGAATTTAGGCAGCCAAAGATTCTGGCTGTGGAGCTGGCTACTACAGTGTGGTCTTGGGATGCTTGAAGAACCTGGTGAATTGAGTATAATTGAAAAGTGGGAGTTGGTTTTGTTTGTTTGTTTTTATTTGACTGGTGCGTATCATGCAGGTAAACTAGACTCATAACCTTATGTTAAGGGTAAGGAATTGACTTTTCTTTTGCCTGAGCAAACTGGAGCCCTGATGCTTTCCGAGAAGGCTGATAACCTGGTCCAGGAAATCAGGAAACAATTACAAGATCATCCTTTGTAACCTGCATTGTTCTTTTTCATTCCAAGGTCTCTCCTAAGTAGAAATTACCTGTTGGCTTAATACTTTTGATGCCTTCAGCTCTCTACTCTCTCCATGTGTGTTCTTCTCACTGTGATTTAAATCATTTGCTGCCTTTTATGCTCCCTGGTGCCAATGAGAGCTTTTTTTTGCACTGTGCTGTTAACTCGGGCTGCTGCTGGCTGATTAAATCATCCCTTCTCTGCTTTGTTGCCTAGTTCAGCTAATAGAGGACAAAAGTTCTGGCTGCCACAGCATGTGGAGTTCCCCAGAGCGGGGTCAGCAGCCTGGGCGCAGAGAGCAGGAAGATTTAAATGGCACACGGCAGAACCAGCACAGGTTGGGGGGGAACCACAGCCTTGTGAGAGGCAGTGAGTTCCTGCTCCTGCCTTTCGTCCCAGTACCAAATTCAGCAGGAGCTGGGAGCCTCTGCCCTCACAAAGAGGCGCAAAACGATGCCAAAATGGTCAGTGGCATTTTGCCTCTTTGAGAAACAGACTCTTTTTGTTCTTGGTAGGTTGGCACTGTCATGTTTCACCTCTAATTTGGGAAAGGAAAATATAGGCTGGCAAACCCCTCCTTGAAAGGGTGCCAAGATGGGGTCTAATTCCGCTGAGCAGCTTCCCGCTCGCTGTGTGTTTTCATTCTCCCTCTGTTTTTTCCCCCCAGTATGTCGGTGCTCCCGTTGCCTACATCCAGCAGATCTTTGTGAAAGCTACCGTCTCCCCGTGGCAGAAGAACTTCCTCGCTGTCGATGTGTTTCGTTCACCCCTCTCCCGCGTCTTCCAGCTGGTGGAGGAGATCAGAAACCATGCCCTGAGAGACAGGTAATTAATTAATGTTCATTAACTTTTGTGTAGAAAGCAGGCTGACCCACTGTTGCACACACCAATCTTCTAAATTACTGCCTCCTAAGTCTGATTATTAGCTCTGGATTTGTAAGATTCTCAAAATTAAAAGAAAACAAGAGGTCGCTGCTAACAAGTGATATCGTATCCATCCTGCATGTTTAGCTTTTGTGTCGGACAACTTCCCTGTCCTCTAGTCACTGATAATCGTCAGGAACCTTCCAGGCAGAGTCCCAGACCTGTTACAGCCGATGGCAGCATCATATAATCCCTTCAAAAACACGCAAGCTTTGCATTAAAGCACATTCATTTGACTCCCACCACGCCTATTATGAAGCTCTTCTAGAATTTCTCATGGTCAGGAACCTTCTCCTGACTTTCTGTATTTAGGACCTGCTTGTTTTTGTCCTGATGCACTCTTTGTACAAAAAAAATAGCTTTCCCTCTGCTTCCAGATATTTACAGGGAGAACTCATTCTCCCCACCCCAAATCCTTATCATCATCAATTTTACACATTATGCAGTGATTGATCAACGTCTCCGTGTCCCTCTCTGTCATTTCCAGCTGATGAGCTCCCACCTTATTGCGGAAACTCTCGTTAGTCCCCGAGTCTTGTACTTTGTACTGTTAATAGAAGGGTGATTGCATTTATTCCAGCCCTCCCATCATCCATTGCAGATGTTCTGTTCCTTTTCTGTACTAACTCTGTTTCTTTATTTTGTGTCATTGGCAGCTATCCCTATATCTTATTCCAAGGTTAATAAAAATACAAAATAGTCCTGGTCCTCCGAACTGTCCGTGAGAAATTCCACTTTATTTTCCTCAATAATGGTGGTTCCCCTTTCAGCAGCCCCATGATCTGCTGTGCTTTCCCTGTCCAAGAAGTCAGGCATTTTAAAGAAAAGACCGCTCAGATTAGTTTGGCACATTCTCTCTGTAAAGCAAAAATACATTTTATACATGTTAACTTGCCCCTGTTTGTTTTTTAAAACAAGTTTTCCTTCAATTTCTAAGTTTTTACCTAAGGATAGAAGTTCATCCCTGCTTGTCTGTCTGTGTTTGGTGAGAATAACGATGCTGAGGACAGGCCAGGTGTGGTGTCTCATTATCTCCCCTTGGTGTTGCCCTTGATGAAGCAAAATTAAACATATGCAACCACCAGAAAAAAAAAAGACTTAAGCGCATAGACCTAAACCTTGGGATAAAAGCTCCCACTTTGGTGACAGACTCGTATATTTCAGGAAACATCTAACTTTGAGAATTGATACTGACAACAAGGAACTTCATAATGACTTTGGAGGTAATTTTAGAATCTAAATTAGGTGCAGCTGATTTTCTTAATATGAAAAAAGGCATTTTTTTTGTACTAAAGTACAGAAGGAGCTGAAGATTATTGACAACTGGGTAGGAAACACAAGGTGATTATATTTCCATCAGCTTGCTGAAACTTGGAGCAGTCATTTGGAAAACACTAGAAATGAGGTGAAGTTTGTAGCTTGCTCCAGTTCATGGGTTGTGGTATCGCTCTGCATCCACAACATACTGGTTGAGATCCTTGGCTGTGTGAGTTTGCTTCCCAAATAAGAATATACTTAGGTTTATCTGCAATATAAAGTGTTACCACTGTTATATTTCAGAGTCAGCTAAAGGAGAAATACAAAATAATAGTTATGTTACCCCTCCTGGAGCTATTATTGAGGCATCACTGCATCAGTTCCTTGAAATTATCTTTCAGAAAGCTTCTGTTCCTATAAACACAGTATTTTCTAGTATTTTCTTTTGATAGGTGTGACTTTTCTAGGTATCCTGCCATACAGTGACAGGATATAGATTCTGGAGGGAGCGTTCACAAGGGTGTAACTCAAATCATCATCATCATCGTCGCCTGGTTCCCATGGTTGCTCTTTGTAGTCACTATTGAAAAATCCTCCTCTAGAGAAGGGATTTTACAACAGGACCCTGACTGAGTTGTCTTTTGGAGCCACCATAATCTGCGAGGCTGGAGTCAGGGAGGATTGGGCTCTTGCATCTTAATTTAACCTTTATTAATTACCCTCTTTGTGGGCAAATCCCATGGTTGCCCATATCACGCTGAGGGAAATGTTCTCTTTTGGATGGGCAGCTCTTCCTTCTGTAGCCAAATCCTGGGCTGACGGGTTTTGTCACTTAAACCTCCATAGTCAGATCCTATCATGAGCCCAAGTCAAGTCTTGCTTGAATTACTAATTGATAAGGCTGATGTAATTGTGTTAAAATGAAGCTTTAACACAAGTTCCTTTTCATACCAGTCCCACCTCTATTGATTTCTGAGCCTGTAATGCATTTTCTTTTCCCTACAACGCGGAGGAATTCTGAAGACATTTTGCACAGTTGAAGATATTGAATCCTTTGTACTTCTTAGAGCGGCCTGTACACCTTAAGTAATCTACCTCAGGAAGGCAAAGAAGGATTTCCATAAAGTGTCCCTCTGTATATATGGAAATAAGTAAGCAGAGGGTCTTTGTAGGAGAATTCCAAGAGACAGTTTCTCTGTAGGCTGGAGGTATCTTAAATGTGGAACTGCAAATTGTGGCACCTAGGATGGGTGAAGAGTGAAAGCTCTATGGCCAGAGTGTGCAGCAAAAAGATAATGGGGTTCTGGGGTCTGTACACATGAAATCCCAGTGAGATCCCAGTCTGTGGCCTGAAGCTCTTGATCCATAGTTATTAAGAAGAAGAGCAGTAACGTGGATGGCACCTTGGGGTGTTTATCTCAGGAGCTTTGCCTTTTGTTTGTGAGTGTTGCAACACACCTAACGCTGTCTAACCTTTTATTTGCCTTTCAGTTCTGGTGTCAAAAGCCTGGAGGAAGTTTGCCTTCAGGTAACGGATCTTCTGCCCGGCCTCAAGAAGCTGCGGAATCTGCTCCCCGAGCACGGCTGTCTGTTGCTGTCTCCAGGCAACTTCTGGCAGAACGACCGCGAGCGATTCAATGCTGACCCAGATATCATCAAAACCATCCACCAGCATGAACCAAAGACATTACAAACGTCGGCTACTCTCAAAGGTAAGAGGCTGAAGCACCAGAGAAGCTTTGAGAGATGCCTGCAGCTTGGGTCACTGTATTGTCTGCAGTATCTCCAGCATCTAGATGGCCAGTCTTAGCAAATTGGGAGGCATTTTGTTACTCACAGCATATGAAACGAAGCTACCAAATAACTGTCATCTCTCATTTCATGTCTGTGTTTGAACTCAGATCTGGTTTTGTGCAAAGTGAATAATTCCACTCAGACTCCTTTACTATAGGTGTAAAAATAGCAGGTGACTTGTCCAAGTCTTTTTGTTCCTCTTACTCTACGTATGCTCTGATCTATCTTTCCCCTCGTGCTGTTGTCTGTAGTACTCAAAGATTGTCTCGTTGTCACAGATAAATGAACATTGACCCTCCTCCCACTGATTGTTGCTTGCTTATACCCTGAATTGACACTGGATATCATAAAAGTATTCTTCTCTCTTAATTAAAAAAAACCCTCTGACCACGTCAGTGATGGTGTGATGGTTGACCATGTCAGTGATGGTTGCAGCAGCAACAAGTGGGGCTTTGCTTTGGAATGGGTGATGATCTGGTTGAGGGTTTATGGGTTAGGATTAGAGGGTGGACCTTGCCTGCTACAGGCCACTTGGTCAGGAAGAAGAAGATGAGGACAGACAAATTGCCCACAGGAAGGAAGATTTTTCTTGTTTTTAAAGGGAATTTCCCATGTTTTAATTTGTGCCTGTTACCTCTTGTCCTGTCACTGGGCACCACTGAGAAGAGAAGCTGGTGAGGGGTCTGGAGCACAAGTCTTGTGAGGAGCAGCTGAGGGAGCTGGGGGTGTTCAGCCTGGAGAAAAGGATGCTGAAAGGAGACCTTGCTCTCTCCAACTCCCTGAATGGAGGGTGTAGCCAGGGGTGTCAGTCTCTTCTCCCAAGGAACAGGTGATGGGACAAGATGAAATGGCCTCAAGTTGCTCCAGGGGAGGTTTAGGATGGAGATTGGGAAAAATTTCCTCCTGGAAGGGGTTGTCGAGTGTTGGAAGAGGCTGCCCAGGGCAGTGGTGGAGTCTCCATCCCTGGAGGTGTTTATAAGCCGGGCAGACGTGGTGCTGAGGGACATGGATCAGTGGTGGGTTTTGTCATTGTTGGGTTGATGGTCAAACTTGATGATCTGAAAGGTCCCTTCCAACCTGGACGATTCTATGGTTCTATTCTCTGATTGTTTACTCCCCTGCATCAGGTATTTCTACACGTGGATAATATCTCACCAGAGCACTGAGAAAGCGCTTCCCGTAAGAACAGTAGTTCTCATTCATCATTCTTCACAATGAACGCCTCTTGTATCCCATCTTTTGTCTTTGTTTTGCTGTTATCCTAATGTTTTCTTCACACTGGTTTTGCAGATCTGTTGTTTGGACTCCCCGGGAAGTACAGCGGGGTGAACCTCTACAACCGGAAGCGCGTGGTGTCATACACTGTCACACTGGGGCTCCAGCGATATGATTCCAGGTGAGGAGCTTTAGCTGTGCTATTTCTCTGTTAGCAATCCCTTCTTCAGTTCTTGGCAAGTTTGCTGTTCTCTCTGCTCTGATTATTGTTATGTTTTTCTTTAATCTCCATTTTCTCGTGTTTTAGAGTATTTGAGGATCTTCTGAACGTACTGTAGAAAAACAGGGTGCTTTTTGGGGGAGAAAACTTGCTGTGTTTTAAGGAAATACTGATAAAATACTATCAGTTCTCAGTTTCTCTTTAAGAAAGTATATATATAATCCCCAAAGCTGCCAATGGGAGTTCCTCTGATGATGCTTCATCTGCCCACAGAGCTGTTGCTGGTGCAGCCAAGGCCCAGTAGGTCTGTTTTGACCCAGTTCCTGGTACACAGAGCGGTTTGCTTTCCAGTAAGCGCTAATTTAAACCGGTACCAACTGTGAAACCCCTTTGGCAGCGTTGGCAGAGCTGGCTGGAACAGGGTGGATGTGAGGACTGAACGCTCTGCTCAGCGTGGCACAGAATTCCCTGAGGAACACCTAGGATGGAATTGGCAGCGCAACAGTCGAAACTCGCTCTGCTGCTGCCTGTGCAGGAACCCTTCAGCCTCCAGGACTGTCATGTAGCACCTTTCATCAGCCCCACTTACCTAAAATTCGGGCAGTGTTTAAGACTACGGCATGTTCTGTTCCCCAGGGACAAGATTTTTGGATGATGAGCCTTTGCTTTAAATAGTTCTGCTGAGTCTTCATGGTTATCTTTGAATCTTCAAAGAAATCAAGGCCTGGAAGAGTGTCACAGCAGAGATGTGACAAATGTCGTTTGGGCCACAGCAGAACAGATTTATCAGTCAGGCCTAGAGAGAACCGTGCTTTGTGAATCTATGGAGCTTCTTCCTGCTTGATCCTGAGCTCCTCCTCAGAATTGTGTGCTGGTTGTTGGGTGCAGTGACATCCTCCTTCTTGCTTTTCACCTCAGGTTCCTCAGCAGCCTCCGCTCTCGCCTCAAGCTGCTGCATCCCAGCCCCAACTGCACGCTGCGAGAGGAGAACATCGTTCACGTCCACTTCAAGGAGGAGATCGGCATCGCTGAGCTGATACCCCTCGTCACCACCTACATTATACTTTTCGCTTACATCTACTTCTCCACACGTAGGTTTGTGGGGTGGAGACGAGCCTTGTGGGGAGAGCAAGCTAATAACCCCCCTGCCAGCTGAATATATGTAAAGGATTGGTGGCGTGATGCCTAAAGATAAGAGAGACTCCTCTCCATAGCACTGCAGTTCCCTCCTGTTTCAGCAGGAAAGGTGGTGGTGAAATTACGCCCTGAACTGTCCTGTAGGGAATTACTAGTCCTGTTTATCTGATTTCTGCTGGTTTGTCCCTCTTGGCCAGTGTGGTGGTGTTCCTTGTGATCCCTTCTGAGGTGTTTTCTGTCTTAGGCAGCTTTAGGTGCCATAGTAATGACATTTTTTTGTAGTTTAGAGACACTAACTCTTTGTCAGACAGATTAAATAGACGTTCTGAGGTTGTAGGCCTTACTAGCCACATTTAAGTTCCTTTTTTCATGCCTCAACAGTGCTGCACTGGGAATAGCTTGAGCTGCAAGCCATGCATTACCCTTGTTACTGGGAGGGTCTGGGAGCTGCATTTCAGACATGAGGCTGAAGTACCATTACTTCTGGGTGGCAGGGCTCCCTGCTGAAATAAGTCAGGATGAGCATCCCTTCTTGGTTTTTTATTATTAATATGTCATTTTCTTTCGCTTGGTCACTGAGCCTTTGCATTCTGTTTTTCAGGGAAGATTGACATGGTGAAGTCGAAGTGGGGCCTGGCCCTGGCAGCGGTGGTGACGGTGCTCAGCTCTCTGCTCATGTCCGTTGGGCTGTGCACGCTATTTGGTTTGACGCCTACTCTTAATGGAGGGTATGTTTCCAGCACCCAAACCTCTTCCTAAAGAAGGGTGGATGGAGTTGAAATCATTCAAAAAACAGCTGTTAAATGCTTAGTCTGCAAGATCTAGTATTTTTCAAACAAGCTTACATGTCCAGAGAAGGGCAATGGAGCTGGTGAGGGGTCTGGAGA
>JAOXNO010000013.1:541074-551308 GCA_028565335.1 Limnodromus scolopaceus
GTCTGCAAGATCTAGTATTTTTCAAACAAGCTTACATGTCCAGAGAAGGGCAATGGAGCTGGTGAGGGGTCTGGAGACCAAGGAGAAGGGTCTGGAGAACTTGTGAGGAGCAGCTGAGGGAGCTGGGGATGTTCAGCCTGGAGAAAAGGAGGCTGCGGGGAGACCTTCTCGCTCTCTCCAACTCCCTGAAAGGAGGGTGTAGCCGGGGGGGGGTCAGTCTCTTCTCTCAAGGAACAGGCGATGGGACAAGAGGAAACGGCCTCAAGTTGCACCAGGGGAGGTTTAGGATGGAGATTGGGAACAATTTCTTGCTGGAAAGGGTTGTTCAGCACTGGAAGAGGCTGCCCAGGGCAGTGGTGGAGTCTCCATCCCTGGAGGGATTGAAAAGCTGGGCAGACGTGGTGCTGAGGGACATGGGTCAGTGGTGGGTTTTGTCATTGTTGGGTTGATGGTTGGACTCGATGATCTGAAAGGTCCCTTCCAACCAGGACAATTCTGTGATTCTATGATACTATTTTACGCACTGCTGTGCAAAATTATGGTGAGATCTCCTCCTGGCCAGCAAACAGACCTGGTCCCAGTCTTCCTGGAGATATCTTACTGCTTAGCATTTGGCTTTTTCTGCCTAAAGCAGAAGGAATTGTTGGGACAACGTCTTAATTAATAACTTGATTTCCTGGCAGCCAGATAGGCTCTTGCATACCTCCCTCCTGCCGCGACTTGCCGGAGCATCCAAAAGAGCTTGTTACCTTTTCTCTGGCTGACGGAGGTTCGTTAACATTTTATTCAGGAAAGTCTTTAAAGGTGGTGGAACTGACCTGCCCTATTTGTGCCTGGGAGACTTTGCACCCACCACTGATGGTTGTCGGCTCTTCTTTTAATTGGGTTCCTGTGTGTGTTACGGTTGGCGTTTGGGACTTTTGATGTGGTTATATTTATAATGTGTTATATTTGTGTCAAGCTGAAAAACCCCCGAGAAAGCCCTAACAGGCACCTCGCTTAGCTGAGTTCTACACACTGTTCATTTCTCGTCAAGTAAAGTTCAGTTCAGAATCTTTCTTTCCATTTTCAGATCCCTTTCCTAAGTAGTTAAGGAAACATCCATCGTTTTTCTTCCCATCTCCTCCTTGCAGCTGGACACTGCAGGGATGAAGTCTCACCCGTGAGGGAGACTCCTTGGAGCTGGTGATAATTTGGCAGGAGCCAGACCTAGATGGAGGGATTCCTCTCTAGAAGCCTAAAAATCAACCATATCAATGAATCGTTGACTTTACAAGCTGAAATGTTTGTTGTTTCTGATTTTACTGCTGTGGTGCCTAAGAACCCTAATCATGGATCAAGACTACGCTGTTCTGTGAGCTGTTCAAATAAAACAGATAGGATCCACTGGGAGTTTATGCTTTTAATTAGTGCAAGAAAAAAGGTGATATTTGGATGCAGATACATGGGGGGAATCCAGGGGAACTGTTTTGGTTAATGCAATAGCCAAGACCTTTCTGTTCTATCAGCCTTCCAGTTGTCACACAGAAGGGCTAAACTCAGCTAGTTATTCCTCCTAGAAGATAAAAAGAGTTAATTCAGTCCTTATTTCTAAAAATAGTTTTCCAGGAAAATTCCTTTGCCTTAAAATGGTTGCATGGACAGCTTCCTTTGGGGTTAATTCTTGCAATACTTCATAAATGATATCTAATTAGATGGAAGACCCTTGGATTCTGTGGTGAGGGAGGCTGATGACACTGAGGTTTTTATAACTTCTGGTGAGTGGCTTTTTCCTGATTCCTCAGGGTCTGGCAGAGCACTTTTCCTCTGGGCCTGACTGGGAACAGGGTGTTTTTAGTGTGTCATACACCAGTGCCAACATGGTAGGGGTTGGCCAGCTTAAGGTTAAACTTTGATCTAGCTTCCAGCCTCTTTTTTTAATGGCATTTATTTCTAGCAGAGCCTTCCAGGTCTGGATGTGCTTGTTTTTAACGGTACCTGTGTTTATAATAAGCCTTTTTCCCCTCACTGGTTTTTGTAAGGTATTAAAATACAGCTTGTTGCTTAGAGATCATCACTGTTTGCCTGCTACAGACATGATATATAAACTGGACCTTAGTCACTATCGATCATCTCTTAGAATGAAGTAAAATCATTATAGGCGAAGTCTTATTTTATGGAAAATAAAATGGAGATAGATCACATGATCTAGGTTGTCTCTTCACAAGTATATTTGGAGCCAGAGAAGATCTGGGCTTTTTATGGGTTAACAATAGTGTTTCTGCTGACTGTGGGGTGCTGGATCATATTATGATGCAGCACCTTCTGGCATCGAAGCGATGAGTGGAGTGTAAATGTTTCAGGAGATGGGCACGATACAGCATCTCTCCTTGCTCTTCCTCTTGGAAGCTGTTTCTTAGCGCTTGGCACCGTACGGCGGAAAATACCACGAGGATCTCTTGCCACCTGCCTCACAAATGAACTTAGGTTTAATTATCTTCTGCGGTAGAAGCTGCGGTTTAAGTAGGACATGGTTGGTGAATTATGAGTTTTCTTTTCCATATTTGTACTCCCTTCTCAAGGTTCACTGCATTTATCTGGAACTGGTACTAGACCCTCTGTGTATCTTACTGGACGTAAGGACAGGACTCCGCAACCCTTGCAGATAACACGCTCTGCAGGAGGGTGCTCTGCTGTGCCAGGCGTGTTTGTTGCACTATTTATTTAGAGATTTCCATCCCTGAGGATTACAAAGAGCTTTTCTCACATCTGTCTCCTGTCCTAAAGTACTGCTGGGAGGAGAGACACAGGTTATGAACTGAAAATGCTTTAGATAAAGGCAGGACGGAGTTGTACTTCCTGCTAACGTCAAAGAATCCAAAATCTAGAAAGTTGCCCACGAGGGGCTTATATATATTTGTATTTTTTTCGCTCACTATGGAAGTTTACAGCCTGCGCAGCTTTTGGATGGGAAGGGGCCAATGTGTTGTACAATTCTTAGAGCTAAAATTTGGTTAGGACACCTGGAAAAGGGTGCATGGAGTTTGGTTTTTGATTTGTTGGGAATTTTTTGGTAATCTTGGAGCTCGTGCCATTTTTTGAGGGACCCAACTGGAATGAAATAGCTGAGTTAGCAGTGGTTTCAGACAGATGTTTTTCCCCAGCTGAGGAAAGGCAGAGGCTGCTGACAGCTCTATATTCAAACGTTGTTGAAACCTGTGTCAGATGGCTGTAGGCGATTGAAAACAGCTTTTGGGAAGATAGTGCTTGGGGGTTATGGCAGAAAACAGGAGGTTTACTTCCAAAACCCTGTTGTTTAACTGTCTTGGCTGTTAGCAATTAGCCGAGGGGTGTGTGTGCACACACACACACGTTCTCCTTTTGGAGCTGCACATACCAGCACAGCACAAATCTGTCACCCTCCCCAGTGAAACCTTTAGTATTTTTGCTTAAGTTTAGCTGGAGGGAAATGAAGAAATGTACTCTCTACCATGTGCTGGCACGGAACGGCTTTTTCTCTCCGATCTGGACCGCAAAGAGCTCAAAAGAGAGAAAAAAATGTGGGGTTGAGAAGAAGAGTTGAATAAAGTCATGGGGGTGACCTTGGGTAGTCTTACTCTGCTGTGTGTGTTGGAACTAGATAGTGTTTAAGGTCCCTTCCAACCCAAACTGTTCTATGATTCTGAAGAACAAACCCATTATAGTGTGTTTTCTTGGCTCCCATGCTCTTCACTTGAGGTCTTTCTTTTTTTAAGTTTTGTTTCATGTAATGCTGAGCTGTGATTTATCAGGATTTTTGCTGTTGATGGTGGGACATGCTCCCTACTCTCTTGTTGTAATGACTAATTATTGCTGACTTTACTGCACTGTTGTTCAAAGTCCACCTCTTTGTGGCCTCTTCGAAGCGCCTCTTCGTACTAGATGCTGGAGAGACACTTTGATGAGAACTATTCCAACCCTGGGAAGAGTTAAGACTAATTTACTGATGGTCTACAATGGCCATTTTCCAGAAAAACAGGCAAAAATGTTAACATCTGTCCAAAGCAGATGAAATACAGAACCCTTACCTCATCATAGAGTAATACTGTACGAGAAGGGATTTGGCTGAGAGCACTGGATGGTGTTTCCTGGCCTTGACTCTAGGATGTGTGTTTGCTGCTTAATTTGAATCTTTCCCTTCTTTTTCACCAAGGATCTCATTTGTGTTTGTGGTTCTCTTCCCTCTAGAGAGATATTTCCATACTTGGTTGTAGTCATTGGCCTAGAGAACGTGTTAGTTCTCACCAAGTCCGTTGTCTCTACGCCCGTTGACCTGGAAGTGAAGCTCCGCATTGCCCAAGGTACGCAGCCTGCTCTGGAAAAACATCGAGAGAGGGAAAATTCGGGTAACCCGAGGACCTGGGAGGTGGGGAATGATCTTAATTCTGGTGTGTGAAGGAAACAAGGACTCTGTGTGTTGAATGTGAATTGGGAATTATATTCTATTAGTCATTTTGTACCATTTTTATTAATTCCAAGAATGAATGTAAGCCTGTAATCATGGGCACTGCTTTTTAAGATTGGTGTGTGAAGCGTTGGCTAAACAAGTTATTAAAAGTGATAATAAGAGAGAGCTGTATCTCCTGGTGTAGATATTTAGCACCTTGTCCTCTCGTGTCACGAATATCTTAAGTGCAGTCCACAGGTCATAGGAAGTTCTGCTGAGTCTGTAATAAAATTATCTTCTCTATTATAGATACCCGTAAAAGGATTTGAGTGTGCTCAAACCACAGATAAAGGGAGTTTGCAAACTTAAAAGATGTTTCTAAATATCAGGGAAGAGAGATTCTAGAATGATGCCTAGAAAAGTCTGCCTAGTTTTAAAAATACAGGTGGTTTGTGTCCTAGATCGAAAACAGGACTCAAAACTCAATGGTCCTTGAGACTCCTGAATCCCTGTATTGCCTTGTGCAGCACCCTCTGACTGCTTAAATCAGGGCAGGTTTGGGAGCTGAGAGGGTCATCCTGAGTTCCCTTTGTAGTTAACGATAATCCCGTTAATAAAGACATTAGGAATCTACAGTCCAGTTCTTTGATTCAGATATTCAAATTAGCTCAGATGAATTTTAGTCTGAAAAAGCCTGTTGTCTATAGATGCCTAATTTTAAAGACAGGAAATCCAGTTCCTTTTTGCTATGCTCATGTCTGTCCCTCTAACAGGCTCCTTTTATCTGTCTTTGCCTGTTCTTTCTCCAGGTTTGAGCAACGAGAGCTGGTCCATAATGAAGAACATGGCGACAGAGCTTGGGATCATCTTGATCGGGTATTTCACCCTCGTCCCGGCCATCCAGGTGAGCGTGGCTGACTGGTTTGAGATTGCAGGAATGGAGCGTGCGATATTCTGCTCCTCTCTCTGCCTGATTGGATTAAGAGTCTGTTAGTGGGTCGAGGAAGGTGATTCTATCCCTCTGCTCCGCTCTGGGGAGACCCCCCTGCAGTGCTGTGGAGTCCTCAGCACAGGAAAGACATGGAGGAGGCCCCAGAGATGCTGGGAGGGCTGGAGCCCCTCTGCTGGGAGGACAGGCTGAGAGAGTTGGGGGGGTTCAGTCTGGAGAAGAGAAGGCTCCGCGGAGACCTTGGAGCCCTGAGGTCCCTGAGCAACACTGTAACCAGGCTCCCCAGCCTCTCACCCTGCTCACCAGCTGCCCCTCTCAGTGTTCACTGGTGACCACACACCGACACCCATCCTCGGACTCACTCCAGTTACTGGTTACCCAGACACATGGTCCTCCTTCCATTGCTGGTGTTTAGACCCTGCTCCTTCCAGTTACCAGCTCCACAGGCATGGGGGCTCCTACAGGAGAGATGGGTTTGTCATTGTCCCATGGTAATGACTCACCCCTGGACCATGGGACTGATTGTGGGAGGAGCTTCCCTATTGTGGGAAATGAACTTCCTATCACGAAACGACCTCAAGTTGTGCCAGGGGAAGTTTAGGATGGATATTGGGAAAATTTCTTCCTGGAAAGAGTTGTCAAGCATTGGAAGAGGCTGCCCAGGGCAGTGGTGGAGTCACCATCCCTGGAGGGATTTAAAAACTGGGCAGACGTGGTGCTGAGGGACATGGGTCAGTGGTGGGATTGTCAGTGTTGGGTTGATGGTTGGACTCGATGATCTGAAAGGTCCCTTCCAACCCAGACAATTCTATAATTCTGTAACTCAGCACTGCCCAGTGTCTTTGCTGTGGGGATACCTTTATTCCAACCTAAAAATGCCTTTTTTGAGTTGGCTAATCCACTTTATAAGTGGATTATAAAAAGAAATCCCCAGTGCAGGATGGCTGCTCTGAGAATCAGGATGGACAGTCTGTCTGGGGCTCTTTCCCCAGAGTGATGAATCTGTAGGTTTTTACAGCCACGGACGTCACTGCCTCCGTTTGATGGATGGGTACACGGAGAGCTGAAGGTAGAATGATCTGTCAGGGGTCGCGCTGCTGGGTCTATAGCCCTGAAAACAACATCTTCTGCCTCGCAGTGTGGCGCTTTCTCTGCTGCGTGGTCTCCTTTTCAGGACTGGGCTTTGCTGAGTTCTGTCAGGAAGGTGACACCATTGGATTTCTGATCCTTGACCAAGCAGAGCTCGTTCCTGGCGAGCTACCTGCACAGAAGTGCTGCCCAGACAAATCCTCATCTCCAGTTCTGCAGCTGGATTTCATGGAGGTGTCAGCCTGTTGTCTGTGGAAATTGCTAGCAGGCTCAGTCAGCAAACGAAGGCAGGAGCACCCCAGCATCTCCATCGGTGGAGCCTTCTCTGGGCCCTCGCTAGGTCCTTGCTGGCCAGGCGTGACCTCTGGGTTGAGTATATCCTCGCTTTACCATCAGTAAATTGTTTTACCATCATCCTTGCTTTACTCACAGTACAAACTGCAGATTAAAGCATATTAGAATCTAAGAAGATTAAATGTTCAGGTTGGACTGGACTGAACTTCCCAGTTCCTGAGCTTCTCTCTCAATATCCAAGAGGACAGCAAGGGAGGAATTACAGTAGAATTCCCCAGGCTGCAGCCAGCCACCTATTGCGGCCTAATTTTTCTTTATTTGAAGCTGATTGCAGAGATTGCTGAACTCAAAGGCCGGCATGATCCATCCTTTGGGCCTAAATTGGGCTCATCAATGTGGTCTAGTAGCACCTTTTGGTCTCTTGTTTCATCACTGCGCTGCTTGACCTCAGGAAGAGAAGCTTGATGGTACCTGTCATACCGTGGTGCCAGCAGCCCCGTCGTGTGGGTACCGCTGGGACAGTTCGCTTTCGTGTCACACTCGGCTGTAGAGGAGCTCTCAGGGCGCGCTGATTACAGGAGTTAAAGGAGTGTGATTAAAAGATACGGGGCAGAACCGCGGAACGGGGTCAGCAGAGCCGTGGGGAAAAGTGACACCGTGCCCCCACCCTCGTCTTTTCTCCCTTAAACTCCTCCTGTTTCTTACAGCGTTTTGAGACGTGCGGTGACATCCTCTCTCTGCTCTCCCTGTGACCCTGCCTTTCCTTGGATGCTCGCTCTCTCCAGAGGAAGGATCTCGCGGGGATGCTGTCTGTTTAGAGCCTGACGGCTGCTCTGCTGGAGGCTGCTGGATGTCCCTTATCTCCGTCCCTGAGAGCGAAGGACACTGTGCAGATAATGTGCTGTGCTCACCTTGCAGAGTCCAAGGAAATCTGGCAGAAAAAGAGCCAGGCTGCGTAAATCTGGCAGGGACCTTCGCTCTGGGCTGTCAGAGGGAGCAGAAGAGGGAGGGATTTCCTTGCTGTAGGCTCTCACCTGCCCCAAGGGCTATCGTGGGTCTTGTCTTTCTTCTCACTTACTCCTTGGTGGTGCAACTTATTTAGCAGAAGGGAATTTTATCTGTTTTCTGTGGCCCTCCTTGTCCTAAAATAGAGTTTGGCTTCAGATGAGATTTATACATGCACTTTAAATCTCTCCTAATTGCGAGCAGCAATTAAATCCTCTTGCCTCGCGTTGCAGGTGGGTAGAGACCCCTGTTCTCCTGGCACAGAGTCACCGGGGACAGTCCTGAGATGCTGCAGGGACGTGCGCTGAGCGCTCGTCCTGTGTTTTTTGTCTCTTATCCACTGATAGCCCAGTCCTGCACCCACAGAAATCACTTTTTGGGTGTGCGGTATCCAAGTATAAGAAGATTTTTGGATTTCCAGGGCTAGCAGCTTCTCTAATCCCAAGTGGACTAAGTGGAGGTATTAACGGAGTGAATCTCTCTCCAGGCAGAGCTGCCGTTCGTGGAGCCTGTGTTTGCTGAGCTCTGGGTGAAATCCAGGTGGATGTTGCTTTCCTTCTGGTTTTCTCCTCGCGAGAGGAACCTGGGTTGTGTTTTCATCCCTCTGCTTCCAAAAATTTCCTCTCAGATGTTGGGGAAGGGGCTAAAGAGTTAAAAAAAAAATAATGATGGGAACCCACTTCCTTGTGCTGCTGTCTGGGCAGGGGCTGCTGACCTGCTGGGTTATCTCGTCTCATATCACACTGATTTTTAAATCACCAGCAGTTGATTGCTTTGTGTTTTGAGAACAGTTTGGACAGTTTGGGGAGGCTTCAAGGTTTGTTTAGAGGTTATGGATGGCCTTTCATGCCATAGAATCGTAGGACCATAGGATGGTTAGAGTTGGAAGGGACCTTAAAGATAATCTCTTTTCATCTCACTGCACTGATACTCGTCTCCAGTGTTATGCAAGAAGCTGGGGCAGACATAGAAAGGAGGGGGCCAAAAGAAATTCATCTTTATGGCCTCTCTCCTTCCCTTTAGGTGGATTTATTTGGTCTGCAGATAGTGAGCGTGCCACCCCACCAGCAGGCAGGCAGGGATGTTTGCCAGCTGCAAGCGAGGGCCAGAGTCTTAAATCCGTTTTTTAGCCTAAGGTTTTTCCTCCTGTTCAGCTTTCTTGCTCTCTCCATGTTTACAAGATCCCTTTTTGGGTCCTGACAGGTCCCGACAGAAATTTATACCTGCAAGGGAAGAGAGACACCTCTCAAAAATATTTTAATTCTATGTTGCTTTGAAGTTTTGAATGTCATGGGGGAGAGGGGACAGCACTTTGCTCTAATGGTGATTAGGGTGAGAGTGTGCATTCATTTATAGGGATGATTTCTGCTGCTGGGCAGAAGCTTTTAATCCTTATTTCTGCAATGGCACCTGCTGGGGAAAATGGAGCATTACAGGAAAATTAGGAAACACTGGCTTTTGCAAACGTTATTTCCTATATATTGTTGGTTAGAGACCTCTGGGAGTGGGAATGGCTCTTTTCTTCCAGAGGCATAGGGATGGAATTTGCCATACGTCAGCCAAAAGTGTGATTTAGAAATAGTTTACTGGGCTCCTGGAGAATGGCGAGAAACGAGCACACAGATGTGCGGTGGAGAACGATCGATCCTCTTCCTGAGCAAACTGCGTTCCTGGAGGAATTTTCAATCAGGGCTGAGGTTTATGGGGAACGTGCAGGAAAGGGTCACCGTTTGGAGGCTGTTTGGCTTTGTGATCTGAAGGCTGAGAGCTCAGCCCTGCCACGGCTTTGCGAACTGGGAAAACATCCTCTGCTGGTTTTTCCTGTGGTGCTTTGATGTTTTATGCCTAAAAAGAACAAAGAATGCGAACCTGGATAAATATGCTCTTCAGTTCTCACAGGGATTTTTTTAGCACCAAACTCAACTAGTACAAAATATCAATAACAGGATTTCTCAGTAAAATAGGCTCAGGCCTGCGCTCTGGGCAAGAGTTTGCCGAATTTCCCTTTTTCTGAAGTTGAAATATCTACCGTTGTCTCTGCTGTAGCTAATCAATGTGTCCTGTCTGCAGGAGTTCTGCCTCTTCGCTGTGGTGGGCCTGGTGTCTGACTTCTTTCTGCAGATGTTTTTCTTCACTACCGTGCTCTCCATTGACATTCGCCGTATGGAGGTAAGGGAGGGCCGGGAACACGGGGGGTTGCCTGGGTTTTTCCTCCTCTGCTGTTGCAGAAGGGTTAAAGGAAGCACAGCCTGTGATTTTCACTCTCTAAACAGAAAAACAGAGCTGTAAAAGTTCCAGGGCAGTATTTTCTTGGTTACAGAACCACAGAATGATGTGGGGTTGGAAGGGATCTCTGGAGATCATCTCCTCCAAGCCCCTGCCAGAGCAGGTCCCACAAGAATGTGTCCAGGAGGGTTTGGAATGTCTCCAGAGAAGGAGACTCCACCATCTCTCTGGGCAGCCTCTGCCAGGGCTCTGCCACCCTCACAGCA
>JAOXNO010000013.1:672370-682524 GCA_028565335.1 Limnodromus scolopaceus
TTCAAGGGCAGGTTGGAGGGGGCTTGGAGCAACCTGGTGTGGTGGGAGGTGTCCCTGCCCAGGGCAGGGGCTTGGAACTTCATGATCTTTAAGGTCCCTTCCAACTCTCACCATTCTATGATTCTACAAAGCCATTCCACCAGCCTGAATAAACAGCGGCAGAGCTAACGAAGAAGGTCTCATTATCATCATACCTTTATGCTGTACCTCTTGTGCATCACACCCAATGCCCACTGGCCTGGGACATCTCACACAGACCCATCAGAAGCCGCCAGAGGACTCCTATGTCTCGGTGGCAGTGCCTGTCCCGTCCTTGTCACTTCTCCAGCTTCTCGCTGCCATGCGTGGAGCGAGGTCTAAGCATCACCAACATCGTTTTGGAGCTGGGGGACAGACACCACTGCTAAAGCAAGAGATCTAAGCCCACAGATGAAGCCGGCAGCACAAAAGAGGTCCTGGGCCAATTAAAAACTCTGGCCTATTTTCTTTCACGTGAGATAAATTTCTTCAAATTATTAATTTTGGCTGAAAACATTTTCAACTCAACGGCAGAGGACTGAAGGGCTGGGAGTCACCCACCAGAAGCACCCACTTTCTGCAGGGAAACCCCTTCATGCCTGTCTCAAATGTCCTAAAAACCCAAGAAAACTCCATTTCTGCTTTCAATATTTCCCCGGCTTGAAACAAGGTGAAAGAACGAGGCCTCACATCAAATTCCGAAAGACCTCGTGGTGCCTGGAAGGAAGGTCAGTCCAACTGCAATTAAGCTTTCATTTAATATATCTCTTAACTGCAAGCCGTGTTTGGCTGAGCGTTCCCATCCAGGCGGCGCAGAGTGAGGTTGAGCGTGCAAGAAAAAAGCAATTTGCCAAAAATCACAGCTATTCAAGTGTCATCTCACCTTTTTAACTATAAAAAAACAGTATTAAAATTGAATAGGGACCTATTAAAGTCATACACCTGCTTCAAACTGCTCTAGTAGCAATGAAAGTGAACCTTGTAACTGAAGTTAACACTAATTTCAACAGCAAGGTTATATTTAGTCGAAACAAACAAGGCTACAGTGTTAGGCAATGAGAAAAAGCCCTCTGTTTCGGAAAATAACTGTGAAATATCTGAAAATAACAAAGTAACACCAGCCTGGAATTTATTTTTAAAATACATTTAGCTTTAAAAGGGATCTGTGCGTTGGATAACCATCTACGCCGTGGTTAAAGGCACCGATTTCAGTCGCTGGGATTTATTCAAGGGGTGGGAAATCCCAGGGGAAGAGCTCACCAGCGCTTCCCACGTCCTTTACCAGCCCTGCATTTCTCCACGTGCCGCCGAGCTGTCACCCTCTGGGCAGCAGTGAAGAACCGTGGCACCTAGAAAGCCTCCGGTAACGTCACCACTGAACCAGATAAATATTTTCCACAATCTCCTACCCCTTTTTCTTCCAAGGAATTCAACGCGGCGGCTCCAGATCTCTCACAGCACGAGCCATTTTATTTTTGGACCTTGCCCCTCTGACGGATGCGTGTATTAAACCGCATCTCCACCGCCCGCGTTTTTCCCTAGGAAAGGCAAAAAGGGATCAAAGCAAAGCAGATACTTTATGCTCCAAGTCCAAACACAAGAGATTTTTAGCGCATTCCCAGAGTTCGAGCACAACTGAAGCTTCAGGGACGCGTCGCCCCGATGTCAACCCCCGACCGGCTGCCACCAAACAGCCTCATTATTTATAATACACCCGGTTATTGCAAAAGCCATCATTTATAGTCATTCAGCGAGATTCCCGACGGGTTAATGAGGGCTGTATCATCACGGGGATGAAATTACCTTGTGTCTGGGCAGCACCACCCTTCCGGCTCCCAGCAGCTCCAGGGGACAGGACTGTTGCCCCACTGAGACACTCGCCCTTTGTTAAGGAAAGGGTTTCACTTTGGAAAAACGCCCCAATTAACAGATTAATTGCACTGGGGATGACCCTGCACAGGCAACGGGTGGGGTGCAGGTGGGGCCATGTAGTTCACAACTGCTGGGGCCATGTAATTCACAACTGCTTCCCTTGCACCGGTGATAACATTCACCCTTTTTTATTATTTTTTATCCTTATTTATTTATTTATTTTTTAAAACTTGCTCCTGTAATGAGAGAGGGCCCTCGGGGAGATCCATAACTTGGGATCCCTGGTCTAGAAGCTTTCATTACGTTCACACCATCAGCACTTGATAGCAAATTCCAAAGGAACAACTAAATTTCTTGCTGCAGCCAAAGGACAATACCTGTTTTTCCTGCAAAAGGGAAAAAATAGTCCCGAGGATGAGCACAGAGCGCGTGTCCCCTCAGCTCATCCTTGTGTCTTTCGATTCAAAGTGCTCCCTATCTCCAGGGACAGATGATCTCCTTTTTTTCTGGACAAATAACTACGCTTTCCTACACCCGACGGAGTCACCCTACGCTCACGTAACGCAAAAGTAAAAGGAGTTCATGTACTTAATATCATTCCACCCATCAAATTCCATCACAGCCCTGCCTGTTAATTCCAGAAGCACCAGCAGAATATTAAAAAAAAATACAGAAAAAGCTTTGTCAGCTGAGAAAAACCCTGGTTTTGTCCTCACTAAGTGCGGCCGGTGGGGATGGTCCGCTCAGTTCCTGTTTTGATTTTGCAGAGCAGCTCCAAGTTGGCCCTGCAGCCTTGGGAACTGGCCGCCCTCTCCTATTTAAAAGTTGTTGCAAATGAATGATCTTCCTTTTTATTTTATATTTCTATATTGCTTCACCACCCCAGGCATCTCCGGCAGCAGGGTTTTATTCCCTACCTACTGTCAGGGGGCAAAAGGCCGAGGAACCTCCGTTAAGCTGCGATGTCCCTCAGTATTTGGCCCTTCTTGCTCTTTGTCACCACGGGACATGGGTCTGAACCGGCGTCTCGGTTGGGGATTTCAGTTTTCAGCTCAAGGTGGAAGCTCTCGTTTGGAAAAAACAGGCTGTTTTGTGGCAATCCCCATGCTGTTAGAGAAATCAGGAGCTCCTGTCGAGTTCAAGACAAATCAGTGCATTTATCTTCTGCTTTCTGAGCCTGGAGTTGAGGACTGAATCCAGGCACAAACGGAATCACCGCAAACTGAATCATCTCCCCATTGCTAAGGCAGAATTAGCTGTTAATGCTCTGTTTATACAGGCATCAAAAAGAGAAATATCCCAGAAACTCCACATGGGCAAGCTCGCTGGGAAGAAACTGGAGGATAACTCTCCTTCAGGCAGGACTTTCGTAACCTGAAAAAAATATATCTTACCTTTCAGAAGATTTCCACCTTTACGCAAGGATGTGCTATTTTACAATATATAACTTTAGAGGCCTTTCTTTTAAGGCAAAAAGGTAGTGTTTAGCAGAAACAAGAGCAGAACCACTGCTTGCAAGGCATCCTTTCTGACCACAAACATCACAGAATTCCCTTTCGACGTGTTCTCTAAATGAGTAACAAAAGGAAAAAAAAAATGCCTTACACTCCCACGGCCACGAAACGTTAACAAGTTCCAGGGTACAATGAAGCTTTCTCCATAGAAAAAATGGTGTAGGTGTAACAAAGGCATCTATTGTTTTCAGGACGTAGTTACGCTGCAGAGCTGAGAAGTCTCTCGAGTTCTCTGCTGCAAAGATCTTCTCCAAAAAATATATCTTCCCTGACTTTGAAGCCACAGAGAGGCCAGAGCAGAAATTTGCTGGGCAGAAGGTAACGGAACAGTCCAATTTAAGAGATCATGGATTAAAATTCACAGATTCAGATAAATACCCTTCCTCTCCATCCGCACCTTCCCACCCAAGCAGTAGCTGCACGAGATGTGGAAGAGTTCTGATCCAACCTGGCATATGCAAAAACAAGAGACTGATCCCATTAAGTCACACGTCCTTCTGGTCTAGACTAATTAGAGTCCTGCTGACATAATGGCAACTAATTACGCTGAACCAGAAAAAACATCCCTTTTGCATGGACAACACAAACACACACTCCCAGATAATTCACTTCCAGTTCTGAGGAGCTTTGCTGCACCCTGGTCTCTCCATTTCCTGCGGGGACAGGGGCAAGGAACACATCCCAAGAGATCACCTCCAGCCCTGCCATCCTTCTCCAAGAAGCTCTGTGGAAAAAGACCTGGGAGTCTTGGTGGACAACAAGTTACCCATGAGCCAGCAATGTGCCCTGGTGGCCAAGAAGGCCAATGGTCTCCTGGAGGACATCAAGAAGAACACGAACAGCAGGTGGAGGGAGGTCATCCTCCCCCTCTGCTCTGCCCTGGTGAGGCCCCATCTGGAGCACTGGGACCAGTTCTGGGCTCCCCAGTTCAACAAGGACAGGGAACTGCTGGAGAGAGTCCAGTGTAGGCTACAAAGATGATGAGGGACTGGAGCATGTCTCTGCTGAGGAAAGGCTGAGGGACCTGGGCCTGTTCAGCCTGGAGAAGAGCAGATTGAGAGGGGATCTCATCAATATCGAAACGCTGGGTGTCAAGAGGATGGGGCCAGACTCTTCTCAATGGTGGCCGATGACAGGACAAGGGGCAACAGGCACAAACTGGAACGTAGGAAGTTCCATCTAGACATGAGGAGGAACTTCTTTCCTGTGAGGGTGGCAGAGCCCTGGAACAGGCTGCCCAGAGAGGAGGTGGAGTCTCCAGAGACTTTCAAACCCCGCCTGGACACGTTCCTGTCCAACCTGCTCTGGGTGACCCTGTACCCTGGGGGTTGGACTAGATAATCTCCAGAGGTCCCTTCCAACCCTGGCCATTCTGTGATTCACACTCCTGAAGGACCAGAAAATCCAAAGTTGAGGGTAACTCAGCAGTTGAGGAACCCTCCCAATTCGCTGCCACGTTCCCTCAACGTCTTCGCAACAGAAGCCCCAAATCCCTCCCATACTCTAACAACCCCTACAGCAACACGGAGAACGTCCAGCCTCTGCCCTCCACTCATCCCACAGCACCCTCATCCTCAACGGGCACGAAGACCCTGCCAGCAGCCCTGCCAGAGACCCGGTTAAATACTCAGGTCACCAAAGCCCACCTGAAGCTGTAGGACGAGTTTTAAGGAAAGCAAATAAAACCCAGAGGAAGTGGGTTTGGAAGTCAGACAGCGAAGCCTTTTTGCCACGCTCAAAGAAGCCAAGGAAAAAGCTTCGCGCAGAAATGGGTGGTTTCTGCTTAATGCTTCAGGTTTAATGTCTTCGTAAAGCCCTAAAAATACTCCTCTTTTTATAAAAGTGGAAGAGCATTTATGCCAGCTAAGACCTTGGGTGAAAAAAAGTCCCATCGTAACCCAAAGTAGCTCATTAGCGCTGTATGACAAGATTTAAATAAGATCCTTAACCTAAAGGTCTCAAGTGCACAACGGATTATCCGGTTTTTCAGTCAATGGGCTCCTCCAATAAAAAGATATTCCCTCTCCCATCCAGGCTCCTTTTCCTTAAGGATCTCAGAAACGTGCTCAAGCTTCCGTGGAGCAGCCAGACCCGGGGTTGGTTTTTTTTTTTCCAGGACCCTGTTGAAATGACGCAGGCAGCCTTAAGCCGTCTGGAATTCCACTTATCTGCCAGGGGCGCGGGACAAAGGGAGGCTCCTCCACCTCTGTGTCTGCTTGGCAGGCGGCAGCTCTCTCTTTTGGGTTCATCTGCTCCGGTTTGGAGGGTTTCGAGTTAACAGTCTGCTTCGGAAAAACTCTGATTAGAAAGGGAGAAAAGCCAACAGGGCTGTCACCTATCAGTCCGACTCGCCTTGTACGTGAAATAAATAATATCACCTCTCCACAGCTTGGAATTATTTTAACTCCCCAGGCTCGCATTAGTTTTTAAAGAGACTTTTTCTGATTAATCTTGGAATTAGCCAAGGAAATACGGCATTCGAGCGATTCCAAAACAACCGAGAGGAGCTCGTGTTAACGTCGCTTTTTGAGAATTCAGAAAGGCACAAACCTTCTCTCCTTTGCCAGAAGTTCATCCAAAAATCGTGGGAGGTGCCAGCCCGGCCCTCAGTTCTCCTCTGGCTCCAACCATGGCGAGCAGGAGCTATAAAGACATTTTTCCCCCCCCCTGCTAATTTATCAATGAAGAAAGAGGAGGAATATTGTTTCCCTGTTTTATGGCGTGGTGCAGTTCACAGGCTTCCAGCAAGACGCTGATGTGTCCCCCGAGAGCACTTGTACTTTGCCCTGAAGCAGAGACACAAACTCCAGAAAACAAAGCTGCCCAAGCAGCTCTCATCTCCAGAGGATATTTGTCTTCAAAAGAAAAAAAAAAACAAACCCCAAAACACAACAATGCTCAGGAAGAACACAAATACCGAGTGGCTTCATTTCTGCAATTAAAAAGCACATCAGGATCTTCGTGTCAGGGAATAACACCCCCAGATACCTGCATGCGTCAGCGAACTGAAATTCTTTGTGCTTTTGCGGCGTTTGAGAGCTCTAAAATGCTTTGAGAAGGGAAACACGTAGAAAAGAGACTGCAAATTCACTGTAAAATAAGTAGGAAAGGTTCTGCCGGGCTGTTGTGTACAGGAAACCGAAGCAATGAGGGCCCAAACCTTTAATGCAGAGCTTTTCTCACCCAGTGAGCTTATTAAGGAGCTAATTAATTTCTACCAATATGGTAAAATCAACAGCAGAGCCGATAGCAGAAATAACTAAAGATTCCTAACTCATGTTTAGGCAGAAAGTGATGCTAAGGGTGAAATGCTCTGGGGAAGGAGCAGCTCAAGCAAAGCAGAAAACAACCCAAAAGTCTCCTAACGTGAAGAAAGCCTGAAAGAAAATGCTTTATATCCAGTTTCTGGTAAAAAAAACAACCCAAGCAACCAAGTGGATGCAGAAATCAAACCTCACTGATTTCATCCCAAAAACGCTGTTGGTAACGGTGACAACATGTGAGGTGGCACCCAGAGGGGATGTCGCGACAGCAGGTTCTGCTCCACGACCAGGGATGCCAATCCGAACCTTAAATTTGAACCCATCCCTACCACCCGTATAGACTTCACCACTCCCGGCCCATTTCAAGCCTGAAAAACAGACGATTCAAACTCCAGTCCATCACTGGAAGCCCCAGTTTGGTCCTTGATGGAGGGTAAGGGGGGGCACACAGAGAACGGCTGCGCCTCTGCTGGTTTTGCTGGGGTCTGCTCTCAGACCTCAAAGCGGATAGTCCAAACTTGAGAACTAAATTTGAAGTAAGTCCACCAGGCTTCAAACCGCTTGATGTGTCCGTATCTGTAGCTAAAAGCCTCAAAACCCCCCAAACTCAAAGAAAAATAAAGAAGTTTCCCTTCTGCACGCTTGGTGACGGCTCCAGGCTCGGCTTTTCCCCCATCACAGACCATCACCACCAGTACTGGATGAGGAGAGAGACACAAGTCTCACCTGGAGGAATTTTCCATACTATTACCCTTGGTCAAGTTAAAAAAGCAACCAAAACCAGTCATTTACCAGTTTAACCAGACAAGGCCACGCTGAGACACGACCTAGCAATGCTGAGAGGAGGGAGCAGCAGAAGAAATTTGACTTTAGCAGCAGAAATTTGGCTTTAGTAAGCAAAAATTCCTACTTTCACCCAAGGAAAAATGAATTAACCACAGAATAAGGTGCGTCTGCTCCTTTCCCTTCCCTTCCCTCCTCCCTCCGTTTTACTCGCATTTGTTTCTACCAAACCACCCTGAACTTATTCTTTAAATAAACCCTTCAGCCAGTCGCCAAGGGGAGATGGAAGGGCCAGACGCCTGCCATGGAACATCTTCGAGAGGGGCTTTGACCCGCAGCTCTTTAAGAGACAGAAATAGAAAAAGACTTCTCAAATCCGTAACCGTCCGCGTGGGAAAGGAGCTTTGGCTCTGGATGGACGCTTCCCAAGCCGTTGGAAAGACGCCGCAGCTCGCTTCCCACCCCGAAAACCAAAAATTTGGTTTTCACATGGGCGAGCACGAGAAGAAGGGACAGATTTTTTTTCCCTAAGCTGGGCTGGAGGAACCGGAGCTCCGAGGGAGCCGGTTAAGTTGGCGTTTTTGGGCTTTTAATCGTGTCTAAACCCAGCTGCCGAGGAAGCTCGGGATCCCGCGGAGCCAGACGGGTTCTGAGGGAGGAGAACAAATCCTGCCCCTCCTATTTACTGAATGAACGCTCGCCTGGCTTCACGAGGGGAATAATTAAAACAAACAAAGCAGAGTACCGACAGCTTCCTAACAATTTTTAGGCTTGTTTGTAGAGCAAACACTTCTGCGGGCCGGGGAAAATCCTTTCCAGCCATTGACGCCGCCATTGATAGCACAAAAGAATCCGCTAAAAACCAGAATCCTGCTGCAATAATGTGGCTTGTTCCCGTTTCAGCTCCGAAACTGATCGCCGGTCACATCAGGAGGAATCCAAATTTTGGCTCAAAGTGGTATCTGGCAGCTTTTTTTCTTTATAGGGGTGACAGCGTCAAAGTAGAAGGTGTGAAAAACCAGCTCCAGTGGGGCAGCAGGACCCACCACGGTCTCCTTCAGGTATTGACTTGAAATGCTTCTCGGTGCTTTTCCTACCTTCATTTTGGGTGAGAAGCGTTCAAAATCCGTCCCTGCAGGATTTGGCAGGCTCCTCCGGCGTCGTGCTGGATGTATGGCTTCACCCACGGCAGGCGGAAAGCGTTCCCGGAGCAAGGTCAGGGGAAGAGCAGGTTTTGCGTCAGCCGCTTTCGAGGTGGCAAACGGATTCCAAGCCACCTCCGAAGCCGAGCGAAGAAAAATGACTTTTTTTAAATTTATTTATTTATTTTTTTTAAAACATTCAGGGCTTCGAGAAGACACCCTGTACTGAACAAGGGGGAGGAAAAGCTTGGCTGGCATTCAGCAGGCAGCATTAATTCAATCGCCAGGGGACACGCAGGCCCCTGAGAAATCTGCCGTCAAGAGGGAGAAGCGGCGAAGAGGTGGGTTATTTTGACACGATGACTCAACCCACCCAGAGGAATCCACCCAGCGAAGGGCTCGGGACGCTGAGGTTGCGTGTGCGGGAGGGAAAGGCAGGGAAACCCACTGTCAACCCTCCGCCAAAGGCATCAGTCGTGGCTGGGATCTCTCTTTAATATAATAGAGAGGGTATTTAATATAATAGAGATATTATACTTTATATAATATGCTGTAATATAATAGAGAGGTAGAGGAAAGGGTTAAGACTCATTTTGAGAACGACGGGGACACCTTTCTTCACAGATATTAAACTTTTTCTAGAGATGAAAGGCCCTGCACCCTCCCCAGATCACAACAGGCCCTGGAACAAAATATAATAAAAGGAAAAAAAAAATAGAAAAAAGAAAAAGTGGGGCCAACACGGTGCCCTCACCCACAAAATCTGCCCAGCGCCATCAGGGCGGCTCATTCCAACGGCTCCTTCAGCCCCTCAAGTCTCCTCACTCTGCCACAGAACATACACAAAGTGAGATAAGCAAAATTTGAAAAAAAACCCAACACTTTGCTATAGTAAATCTATGGGAAAATTAAATCAAAAGCGCTTGGCAGAACAATGATCCAGTGTTTATTTGAGATAAGGTGGGGGTCATATAACCCCTCGCTATTGTCTCTCCTCCGGACCACGCAGAGCGACCCAACCCCAGCGAGAGGACGCAATCGCCTGCTCGCTGCCGTGATCCCTGAGACCCAGGAGCACAGAGTCTCCTTCTGCAACACGACGCCACCTCAGACACACCAATACACAGTTTAAATCGAATAAAACGCCACTTTTGTCACAGAAATCCCCCAAGTTATCGCGTGGCCTCCTATGCTGGAGTGACTGCACTGGTGGGCAAGGGAAACGCTATGGATCTCATCTCCCTGGACTTCTCTAAGGCCTTTGACGTGGCCCCCCACAACATCCTCTAAATGGGAAAGGTTTGGATATGATGGGTAGGCTGTTGGGTGGATGAGGAATTGGTTGAATAGTCACATCCAGGGGGTAAGTGTCAACGGCTCAATGTCCAGATGGAGATCAGTGACAAGTGGCATCCCTCAGGGGTCCGTATTGGAACCAGTAAAGTTCAATATCTTCATCAATGACACTGAGCTGTTGGAGCGGGTCCAGAGGAAGCCATGGAGATGCTGGGAGGGCTGGAGCCCCTCTGCTGGGAGGACAGGCTGAGAGAGTTGGGGGGGTT
>JAOXNO010000013.1:728406-741056 GCA_028565335.1 Limnodromus scolopaceus
CCCCCACCCCCGACATCGCTTTATTCCGGCTTTTATTCCTTCTTTTCAGCAAGCCCTTCAGTTCCTGCTGGCAGTGGTGGGGTTTCTTTCCTCCTCTCCCCCTTCCCCTTCCCTCCTCCTTCTTGTTGGTTCTCAACGCTATTTTTACATTTTTAGACTTCCTTCGCGAAGGATTCGGGTGCCTGGTAAAACTTTGCGCGTGCGGCGGCGTCCCCGGCGTGCGGCTGGGGTGGAAGGAGGCAGACACCCGGCGTGTGGCACCTCCGTGCCACGGTTTGGACTTGGAGGCAAAGCTAAAAATGGCGCGTTTTTACCCAAGGATGGCAGAGCAAACCTTTTTTTTTTTTTTTTTTTTTAATTTGGGCGAAGGTGACGATTTCTGCCTCTGCTCACCTGAGGATCTCTTTCGGCTGAAATGATGCCTGCGGCCCAGCTGTCTAAAATTACTGAGAAATGGAGGATTTAATTTTGAATCCAGGTTGTGTTTTTGCTAGATGTGGCTCCTGCCTTCCTCCCCGGGATGGGAGAGCTGGGAGCGAGCCCCGCACCTGATTTACTGGAGTTTAACCCCGGCGGGGAGCGATGATCCCATCCTGAACCACCCTCCTGGTTCAAATGACTCTCCTCTCCCTCCAGAAAGTTTTAGCCTCATTGAGGCATTTCACCTTTTTAGTTTTTAGTCCTGTCCCGGGGGTCTGGGGTGGCATTTGGTGTCAAAGCAAGTGTCGCAGCGAGCGTGACAGTGAAAAGCGGTCAGGTTATACCATGGTGCCACTTGTTGTCTAAAATGATCTCGAGTGTCGCCAACCGGGGCTCTTGAAAGAAGCCAGAGCAGCTTCTCTGAAAAGAAATACTGAATTATTGGTCTGATTTTGGGAGTTTTCTTGGGGCACGTATTCCTGGTTGGGACTCTGGAAGCTGTGGGGAGGCGTTTGGATATTTTTCGGAGCTTTCTTTCCCCACGCCTTCCTCGAAGCCGGGCGTCTCGCCACGCACCTGAGTCGCCTTTCGCTGCTTCGCTGGTGGCGTTTCTTAATTTGGGATGTGCTCTTCCCAGCGCGCAGGCTTTTGCTTTGAGAAAAGGATTATTTGCGGTCGCTCGGCGATGCTTTTCTGCAGAGGTGGGGGTACCTCGGGCTTCATCATCTCCTTCCCTCCTCTTGGATATCACGGTATTAGAAATGTCTCGTATGGCGTGTCCACAAGAACCGGTTCAGTATTTCCAAAGCGTGGCAGGAAAACAAACTGTGATGGTTGCGGGACATTTGATGTTGCTGGAGACGGTGGTTTCCCCCAGTCCCGTACCCGCTGGGGGGTGTGACGAAAAGGGGGTGTGTGTTGTTTGGTTTTTTTGGAGGAGTTGCTTTTGGTGGCTCGTGGCGCTGGAGTTGTGCTGCTGCGAGACGGCGGGGCTTGAAGGGTGCTGGTCGCAGCCCAGTGACACAAGCGGAGCCCGGAAAATCATCAGGCTCAGCCGTATTTGTTGTGGGAATTATTCACAGAATGGTTTGGGTTGGAAGGGACCTTTAAAGGGTCCTCAACCCATGGGTAGGGATGTCTTCCACTAGACAAGGTCGCTCAAAGCCCCGTCCAACGTGACCTTGAACACCTCCAGGGATGGGACATCGTTGCCAGCTCCACGCTGGCTGTGGGAGGTGGGATATTGAGTCGAGGAGCTGGATTACAGGCGACTTGAGTACGTGCTGATGGTGTTCACTGGAGTTTTCCTATTAGCAAAGACACTCCATCCAGCTTTCACCTGGTTGGTCATTCTCTGTGTCCCACTCAGCAAACAGAGCTCAGGTTCTTGAGAACTTCAGCATCCAGTAAAACCAGTTCACCTTGCCTCTTTGGGTGCCCAGACTGGGGTCCTGAGGTCGGAGCCACTGCCAAGCTCCACGTGAGATCGGCAGCTTCTCCTTGGAGCTTTCTGACGCCAACCTGGACCTTCTTGGTGGATGTTTGTGTCCATGGATGGGTGGATTCATCTGTGAAGATCCATCCGCATGGATCCATCCAGAAGAAACTTCACCTCCTCGTGCTGTTGCCAGAGCTGTAGCGGTGCAGCCGATTCAGCCAAAACTGGGACGAGTGAGCGCTTCCTTCGAGAAGACACAGAGATCGTCCTTGGCTGCTGCATTCCAAGAGTGGAGGTGACATGTTGGTGGGGTCATGGCATGGGTTGAGAGTCCCAAGGAGTTCTTCAGGTGGCATCTGCAGGTTATGATGGAAACTGAAGGTGCTGCAGCAGGTTCTCTTGCACACCCTACGGCTGGAATATATTTATCTGCTACTGCTTCCGCACTCTGCTGCAGGTGGACCTCCCTGACTTGAATTTAGCTCCATTTTGGGGGAAGATGTTCTTCCTGCCATCCCGTGTCTCTGCAGGCTGGTGGCTTGGTGGCACTTATGGATGGTTTGCTGGTGTCGGGGTTTAGGGCCAGAGCATTTGAGCACCCCAGTGATTTTGTTAATGTGACTCCGTATGGATTCGAAGAGTCTAAAACATCAAGTTTTTGGTTGTGGGTTTTTTTACAGTGTGTTTTTTTTTTTTTAACGTGCGTGGCAGCTGTGGACACTCGTGGGCCGTTCGCCGGTCGCGCCACCTTGGGCCGTGAGTGTGTTTTGCTTCTCGTAGGCATCTGGATTCTATTTTCTGCTTTTCTCTTGGGAAGACAGTTGGTAACGCTGATGCCTTCGGCACAAAACAGAAACTTCTGTGGTTAAATACCCAAATTCGGGTCCTCGAGTATAATCCATTGGGGAGACGCCTGTGGAAGGGAAGGGCTCGGTTTTACACCTGCATTTCCCTTTGGAAGCTCCTCCCCTTTATTAAGGAGACTAATGATGGTCCCACGGGGTGTGAAATCCAGGGTAATAAGGGAGAAACTTGGCCTGAGCGTACCTGAGGGATTTTCAGCTCCGCGCTTCAGCCTTAAAGGCTCTGAAAGGTCAGTTTATTTAAAGAAAATTCTCTTTATACATCCAAATTTGTCTTGTCCGCGGGAGGAGACCTTCCCCTGCTGGCCTGGCCGGCCGGTAAGTTATCACACAAACTTCTTACTTGGGTTTATTATTTTTCACATCGTCTTAAAGTGATTCCCAGCCGGACTCGAACTTTCTGAGGCCGGTTCCTTGCAGTGGAGCTGAATTAAATGAGGTTGTTCATCTCCGGGAAGGAGACGTGGACTCCGTGAGTGCTGCTTCTTCCCCTCTTCCCTTACCTTCTTTTCCTCCTCCATCCACGGCCCCTGTTGGGTACCGTTGCCCAGTTCTCTTAAAAACGAAACCTGAGGTTTGTAGCTTTGCTCTCGGAGAATTCGGCTTCTCCCTGGCTTTTGGTACCCGAGTTCAGGTCTTCATTGTTGGGTTTTGAGGGAGAAGAACCTCTTGGCTTGTCCTTCCACCCTGGATTCTCAGGCAGCTTCCGCCCACCGCTCCTTTTCCATCTGTTTGTGGTCCAGAAACGCTCCGTGCAGCAACGACAGGGGAGATCTGACACGTTTTCCTTCAGTGGAAATTAAAAATGGGAGGAAAAGAAGAATATAGGTCCACATTTTGGCTTCGAGCGGTTGATCCCTGTGGTTTCTGCTGATCCAGATGCCTGGAAATTGGAAAACCGTGCCTTTTTCCCGGAGCTGGCTGTGGCTGAGCGTGCTGGGAATAGGTTTTTCCCTTTAGTTTTTTTAAGGTTTTAGGTCTGTGGATCGGTGGAGTGAGTAAGGAATGAGGTGTGTGGAACGGGGAAAGTCATGGCCTCGGGATGCCTCCCCGGGAGGGTGTGTGTGCTCCAGCAGTTGGGTTTCTCAAAAATGAGGATATTTAGCAGCTGGAGGCTATCCAGGCGAGAGATTTTGAGGTCCGAGTCATTCCGCCTCCCTTTAGTCACCCGGACACGTGCCTGGATAATTACACACCCCACACTTAATATGCGAGAGCGGCTAATATAGAAACGCGGCTCTCCTGAATCCTACGGTATTTAGGAATACTCGGAAAAGAGGGGGAGAAATCCCTGGGTTTTTTTTAAAGGGGAAAGGCTTTGGGATGGTTCTCTGGCCTTAATTATTTCTCATTTTCTCTCTGCGATTAAACCTTCGCCTTGCAGTGGCTCAGAGCGGGGAGGTGACAGCCTTCCTTCGACGTCCTCCGGTAGAGACCTGGTGACGTAATTCTAAATATAATTTGCTGGCGTGTATATTTAGACGGAGAGGGAGAGAGGATTTATAAACACCTATTTTTAATTGACACAGAAACATAAAGAAAGATTAAAACGGTTGCCCGACGTCTTTGACCTTTGTCCTAATTAATAGATTTGTCTGCGTTTTGATTATTTAGATGATTATTGAGATCGATTAATGCGCCGAGCCAAGGCCCGGATCATCGTTGGGGGTTCGACACCGGCGTCTCTGCAGCCACGTTACCCCTCAGGCAGGGCCGGCAGGAGCAGTGATGCTCTTCCCATTTTACAGCATCCCGGGATACGCTTCCTTTCCATTTTTCCTTGTCGAAACCGGTAGGATTCATTGGGAAAAAGTCTCGAGAAAGTTAAATTTCAGCTCTGGTTTTTGCAGGTGTGGCAGGACATCTGCTGAAAAAGAGTATTTTCTTCTTCTTCGTTTTTTTCCCTGACTTTTCCCTATTTTTTTCAATTTATTTTAAACTATAAAAATGCTCCATCGCTGCAACAGCCTTTTGGGATCCATCCCAGAGGCTGCCATTCCCCCCTGAGCATCTCCCCGAGAGCCTGGGGATGTGGAGCGGGACCTGATTCAAGCAAAAGGTGGGCCAGGAGTCGGGATTTGACTCCAAATTCAAGAGAAAGGTGGGTCAGGAGTTGGGATTTCACCCAAATTCAAGAGAAAGGTGGGTCAGGAGTCAGGATTTGACCCCAAATTCAAGAGAAAGGTGTGCTGGGAGTCGGGATTTGACCCCAAATTCAAGAGAAGGGTGGGCCAGGGGTTAGGATTTCACCCAAACCCAAGAGAAAGGTGGGTCAGGAGTTGGGATTTCACGCCAATTCAAGAGAAAGGTGGGTCAGGAGTTGGGATTTGACCCCAAATTCAAGAGAAAGGTGGGCCAGGGGTTAGGATTTCACCCAAACTCAAGAGAAAGGTGGGTCAGGAGTTGGGATTTGACCCCAAATATTGATGACGCGTGGGGCTGGGGTTGTAAAGCGGACTGGTTTTTAGCAGAAAACAATTATTTTTTAACATTTACCGTCTTACGTAGCATCGGCATCCAACAGAAAATGCTCTGGAGCGTAGAGCTTGGAGTTTTCTTGACCAGCTCATTCCCAACTTCCACTTTTATTGCAAATTTCTGGCATAAAGGAAGCCGAAAGGGGCTTGAATTAACATTTCCTGCAATAATTTCCCCGCCGGGGATCACCGTGTGTTTAGAATTGCCGCAGCAACCGGCCGCCACGTTGCCTTGGGCGCAGGTTTTCGCTCGTTACCCCTCATTTCTTCTTGCCCTTTTAAACTGGCTTTAATCTCGCTTAAAATAATTTGATTTAAAGCTCTCTCCGTTCGCCGGGAGTTGGTGTCGGAGGGAGCTTGGGTTTATTTTCTTTTACTGAATTGAGAGCGGCTCCCAAGGTGTCTCCTTCCGCCGACTTAACCTGCCGGGCGGGTTTTGTAATAGAAGATTAAACTTCGTCTATAATCACGTAAGAAACAAAGACGTTGAGGATTTGATATTCAAGCACCCACCTTAAGCTCTGCTGGGGTGTTGCAAAAGTTTTATTTAAATTTATTTACAGCACTGAGACAACAAGGTTTTTTTGGGGGGGGGGGGAAAGGGGGGGGGGACAGGGTGCGACTTGCCGTTTCTACCCTGGGAAATCGGAATTTAGGGACCCCTGATCCTGGGAAAGCGTCTTCTTGGTAAATTTGGGGGGAGTTTAGGGGCGTTTTGTGAACGCGGGTTGTCCCAGCGTGGCCAGTGCAGATGTTTCCACCTCCCCCAGTGCCACCAGACCCTTTGGAGACCTCCCCATCTCCACCAGTAAAGCCGCCGAAGCAGGTAGAGTCCTGCAAGCCCATCCTGCCCTCCAAAATGGGGAGAAATCTCGATTTTCCAGGCATTTTAGGTGACAAAGGTGCCCTGCAGTGCCAAGGAGGGGGGGGGGGGATTTGTCATGGAGGGTGGGTGATCTCTTGAGAAGGTCAGTTTAGGAATTTGCTGGCCCATGGAAGGAAAATGCTGGAGGTGAAGGAGGATGGATGATACTGGCTGAAGTTCTGCTCCTGCTGATGGTGAAGGAGGGGTAAAAAAAATGCCTTGTTTTCCCCCCGAAATGCAGAGAGAAGTCCGCTGGAAAAGATGGGAGGTGATGGGCTCAGCCCTGGGGAGCAAATCCTTCCCCCCCTTCTTTGTGCCTGCCCTGGAGGGAGGGACATTGCCCTTCTGCTCTGTGGGGGTGCGTTTTTCCCCCTTCCTTTTTTAGCACAAAAACCTAATTAACCCAGAGCCATCGCTCAGGTCAGATGAAGCCTCAGAGTCTCTGCGTGTCCGGGTGGTGACTTCTCTGCCCAGAGCGAAGTCCCTGGTAGCAATGATCGTAAGTCAGCTTAGATATTTCCCATTGTTATTATTATTTTAAAAAAAATCCCATGTCCTTTCAGCTTCCTCGTCTTCTTCTGCTTCCCCCATCGCTGCAGAGAGAGAAGCGTTGGTAGAACTCGAGCCTTTTACTGCGTGGAAACTGGGTGTAACCGCTTGCTTTTTAAAATATTTACAATTTTTAAATACTGAAATTATTTTTCCTGGTGTCAAACACCTTTTAACTTAATTAGAGCAGTTTTGTTGAGCACACGCCGAACTTCTTCCTTACGGGGGGATTGCATGGGATGGGGATTTGAGGAAAATTAAAAAACGAGCTGTTTGTTTTTCTTTTTTTTTTCTTACTAATCCCACTAATTCCTTTTCCCTCCCGAGCCTAGAAGTGTTACCGGCGTAAAAACCTGGCAGCGCCTCCAGATGCTGTGCCAAACGTCACCGTCCCCACCAGGCTCCGATGCCGGATGTTTTGCAGAAGGCTGGCCCCTCGCATTTCTTCTCTCTTTTTTTTCATCACAAAATTTATATTTTCTACAACTCTGCGGCAGCATTAGTAGGTATTTGCTGCTTTTCGGTGGTGGCGAGCAATTTTGGCTTCCCCAAAGGCAGCCGGGGTGTGTGAGATGAGTTTAATTCTAAAAAAAAAGGGTTTTTTTTTTGCTGGTAGAAACGTCTTCTTTTATGGTTGGACCATGGAAGTGCCTCCAAGCATCAGGGTCTCGCTGCTCCTGACGCTACATATCGATGTTGGAAAATGTGTGTGGCCCGAAAAGCCTGGAAATAAATAGAGGTGGGATATGGGGGGGGGCAGGTAAAAATAAGGTTGGAAAGGGGGCAGCCCACCTTAGTGACTTTTTCGGGTTTCAGACAAAGGTAAGAGCAGACCCCGAGTCTTTTTTTGTTTTTAAGCCTGGCCCTAGGAAGGAGGTTTTAATCCTGAATTGTGAGAAATGGTGCGATGAGGTGGTGATAAGTGAGGTGAGGAGCCTGAAAAGCTGTTTTAACCATTAAAACTGCTGGGTTTTAATGTGGTTCCGGGGGTGTCTTTGTCTGTCCATCCCATGGGGAGAAAAACCATCCTGCATCTTCCCCCGCTTGAGGTTCTGGGGGTGATAAATGGCATTTCTGTTAAATCCAGCCTCATCCTTCCCCAGGGGCAAGGGCAGAGAGGGGCGGTGCAGGTATTTTAGGCGTTAATTGCATCAGGTGGGGAAAATGCAGTTTAAAAGCACCTTGTTGGTGTGAAACGTTGCCTTTTGTTGCTGTTTGTGTTGAAAGGAGGCGATTTGGAGGCAGGGATTACCCGAAAAGTGGTTCCCATTTAAATTGTGTTAATGGGAAGATGCTGACTCTTAAAGCTGCTGGTGGAATCTCACCTTCCCTGCTCCGAGAGGAGGAGGAGGAGGAAGCTTTCCAAGGACTGATGCTCTCATGATACTGAGCCCAGAAGCTGGGATTTGGAGTTAAACTCTGGCTTTGTGCCCCCTCTCTTTTTTTTTTGGCACCGTCTCTTTTCTGTCCCTTCGTCTTGGGGGTAAATCCCTCGCTTCCCATGATCCGCTGTCACCCTTTCAAACTGGATTTCTCCTTTAGCCCTGAGCAGAAAAGGAAGAGCAGGACCCCCCCGTGCCTGGTGGTGAGTTTGGGAATTCCGGGGAGGTTTAGGGGAAAGGGAACAGGGTCCTGCGATGCTTTTCTTGGAGCAGAAAACTGGAAACCGCTGGAAATGGTTTGCTTTTCAGCTGGGTCTTTTTCCTGAAGCACAAGTTCCTCGCTCCTCTAAAACGGTAATATTATTAACACTGTTCTAATATAACGCTATTATATTATAAACGCTAATTTTATTAACACACGAATAGCTAGATAGTTAATAAATGAACCTTTGGCCAAAAAAACCCCACCCCAAACCCTCAATCTGTTTCTTCCCACATTCTCCTGCCCATGTCTCTTTTCTCTGTCCCCCCTTCCTTCCCAAAAGGAGGAGCTCCAAAACGAATTTTTTATTTTTTTCCAAAAAATCATCCTTTTCCCCCTTTATTTCTTCCCCTTCTCTTTTGGGTTTGGTCGCTGTTGGGTGGATCTGCCCTGGGAAGGGTCTCCATGGGCTCCTCCGGACCCAGGGCTTGGCCAGAATTCCCTTCACCGTCTCTTCCAGCTGGCAAAGAACAGGCGTTTTTAGCTTGTGCCATATTTTGTGGTTGGGTTTTTTTTTTTTGCCTATATTTTCCCCAGCTGTGGAGAAAGGAGTGTAAATGCTCAGAGTAAAAATTTATATAGAGCTATAAGTTTTCCATATTGTGCTGTGATGCCTCTCGAAATCTACTCTTGGTGCCTCTTCTCCAGCCAGATGAGAAACGGGACCCTGGTTTGGTCTGAAGTGGGAGGTACAACGAGTTGAATTCCTTAAATCTTCTTCATGCAGTGTTAAAATGGCTCGTGTCTGGGGTTTTTCTTGATTTATCAAGTTCGTTTCACAGGGGGAAAAAGACCTTTATAAAGTTCCCTGCCCCATGTTAGGAGAAGAGCGTTCACCGATGGTTACAGGTGGCTCCGTACATCGGTATCCCATAACCTAGGTTAAAAGAAAAATCAATTTCTGCATAGTTGTGACCATAAAAGGTGTCTCGTGGCCCTTATCATTTTTGTAAATGAAAAAAAGAATTATTTATTTTCAGTATATTCAGCTCCTTGTTTTCACGGCGCGTTCGGTCCTTTCCTCTTCCAGCGTGGAAGAAAACGTGTCTCGTCCCCCAGCTCCAAAATCACAGCCCCAAACCCCCAGAAAATGTTGTATGAATTTGGGGAAGCGGGGAATGGGAGAGCTGGAGCTGGGGGACGTGCTGTGGGGCCAGGTATGTGCTTACAGCTGCCTTGACCTCATTTTCTGGCGAGTTTGGCTTGTTTTCAAGCTTCTGTTTAAATAAGGTGATAGATAGTGGGGTTTTTTTTTCCCTATCCTGCGTGTGCTTTAGCCTTTTCTCTGTGGCTTTTTGGGGGAAGGAGCAGGATTGTCTATTAACTTCCCTACTTTTTTTTTTTTTTTTTTTTAAATCCTGGTTGTACATTATCCGATTGCGGTGCGGTATTTTTGGGACGCGTTTGGGCGTTCAAAGCACAGCGTTGGGTACAAAAGATTTCACAGCAATTCAGCGCCGTGGTTCAGTCAATCACAGGGAACCTTGGGCGTTTGTCATCGATTTTTATCTCTAACCCGCCACATTAGAGACTAATAAACCCAGCAAGGCGATAGCGCTTCAGATCTCTTAAGTATTTCATCCAATCGTTGGGTTTTGAGGGTGGCAGGAGCTGAATTGAGAGCAGCAAAGAGTGAACATCTTCATCACAGTGGTGGCAGAAGCCGGGAGGTGCAACCTTCCATCCCCAGGCCAAACTCTGCAGCAAAATCAGCCCAGAATTCCCTTTTTTGGCTTCAAGATCTTGCTGAAACTCAAGTTTCCACCCAAAGTCTTTGTATTTCCCTCTGGTTTGCTCAGCCCCGGTGTTGGGGATGATGGTCGTGGTGGTGGATCCATGAGCAGCTCTGGAAGTCCACCAGCATCCCCAGGCTGGTGGGACATCTCTGGTTCATCTTGGTCTAAGGAAAACCAGTTTGGAGGCTGGGATTTCCTCGGGGTGGAGGGGGAGGGTGCGCTGAGGTTTTGGCGTTTTGTTTCCTTTCTTTGAAAAGAAAGTTAATTACTGGGGCTTTTCAGATGGACCTGTGCTAATGCCCGCTCAATGGCCCATCCTCAGCTCAAAGCAAGGTGTCCTGATGCCTCCCCATGAGGGGGCAGATGTTGAGATAAGAAGAACTTTAGGCTTCCAGAGTTTTCACTGTTAAGAAGATAAAAACGAAAAAAAAGAAAAACAAAAAATAGGGGACATCTGGCAGGTGAGGCTCTTCAGTTTTTGTCTCAATTTTGGACTTCAGAAGCCTGAAGGCGTTATTTTTTTTTTGTTTGTTCGCTTTTTTAGCATAAGCAAAGCCTGCCTGGAGTCGGATTCCACCTTAAAAAGGAGAGGGGTCTCATTCACTTCAAGCTCTTAAAGCATCTAAGAAATGCTGGAGCTGCAGAACCTCAGAATTAAAATACATTTTTTTTTTTTTAATGAACATGCCCGTGTCAAACCTGGGGCGTTTCCATGAGTAGAAATAACAACTTGGAGAAAGACTGCTCTATCAGACCACTGATAAATTTAAAATAGAAAGAATTTTGGTAGAAATGTGGGTCCATAGCCTTAAAAAAAGACCTTTTTTGCAAATCCAAACTTCTCTCTACCCTGTGGGGATTTGGGATTTACACCCTTTGGGTTGGTTTTGGGTGCAGCTGTGTGTTTGTGGGGTGTGTGCAAGCGCATCCTCCCATTACTTGCTCCATATTTCTCGTTAGTTAATTAAATCTGACTCGCAGAGTGACAAAATTGCTCTTTTAAATTTTACTTTAGGGCCAGACTGTTGTGTATTTTTTCAAAATACTATTTTTTTTTTAAATAATACATAGGGCTGCTGTAGATCAATGATTACACAGTTCGCTGTTTTTTTTTTAATATTTCTTTTTAACTTTATTTATTAACCACTTGTTTGTACAGCTCTTCAGTTTTGCTTTGAGTTTTATTTGGGGTTTTAACAGGCCTCTTTCTCTTGACCTTGGCAGAAAGGAGCCACTGCCAAGCGAGCGTGTGAATCCAGTAACTCAATCCTAATTTTAATTAACAGCCTTCCTTTTCTGTACCTGCAGATAGCGAGGTGCTGGCCGGAGGGATTGCTCTAAACTCCTGGGGCTGGAATCCTGCTGGAAAAAAAAACCCTCCGGGTGGTGCCTTTGGATGGATCCCCAGCTCCCGGAGGCTCTTGTGCTGGTGCCAGCTCCTTCCTCAGGCTTTTACTGGGGGGGGGAGGATGATTTTATGTAACTTCAAACCCAGCGTGGGAGGAATTTGGCAATAGGTTTTCGAGTGAACAGCGACGTGTTCACTAATTTTGGAAATCTATTTATATATATGTATATATATTATTTATTTTTTTTTTTTTTTCATCTGGGGCAAAGGAAGAGGCTGTAAATGGAAACGGGATCCATAACCCAAGTCAGTGATCTCCTTTCTTAAGGGATAATTAATATATTAAGCACCCGGAGCGAGGTGGGACGATTTTCTTCTGCTTTACCTGGTGACGGAGGGGTAATTCAGGAGGGATAGGCCTGTAACTTGCTGAATTCTTTGGAATTCTCCGGTAGAATTCTGTTCAGTGGAAATTAAATCGTTCATATAGGCATCTAGGGCCGTACAAGTTATATTACCAATAATGTCATTTCAGCTTCATTTTACCTCTTTTATTTTAAACAACAAGTTTAATTCATGCAATGTCTCTTTTGTCCCTTCTTCACTGTTTTCTACCTTGTGGTGTTTTGATTTCTCACTCGCCACCCTTTAAGCGGCTCAAATTTTAGCAATTTTCCCCCGCTCCGAGGGTTGACAAGTCTCTTTAGAGCAACAAGGTCATCCATTTCCTAAGGCAGCTCACTTTTTCCTGCTAGATTTTCTCTGGCTTTTGAAGGATCTCAAGGAGCCTGTTTTTCCCCCTTCAGTGTATTGCAGGTTTTAGAGACGTCTACTTTGTGTGCTCGCCAGCATTTTAGCTTAATACAGGTTTTATGCAACATTTTGGCAATGGGAGCAAAAACAAATTGTTTTTTTTAAAGAGAAATTAGTTACTTCACTCTTACAGCAGCTTATTTATTACAAATACCTCTTCATTACCCATCTCCCAATTTGTAGCTAATTAAATCCATGTTCTTATGTATAAAGAGACAGTTATTACTTTTTTTTTGGGTGTAGGACCACCAGCTTTCATCTGCTGGCTGTTATTCTGTGCCATATCACGGCGTGGCTGGTTATGGATGTGTGGAAAGTCTTCGTAGAATCATTGAGGTTGGAAAAGACCCTTAAGATCATCGGGTCCAGTGTTCGTGTTTGGTCTTGGAGACCTCAGTGGTGTTCTTGGCCCTTGTCAACACTTGCGTCTAATGCTCAAAAATACATAATTGTCAACAACATTGATGTCCTGGAAGTCTAAAACGCCACTTTTTGGG
>JAOXNO010000013.1:819318-830449 GCA_028565335.1 Limnodromus scolopaceus
ATCGTTACCCTTTGGGTCCTGTCACACAGCCAGTTCTCAATCCACCTCACTGTCCCCTCATCCAGCCCACACTTCCTGGGTGGGTTTGAGGTTTAAGGTTCAGAATTTGGGTTTAGGAGGTACTGTTAGACGACAGGTTCTGAGTTAACGTTACACTTTGGGGTTTTGGTTTACAGCGAGGTTGCAGTCTTCGGGTTAAGGGTTAAGATGGGGTTAAGGGTTGAGGTTCGTGACAGGGATGTAGGGTTAAGGTTGGATTTAGGAGGCATGGTTAGATTACGGGTGATAAATTAGGGTTACGGTTTAGGGTTAAGGGTTAGGGTATAGAGCTAAGGGGTTAGATTTATGGGAAGGATGTAGGGTTAAGGTTAAAATTTAGGATCGGGGGCTAGGGTTTAGGATCAGGGTTAGTGTTTACAGCAAGAGTGTAGGGTCAGGGTTTGCAGCAAGGGTCAGGATTAGATTTATGAGGTAGGAGTTAGGGATAGGGGTTAGGGTCAGATCTTAGCATACAGGGTTAGAGTTAGGGTTAGGGTTAGAGTAAGGTTTTAGGGTTAAGGGTTAGGTTTGGGTTTAGGGTTGAGGTTTACGGCAAGGATGTAGGGTTAAGGTTTAGAATTTGGATTTAGAAGGTATGGTTGGATTACAGGTTATGAGTTAGGGACAGGGTTTAGGGTCAGATCTTAGCATATAGGGTTAGGGTATAGGACTGTGTTTATGTGTGGGGCTACGGCTATGGGTTAGGATTGGGGTCAGGGTATAGGATTTGGCTTCGCAGCAAGGGAGCAGGGTTGGGGTTAAGACTGAGGGTTAGACTTGGGGTTTATGGTGAAGGCATTGGGCTAGGGCTGAGGTTTAAGGTTAGGGTTAGGGTTGGAGTTACTGGTCATGGGTTAGGGTTGGGTTTACTGGTCATGGGTTAGGGTTGGATTTACTAGTCATGGGTTAGGGTTGGGTTTACTGGTCATGGGTTAGGGTTGGGTTTACTGGTTACGGGTTAGGGTTGGGTTTACTGGTTACGGGTTAGGGTTGGGTTTACTGGTTACGGGTTAGGGTTGGGTTTACCGGTCATGGGTTAGGGTTGGATTTACTAGTCATGGGTTAGGGTTGGGTTTACTGATCATGGGTTAGGGTTGGGTTTACTGGTCATGGGTTAGGGTTGGGTTTACTGGTTACGGGTTAGGGTTGGATTTACTGGTCATGGGTTAGGGTTGGGTTTACTGGTCATGGGTTAGGGTTGGGTTTACTGGTCATGGGTTAGGGTTGGATTTACTGGTCAAGGGTTAGGGTTGGGTTTACTGGTCATGGGTTAGGGTTGGATTTACTGGTCATGGGTTAGGGTTGGATTTACTGGTCAAGGGTTAGGGTTTAAGATTAAGGCACAGGTTATCTTCTAAGGTGAGGTTCCAGGGCTGCAGGCAAGGGCAGGGTTTAGGATTAGGGCTAACACCAGGGGCCAGGGGTTAGCACTGAGGGTTCAGAGGTGGGGTTTGGGATCAGGACCCCCTGCTGGTGCCCACGCACCTTCTCGCTCCACAGAGCCTGGTTGTTGTGTCCCTCGGAGAACAAGAAGTCCTGTAGGAGCCGCAGCAGCTTGAGGGCATTGTGGGTGAGACCTGGCAAGGTGGCCGGCCCCGACTCCTTCAGGTCCGTCAGCGCTGACTCCAGCATCATCTCCAACAGGCTGCGGGAGACCAGGCGGTTCCATAGGGTGGTCCTCCCTTGGGGTGCACCCCACCGGACCCCGCTCTGAGACTCACCTGCGCTTGATCTCATCAGGGGGCCGCACCAGCTCGCACGCTGTCCCCAGCTTGGTGAGGACGGAGAAGACCTGCCCGCGTTCCCTCCACGCAGCATCGTCCCAGCCCTCCACCCCACGCCAGGTCACCGAGAAGACGATGTTGGTCAAGAGGTTGCAGAGCTCCTCCTCGGGTGTTTGCTGCCAACGGGGAGGAAGGGTGAGAGGTCCAGTGTCCAGCACAGCCCAGGGTGGTGGGCACGATAGTTTGGGGCTCACCTGGGGGTTGCTGGTATTGGAAACGTTGTCGCTGGGCAGCGCGTCCTGGTAGCTGCTCTCATCCAGGACGTTGGAGAGGCTGGAGCTCTTCCGTGCTCGCATTCCCGGGAAGGGCTTGAAGCTCTCCAGGGGTGAGGGGGTGTCAGGGCCGCTGGCAGGGGTCTGCGTGCCGCTCTCTGCTGTGGCGATGGAGCTGGTGCTGGCCAGGTCAAGCCCCAGATCGAAGGGTGACGTGGAGAAAGGCGAGAGTGGGTGGTAGACACCATCGAAGGGAGGTCCATCACCAGGGTTGGAGGATGAGCGGCTGGCTCGGTCAGAGGAATCAAAAGACTTGAAGTTGTAGGAGTGAAAGGACTTGGTGCGGCCACTTGGGGAAATGGAGTGGTCAGAGAAGCCCTCGGAGAGCTCCTGGTCCGAGGCCTCGTAGCCCAGAGGCAAGAAGACATCCAGCTCCTGCAGCTCGGCTGGCGGTGGGCTTGTCCCCTCTTTGCCAGGGGGGTCTGAGAGGTTGAGGAGCTCCAGGCAGCCCCCGTTGCCTGTGAAGCTCAAGCTGTGCTGGCGGGACTCGTAGGACTCTTTGACGTAGAGCTTGGTGAGCGTGTCCTGCCAACCAGCCAACCTGGCCAGTTGCTTCACCATGTCCTGCTGTGCGTAGATCAAGTGGAAGAGCTGCAAAAGAAAGCGAGGAGGGAGACCTGATGATGTTGCCCCAACTCCTTGGTAGCCTTTTGGGGGGGGTTGGCCCCTCCAAGGTTGGTTCTGAGCTTGGTTCTGAGCACCGCAGGTCCTCCATAGCCATCATGGGGTGCTCAGGCTGCACCATCTCCATGTTGGCACACCACCATCCCCGTGGCCCCTGCATTTGGGCATGGGCAGGTGCCCAAGGAGACACCCCGGTCACAGCTCCTTGCACCCACAGCCCTGCTCACCTTGCGGCAGATATCGAGCCGGACGGTCAGCTCAGCCCGGTGGGACAGGTAAACCACAGCCACCAGGTCCTTGTAGTTGGGAGGGTCTATGGACAAGGAAGAGAGAGCATGAGTGGTAGGACAGGTCCTTCTGTCCCCCAAAAGCCACCAAAGATCCCCAGCCCGAAGACCAGCTGAGCCTTGCGGGAAGCCACCAGTGAGGACCCCATGGCATGTGTTTGGGAGGGGTGGCCAGGGCCAGCCTGGTTTCTGCAGGGCACGTGGTACCTGCCCCGAGGACCTGCTCTGAGAGGCAGCGGAAGAGCAGCATGGAGCTGGGGATGTCACTAAGGTAGGCGATGAGCCCCTGGTACCCGATGTCCTTCAGCTTCAAGCGGTTCTTGCTGCGCTCAGGGACCTTCTCATACTTCAGCATTTTGTAGAGGACCTGGTGAGAAAGAGAGAGGTGGTAAAACCCCTGGCTGCTGGGGATGGCAAGAGGTTGGCGCTGGGGGCCCATCTTACCTTGAAGACCCTCTCCCGCACTTCATCTGAGAACTTCTTCTGTACCAGCAGCGAGAAGAGGACCTCCACGTGGCCTGGCTCAAAGAGGAAGGCAAAGAGCTGCTCCTGGGCAGGTGAGCCCTTCAGCAGGCTGTGGATCACCTCCAGCGCCCCGCAGACCTGCAGGACACAGGACCGGTTGTCCACTGCCCTCCACGTGCCCCACCAGGACCTCAGCAGCTTCTCCCCACCCACTGCTGGGCCGGCCCATGGCACACCGAGGTCTTTGGTGGCCAACAGGTGGCTCGGTGCCGTACCTGCTGCTCATCCTGCGTCCCGGCCACGTAGCTCAGCAAGCTCTGCATCTCCTCTCCGGAGAAGCTCCTGCAGAAGAAGTCCTTCACCAGACTGAAAAGGGATGTCTGCACTGTCTTGATGTCATCGGTGGCCGTGGTCTTCTCCCTGGAGGTGCTGATGGACAGACACGCACGGGCATTCTCGTTGGGGATGTGTGCAACCACCCTCCTGCCCCTTGTCACCCATCAACAGCATGATCCCAAATCCCACCACTGAGCCTGAGGAGTTTCAGGGCAGCCTGGTGTGGACATCCCTTCTGGCCAACCCTGCCCACTGGGAAAAGTCCATCCCATGGCATTTGGGTCTCTGCAGGGTGCAAGCACCCCCAGTGCCATGGGCACTGCCATGGGGAGTGGAAGGTCCTGCACCCACCACCATGCTCCCACACCAGGAGATTATCCCACGAGGTGCTTGCCGGGGCGGGGGCAGATACTGTCCCAAGAAAAGGGTGTCTACCCCAAACTGCAGCTCTGAGGGGTGAAGCCCACCACCAGGTCATCGTTCGGCGGTCTGGGCTGCAAGCGGTGGCTCACCCGTAGTACGTCCGGATGGAGTCGAGGAGGTACTGCACCCCGTACTTCTTGCGGATGCGCTGCTTGTGGTCCTTGATGACGTTGGCCAGGTACTGGATGTGACCTGCAGGGAGAAGGAGTGAGTAGCCAGGGAGGCCGGTTGGGATGGAGAACATCCTCAAGCACCTCCAGTTCCCACCTAAGCGGACGGCGAAGTCACTGTTGCTCCAGATGCGGAAGTCGAAGAGGAGATGCTGGTAGAGGAGGTGCAGCAGGAGCCCGCTGCCCTCAGAGGCCATCTGCTCCATGAGGATCTGCGAGGCCACCAAGGTGCTCATGTCCAGCAGCGGACCGGAGACCTGCCATGGGTGAGAGGGGAGACTTGCAGCCCCGGTGTCCTCCTTGGGGAACGGCCCTGGGGGCCATGAGATGGAACCTTTGGTAGCCCGCCATACCTTCTGCAGCAGCGCCCCGATGATGGCTGGCCCATGGCACTGCACCAGGCTCTCCTGGTTCACTGGATGGTTCTGGATGAAGTTCTTCACCAGCAGCAGGAAAGCGGCCACGCTGTTCCTCTCCAGCCTGCTCTCTGCAAGGCACAGGGCAGAGCCCCACCAGTAGCTGTGAGCCCTGCGCCCACCCAAACACCTTCCTACAGCGCTGCCTGCAAGGGGCATCCTGGAGATCCCACCATAAAAGTTCTCTGCAAATTTTTCAGCCCGTAAATTTCCCCCAAATTTAAGTGAGTGGAAACTTCTGTTGCTCTGAGCTTCTTGGAAATAAGCAGCTGGGTATCAGGAGAAAGCCCATTTCACCGATCAGGAGAAGGCTCCCGTGTGAACCCAACCCTACTATAAGACACCAGAGACTCCATGCAAAGGCAAGCTGGAGGTAAGCCCAGAGAGACACCCTCATCTTCCCAGAACTGCTTGTTTATGACTAATTGGGTCATCACAACATTATAAGACGTCAACGGTTTCTCCATTACTCCGTAACTCTTGGTGCCCCAGGCAAGACCTCTCCCATGGTACACACCAGCCCACTCCACATGGAAGTGGGGTTACCTCCATGTCTGCCGAGGTCCTCACCTGAAGACTTGCCCAGCGGGATAAGCATGCCCTGGGCGTTCCTGGAGGACGTCAGCTCTGGTCCCACCAGGTCGTTGGTCTCCTGTTCATCCTCAGGTTCTTCTTTCTTGGATACCACTTGCTCGAGCAGGGGCAGCAGGACACCCATCCCACCCACGCAGTTGACCACGTCCTGCCAGAAGGAGGCCAGAGGCTTTGCTGGGTGCTGCGTGATGGCAGCAGCGTGAAGGAGGAGGTCCATCCTGCCTGCTCATGGGCTCAGCCCAAGCTGGGGAGAACCAGGCCCTGTGGCTTGCAAAGATCGGGGTGTGCCCTGACCCACAGCACAAACCTAAAACAGGTCCCCAAAAAGCACCCGTTTTCCTGCACCATGCATGGTGCCCACCCTGGACACTGAGGACCTACGGGGCATGCAGGTCCTTGGCGGATCCATGGGTCATGCAGGTCTTTGGTGGACCAAACACCATGCAGCAGAGTCCGTGTAGGGTCCAGGGGAACCACCATGGCCATCCAACACTCCTTGGAGGTCCTGCCCCTGCCCCATACCCCAGGGGGGACCCAGCTACCTGCATGCCATGGGGTGGGTGGACCAGGACAAGCCACCCTGTAACTAGCATACCTTGATGTCCCAGTTGACCACCTTGTGCCCCGTCAGCCTCCCGTCCAAGCCATGGCTGGGAGAGAGGTCCAGGCAGATGTTGTTCCTGCAGGCCTAGAAGAGAGCACCATGGGAGTATCCTCATGCTCCTGGAGATGTCACCTATGGCAGAGGGACTACCAGCGCTGTCCCCATCTCCAGGGGGGTGGCTCCTCTCACCTGTGGGGTGTAGTACAGCAAGAGCTTGCTGCTGAGCTCCGCCAGGTCACTTTCCAGTGTAAATGGTGATGTGACGTTTGGTCCTGGAGGAAAACGATTGGGGTCAGCTGGGGCATGGTGGAGGAGACCCCAGTTGCCACCAGCACCCCTGTGGATGTCCCCTGTGTCCCACCATGACGTACCAGCACAGAAGAGCGCCTTGACCTGGGCTTGCTGAAGAGTCTCACAGAAGATGGCCACGGAGCCCAGGTGACCCTCCAGAGAGGTGGGGCTGCCCCACTCGGTGTCCTGGCTTCCAGCTGCCGTGGTGGCCACCACCCCCTCGGTGGGGGGCTGAGTGGGGGTCCAGGCGTGGGGCCCCAGAGCAGCGGGGACAGACTGGGAGCGTCCAAGTGTGGGGCGTGGGGTGAAGACCAGCTCCGGCCCGTGGGGTGCTGGTGGGTGGCTGGTGGTGGTGGTAGTGGTGGTGGTGGTGGTCCGGTGGCCCGCAGAGCCGATGCAACAGGAGGTGAAGGACTGGAAGGGAGAAGGAGATGTGCTTGGCCCCCAGCCCCATGCCATGGGGAGGGGACGGGATGGGTGACTTGCGGGGGGTTCCCCCACCTCGTGGAGGGAGGGGAAGCGGAGCTGCGCCGTCTTCCGCAGGTGCCCATCGGCGTAGATGCTGACGATGTTCTGGCCAAAGGGCCGCCGGCCAGCGACGTGGACAATGTCAATGCAGTGCTGGGGGGGGACAGAGAGGAGGTGTCAGGCGTCCTGGTGTCCTCGTTGCACCCCCCGACGGGGACGGGGACAGGGCTGGGGATGACACTCACCCAAGCTGAGTCGTTGAAGGCAAACTCTGGCAATGCCACCGTCATGTAGTCCTTCTTGGTGCAGACGGCCACCACCAACACCCCACCAGCGGTGAAGAACGCCTCAAAGCCTGTCCCGCCAGCCGTGAAGAAGCTGGTGGAGGAGAACCATGGTGAAGATGGTGGTGCCACCCCTCCTCTTCCTCACCATAGCCCCCCCCCCAAGGTCCCTCCAACTGAGCATCACCTGTAGAGCTGCCTCCTCTTCGGCCTCACCAGCGGCTCAGGCTCCTCCTCACTCAGACACAACCAGGCGTGGAAGGCGAAGGCACCGCCGGGCCACTTCTGGACAGCGGGCACCATGATCCCCGCCATGCCGGGCGTCAGGTCGAAGCACTGCAACGCCCGGGGGGGTCCCTCGACCCGCGCCATCCCCGAGAGCGCCCGGATGACGGGGGCCGCGTAGGGATGTGGTCCCCGACCCCGCTCGCGCCGCAGCAACCTCAGAAGCTGCCGTAGCTCCCCGGGACGGATGGAGAGGCTGCCCAAGGCCCGCAGCAGCTCCAGTAAATTTTCCGAGCAGGCAGCCGGCAGCGCCGGTTCGGTGGCCAAGGCACCCAACAGGCAGCCCACCATGCCCGCCTTGACGCAGGTGAGGCGGCTGGGCAAGGAGGCTTCGCAGAGCCGCCGGAGCTGGCCCGAGAGGAAGACCTGCAGCTCCCGGCAGGCCAACGCCGGCAACCAGGCCAAGAGGATGAGCAAGGGCTGCTCGTTGCGGATGGGGCGCACCGGGAAGGAGCTGTGGTCGCCTTCCACTGCCTGCCGAAACACAAGAGTCGGTTGGTGAAGGCCTGACCCCTGTGGAGAAGGACAGATCCTCCCCCTGGTCACCCTGGAATGATGGTAGAGACCCTGTGCAACACGCACTTTGGAGACTCTCATGGCTCAAGCCTATCAGAGACTCTTGTGCATCAAGTGTCTCGGAGAACCCTATGCATCTAAAATCTTGGAGACCCTCGTGCATCAAACATCTCGGAGATCTCCATTCATCAAAGGTTTTGGAGCTGCCATGCATCAAGCCCCTTGCAGATTCCCATGGATCAAGAGTCTTGGAGACCCTTCATGCATCAAAAATCTTGAAGACCCCTGTGCATCATCCATATTGGAGACCCTCATGCATCAAGTGCCTTGGTGAACCTCATGCATCAGGCATTTTGGAGACCCTTGCACATCAAACATTCTGGAGACCCTCATGCATCAAGCATTTTGGAGACCCTTGCACATCAAACATTCTGGAGACCCTCATGCATCAAGCATTTTGGAAATGTTGGCACATCCAGCAGTACCACATCAGAAAGGGCTCAAATCTCCCCAAAGCTGAGCATGACTCCAAGCTAAAGATGGCCCCCAGAGGAAGCCGATGGGAAACTAGCAGGGTGGAGAGGACTGGGGGGCTACTGGGGGGCTGCTGGGGGCTGAGTTCCACCATGAACCACTAGCACCTAGAGCTTTGCTCGGCGTGAAGAGGACATGCTCACCATGTTGAGGAGCTCCTGGAGCAGGCGTTGGGTGGGCTGGCCCTGGCTCCTCAAGACCTCGTAGAGGTGGGCGTAGCCGATGCGTTCTTTGAACACCTCCTGCAAGCACCCGGGCACGTGGGACCCTGCACCGAGCCCCACCACATGCTGCTTTCACCTCACAGCATGAAAATCCCCAAACCCAACCATTTTTGGGGTGCCCCCCCCACCTCGGTCCACTGCCCACCTTGGCTGAGGGCGAGTTGCTCATGATGGCAGTGAGCACCCCGATGGCGTGGACTGCGATGGCGTCGGAGCTGCCGTCAAAGGCCTACGGAGACATGGAGGTGGTGGGTTTGCCGAGCCATGGGGCTGGGGGACACAATCCACCATGCCTGGTGGTTTGGTTATGGGGTGGCCCCACACAATACCTGCTGGAGCCTGTCCCCATCTGATGGCCGCGTGGGGACTTCGTGCTGGGCTTCACCCACCTGCCGTGAGCTGCCGAGGTAGAGCTGTGGGACAAGAGGTGGGCGTCAGCCCCAGAGAACATCACCCAGTGTGGGGTGGGGAGAAGATGGAAGGGGGTTATGGAAGGTCCCCAACCCATAGATGCTGCTGAATGCAGCCACCCTCTCCCGGCATCATTTAGAGTCAGGAAGGGTGAGGATGGAGATGAGGGTGCCCAACCCTGGTGTCACCAAGGTGGGGGACACCAACGTGGTCACCTCGGTACCTTGCTGTTTTGAAGGAGCCGGATGATGTGCTCGAAGCAGTTGTTGCTGAGAAAGACGGCTTGGAGCACCGGCCGGTCCTCACAGCTCAGCATGGCCGGGATGGCATCTACGACGAGGTGGAGGTGGCTCAGCACCCATCCCACGTCCCCGTCCCCACATCCCACGTCCTCAACCAACCTACCCAGCATGAGGACACGGAGAGCGATGAGGCCACCGGCCGCCTCCGGCGCCAAGGAAGCCGCGGGCAGGTCCGAATTGAGCACCCTGAAGTAACCATCCAGGAGGACGCGCAAAGGCACGGGGCCGGCGCCGGGGCTGCTGCCGTGCAAGACATGGACCACGGCCACCACGCCACGGAGGGCCAGCTCCAGCAAACCGGGGGCCGGGGGGGTCCCCCCGCCTCCCCGCCGCAGCACCCCCAGCAGCACCTCCACCGCCGCCGGCGTGATGGCCCGCAGGGCGTTGGGCTGTCGGGATGATGGGACACGGAGGTGTGTGTTGGGGGGGGACACGACACGACAGGCTTTTATATCGCCTATCGCGATATAAATAATACATTGATATCGCGATAGGTGATATTTATAATATAATATATTATTTTATAAATAATACATATTCTTTTATATATAATATATCTAATATCATATATAGTATACTATATTATTACATTACAATTTAACATAATATAATATAACATAATATAACATAATATAATATAACATAATATAACATAACATAATATAACATAATATAATATAACATAATATAATATAACATAATATGGCATAATATGATATAATATAATATGGCATAATATGATATAATACAATATGACATAATATGATATAATATAATATGATATGACATGATATAATATAATATGACATGATATAATATAATATAATATAATATAATATGATATAATATAATATATTTATATCGCCTGTCGCGATATAGAATCCTTGATTGAAGCCATTAACCCTCAGCCCGACGGCTCCAGCGCGGCGGCTTTCGACCCATCTCCCTCCTACCCCACTCCCGGCCGCCCGCGAATTCATTTAAAGCCAATTAATTAATTTAAAGCCAACTAATTCAGAGCCAATTGTTGGCAGGGTTATTAATTAAAATTCTGATTTTTAAGCCCTTTTTTTTTTTTTTTTTTTGGCGTTAATTAAAACCTATTTCTGCTCGGATTTCTTCAGCCGAGGAGTTCTCATCTGCCACCCCAGATGAAGCAGCAGCTTCAGCTCAACCCCCTCTTTAATTTAATTAATTTATTATTATTATGTATATATATTTTTTTAAGGTAAAACCCATCGAATTTGGAAAATTAAAGTGCTTTAATGACAGCTTTTACCTTGGATCCGGAGAGGATGGCCCCGAAAAGATGGATAAGCCGGAGCTGGAGGGTTTCGGGGAGCTGCCTCCCACCTTGGAAACTCTCTGCGAGGACGAGGAGGGAAAGATTTAATTTGGGGAGGAAGCAGTAAAAAAAAATAAAAATATAAAAATAGAGGGAGGGAAAAAACCCCAACCCTTTTTTTAACCCAAATCCACCCCAAAAACCAACCCGTGGGGGCGCGGGACCCCTGGACGATGGAGGAGATGAGGATGCTCAATTTTTTTTGGGGGGGTGTGTGTGTGGTGTTTTTTGGTTCTAAAAATTGGGGTTTTATTCAAAAACAGGGGATTTACAGGCTGGGAGTTTTAGGTGATTTTTTTTTTTTTTGCAACGACTTTGCCAAAAAAAGGGGTATTTTGGGGGTTTCCCACCCCAAAAAAATCCCCTTTGTGTTGATTTTTGCAGGTTCCGTAAAGCCCTGCTTTAGGATCCTATACCTGCCCCCGGGACCCCGTACGTCCCCCCAGGGGACGTACGG
>JAOXNO010000013.1:901510-914476 GCA_028565335.1 Limnodromus scolopaceus
CTCTAGCTCTGGGCAATCCTGCTTCAGCAGGGGACTTGGACTAGATGATCTCTATGGTCCCTTCCAACTCTAAAAAAAAAAAAATCAGTGAAATTCAGTGAAATTCAGAGTCTGGCCCCTTCTCTGCAAATACCATCTGCTGTTGCTGCTGCTCTCCCAACCTTTCTCTCTAATGACTTGTGTCTGCAGGACAGTCTGTTTTTCCTTCGGTTGATTTGGAGCCTGAGCACTTCACTGCCTTTTACCGGCAAGCGTAGAAACCACCGATACACCACGAAATCGACAGCGACGTCAAATACGCCCCCGCAGGACTCTCCTGGTCGCTCCATCTGGTTTACCCTCCGCCGATGCGATGGCCTTTTAAAAATTATGATGTGTCTTTCTCCTCGCGCTAGAAATGCCACCTCCTGCGTCTTTTAATGGGGTTCCCTTCAGCGCTCTTTGCGTCCTGGCGTCGGAGAGTGCTTTAGGAGACAGTTGTCTTGACACCCCTCTGCTTGTCTCACAAGAAACGGCGTACCATGCGCTGGGTGGGAATAAAAGACACCAGGGTGGGCTGGATGTTGAAGGAGCCCTTTTGGCAGTTGCGTGACATGAAGCAGGAGCGACCCTGGTGGGCTGGAGCAATCGAGCTGGTGTGGGATTCCCCAGCCAGCAGATCCCAGGGTCCTACCTGCTGGGACGATGGAGGGGAGGCTTCATGCCAAGTCCTCAGCCCCTTGAGCTGTGTTTCTGCAGTGGTCCACACCCGGGGACAAGGTCGGGCTTTCAAGTGTCCGGTTGCTGCAGAAACATGAAAGGAAATGCCCTTTTTTTTTTTGACAGCTGCTGAAAAATCTTTTTGTGACGTCTCTGGCCAGACTTTTCCCAAGTTGAGAGCTTCTGCTGCCTGCCCCATGAGCTGAGTTTTCCCAGACAATTAGGACCCTTGCTGCTTCTGGTAGAGAAATGAAAAAAAAAACCCCAACCCTCTTCTGGGCTGCCGTCGTGACTCGATGGGTCTCTTCTGGGCTGCCATCATGACTCGACGGGTCTCCAAGCCTCCAAAGCAGGTTTCTGCAAAATTTTCTTCTGCAATATTATCTTACCAAGCTGAGCAGAGACCGTAGGGCAGGATCTTGTTTCTACATCCAGGACTGCCCTTTTGATGCTACAACCTCTCATCTCAGCAGGGCTACATCCTTTCCCACCCGGGGCTTGTTGCCGTGCCTGGGGATTCGGAGCAGGTGCCGGGGCAAATCCCAAGGTCTGTGCGTGGCAAAGCCCTCCATGCCACGCTCCCACCACTGCAATTTTCCATTTCCTACTGGCACCGGCTGTGAAAATGTCCCAAGGCAATTCCTGCCATGTTGGCTGGAAGAGGAGAACTATAAAAGAACTATAAAAGAAGGGGGCAGGAGCAAAAAAAAGAAAAAGGAGGGCAAAGTCCCGATATAATTTTCCTGTCTGGAAGTTCGTTAGCGTCTGTGAGTCGGCTGCAGCTGCTGGATTTATTTCCATCACACCCCGCCAAGGTGCCAGGCATCTGTTGAAGGTGTTTCAGGCACAACGGGGCGGCGATCGGAGCCAAGGGCTTTGCAGGAGAGCTCTGGGAATCACCGCAAGCGCAAGGCTGGGGCTGGATGGGGAAGGTCACAGCTCAGGACCGAGGTGAAATAGCCAAGATCGAGCTTTACTTTTCGAGCTGGCATCCATTTTTCCTTCCCCCCCTTCTCTATCCCATCCCTCCCCATGGGTAACGCAGCCTGGAGAAAGGCGGGCAGAGGAAATTTGCAGGTGCTAGTTCTTGCTCTCGCCAACCCTCCTCACTTTTTGTCGGGGGTCTCAGGGGTGAGGGGGAGTTCGCTCCAAGCTGCCCTTTCCGCAGTCGCACAAAAAGCTTGGCTGTCACCCAGGAACAGTGAAGGAGAAGAGCTCTGCTCTCGTGGAGAGCTCGGGGACTCACAAATCCAAATCCAAAAGGCCTCCTAAACCCCCCAAAAGGATGAAAAGCTTAGGGGAAAAAAAAAAAAAAAAAAAAAAGGCCAAAACACCCAGAGCATATTGGTTTAGGAGTCATGGGTCTGAAAAGGGGCCGTATGGTGTGTTTTGGGGGTGGCTCAGGACCCCCTCATGGTGGCTGGGGAAGGTGGCCAGCCTGCTCTCCAACCCAGCTGGACTTTAGAGAGTAACCACCAGATGTTGGGCTGTTTTCCAGCTCTGGCAATCTGTGAGTGCCCAGATCTAAGTTACAGGGTAATTCAGTGGTCCAAATTTCCAACAGACCTAGTGCAGGGTCGCTGCTCAGTCCCTTAAGGAGTCCCCAGCAGCCGTGCTGAGGACCAGGAGGCTCCTCCTGGGGCTGCCCATGATTTCCTTGGCTGCCTTTGGAGCTGGTGACCCAATCGTAAGGGCTAGAGAGAGCCCGTGGAGCAAAACCACTTAAAAAGGAGCTCACCCCATCCATTGGCTTATTTTGGTTCCCATTTCCCCACCTGCCTTGTGAGCGATGCTTGGGAAGGAGATTATGGTGTGAGCCAGGAGGTACCGGCAGGCAGAGGTTGAGTTAGGCTTCTTTTGCAGGACAAATGACACAGGATGGACACATCACGTTTTGAACAGTAAGTATGGACATGCTCTTAATTTTCTTCCTGGTTTTTAAGTCTCCCTGCCCCAAACCTTGAGAGCTGGAGCTATGCTTAAAGAAAACCAGAAGTTTTTCATGTAGCCACATGGTTATAAGGATGGAGCTTTTAGAAAAAAGTGAAATATGTGGAAACTGGGAACAGCATAATATAAGGCATTGCCACCGCAGGAGGTATTTTAACTCCCCTAGATGATGGCTGACCCATTGGTTCTTAATTTGACTGTTTGATCAAGAAATGATGAAAAGCTTATCATCCACCCATTCATCCGTCCATCCATGGCTCGTCCATCATTCCCATTCTCTGGAACAAAGGACACAGAGTCGCCTGGAAGGTGGGAATGACCTGGTCTTCCCCTTTCTTCTCTCCTTGGCCTTTCCACATACCCCATTTCCATCCCTTGGGTTGGCAGCTGATACGGAGCCATTCCAGCAGCAAAGTCTGCAAGGGCCAAAGGACTCCTTGAATCTTGAATTTCAAGATTCCTGTGGGATGGAAGATTTTGCATGCGATCTGTGGTTGCTGCTAAGGACATATACGTCTTTCTAAGTTAAAGTTACGCGTGTGAATTTATTTATGCATCTGTTTACATTTCCTCCCACTGATTTAGAGGTAAGATGGAATTCAGGAACAGTGCCAGGAGGCATCGCCTGGTCAGAGATTCGCTCTGGTAAATGTGTGTCCTGGAGAGAAGTTTTTCAGTAGTTCTTGAATAGCAAATGCCACTGACTTTGGCAAAAGGAGCAATCATCTGGGGCCACCGAACAATTAAAGAAGTTCTCAGCTCATTTTTCTGGTGGAAAAATGAGATCCAACTGAAGGAGCTTCAGTTCAGAAGACTTTTATTTAGTGTGCTCTCTGCCCCTGATCCATATGTGGCACCAGACAGCCTTGGTCTACTGAAAGGATGCTGCGTTGATTTGTGCCAGCTGAAAGTCTGGGTCTCTGTCTGTAACCAGTCTTTGACATGTAATTTAAGACAGGAAGGAAAAATATCCAAGTGCCTGAAGGAGACTGGGTTACTCCATGCTCTTGGGCACTCTCATACCTGTGGTGACATGGCCAACTGCTGGGAGTCAACTGGTGAAGGGTGAGATGAGAGCTGGATGTTGTTTCCGGCTATTTCCATGGAAGTCAGAGGTGAAACAACCCAGGAGATGATCTCCCTTTCTTTGGGGTCTTGCACACCAGTATAATTGTGAAACACGACTACGTCCTGCTCCTCTTTGGTAGGGCCCTCGTACACTCTCCTGCGGCACCATGCACCATGCAGATGAGTCGGGACTTTTAAAGAGGATTAAGGAATTGCAATGCTTGATGGGCCATGATGTTTTTGTGACTTCAAAGTTTCCCAGAAGTGGCTGATGTGTCTGAAAGTGGTTCCGCAGAGCTTCCTAAGCACCTGGAGGTCTTAAGAACATACAAAGGTCCCCCATTCGGTCAGGAAACCAACTCTTCCAGCCAACTATCTATTTTAACCTACGTCAGATAGCTGATATTCAAGGGTAAGTACATCATGGGCAACTATAAGGTAATCCTCTGCCCTCATAGTTTTTGGTGGTCAGTAAGTGATGATGTACCTGGGTCTGAAGTTATAGCTGGACCACTGTGCTCATAGACATCGTCCATGAACATATCTGCTCTAAATCGCCCCTCTTTTAGTTTAAAGCCATTACCCCTTGTCCTATCATAACAGACCCTGCTAAAATGTTTGTCCCCAGCTTTTCTGGAGCCCCTTGAGGGACTGGAAGAGGTTCCAAGGTCTTCCCAAAGCCTCCTCTTCTCCAGGCTGAACCCCACCAACTCTCTCAGCCTGTCCTCCCAGCAGAGGGGCTCCAGCCCTTGTGGCACCTCCGTGACCTCCTCTGGCCCCGCTCCAACAGCTCCATGTCTCTCCTGTGCTGAGGCCCCAGAGCTGGAGGCATCACTGTGGGGGGGGTCTCCCCAGAGCAGAGGGGCAGAATTTCCCTCCTCGATACTCCTCTCCAGCAGAAGACCACAACTTTACTCCAGATAACCAAACCCATTTCACTTGGCTCAGTGAGACCATTCCTAAAGAGTCCTTGTCATCTTGTCGTTTCCAAATGACTCTCCCTTTCAAAAACTGTGTTAAATCAAGACAGCCAAGAATTGCTTCAAGCTTTGTGTGACTTTTTTTTTTTTTCCCTTCGCGTTACGATGTTTGAAAGAAAAATACCCCAAGAGTTCTAATAAAACTCCTGCTGAATTTATTACGTGATTGTTAGAGAGCAGAAAACGTCCAGTAAAAAGCAGTTTTCAACAACAGGCTAACCTACCACAGCTCTTCACAGACTCTATCTGCAGTAGATGAAGCTCTGTTAAATAAAACAACATCTTGCAGGCATTTGGATATTGTAAATGTAACTAATAATAGCAAAGCCATGCTATTATTAATGACTTTTTCCTCTGGGGTATCTGCAAGACTGAGGAAAACCGAAGCTCGGATGAGATCATTCCACCTTGGACCCACCAGGAAAGGTTTGACGTGGGTTTTTTTTTTTTCCTGAGAGTCTTTCAGTTGCAACTGCCTGGCTGCAGGCTATTGACCTATTGTTCCTTAAAATAATGACTAAGACAAAGAAGAGAGAAGGACTTAGCTGTCCATCTGTATTTAATGGAGAATTATGGCATGTTTGTAGAGCCGAGGGTGGTTCATGTCCTGGGAGCGCTTGGCAGGAGTTATCATGGCTTGATGTTTTGCAAAATGGTCGCTTGAGGCGTTCAGGGCTACTGGGACTTTGTCCTTCAGAAAACTGAAGAACAGCTAATGTGCGGAATTTCTTAAGGACCTGTCCCTCTCTCTGCGTGAAGCGTAACTCTCTGGAACGCCAAAAAACTTCTGGCAAAGGTTTTGTATGGAGATGTAAGGATGGGGGTCTTCCCATGCCTGTCAACGCTTTGGTTTAAGAAAGAGAAAAGCTTTTCAGCTGCTCTCCATCGGAGCTGGGATTGAATCGTGCCAAACACAAAAGGCAGTCCAGAAAGTTTATTAATGGAAATGCATGGAAGTCTCGGGGACGCCTGAAATAGTATGAAATGCTTTTCTCTCTACGTTAACCTGGGACATCTGGGGGTGCATCGACTCGCAACTGGCAGGAGCGGGGCAGATGTTGGGAACGTTTAGGCCTGCGCTAAAGGAATCTGGATGGTTCCTCTGAACGCTGCGGAGGTCATACTGGAAGGCAGTTCCATACTTAAACCCCGTGAAGATGCTGTTCTCCTTTATTCGTGGGCTGGCTAAGACTTGCCGAAGTCAGTAGGAGTTTGGCTGATGGAGGACCTTCAAGTTTGGCAGGAGGCAGCGTCTGAACATTCATATGCCCCAGTGATCGAATGTGGATGGCTTTATTGCCTCCAGTGAGGATATGAATCTGTTTTCATTCTCTGGGAATAATAAAAGCAGAAGGAATATTAACCTTCTCGCAGCTTTTTAAATTTCTATTGGCATTTTGGAGATGGAGACTGCAGCCAGGCATCTTGCTGCAAAGTGATAAAGAGACCAGAGCCAGAGGCTTTTGAAATTCGTGGAAAAACCCCCAAAACTTCCACTGACTTTAATGAGTTTGAATTAAATTCTGAAATGTTGTCCATCTGGATCCCATTTCCAAGCAGGGTGAGAACTGGGGTGGAAGGTAAATTAACCTAATAGCGAGCTGCCTTTAAAATGCAGCTTAATCAATGTGAAATGAGTCAAGAGAAAGCTGCATTTTTAATAAATGGGTAGTACCACTTTCTGACATGATTGAACAGTTAAGAATGGGAAAAATAGAGCTGCTGGAGCCTTCAGAAACTCCAGTTACAGGAGTCTGACTCTTTTAGGTTGTGCAGATATTTAGGTTATGACTGAGTGTGAGCTTTGAGCTTGATGAAGCCCATGGCTCTATTAAAATTACCTCTTAAAGGCACTTTCAAAGGTATTAAGAAGTGAGCTACCATAAGTTTGGGGCACCTAACCCTAACTCCTGCTTGATAAGAAAGCAGAAGTCTGTCCCTTGTCAAGCTCCAAGACCATGTTCTAGTCTCTGCCTTAGAGTCATTTTGACACCTCTTACACAGGGATTTTGTTTCTGGACTTCTCCTCAAAATCAGCCCAGATAAACGTCAGTGGAAGCTGAGATCCCAGGAGACCTGATAATATTTTCACGCCACAATTTCCCAGCGGATAGAGATCCACCAGACTTCACAAAACAGAACTGCTTTCGGAAAGACGAGGCCTCCAATGCTTCAGAAACGGTGGAAGCCAAGGTCAGTGGACATACAGCCCATTTATGCGAGTGTATAAAGTGAAAGCGGAACCAAAAACTTTGATTTTATTTTCCACCACTTTAAAATGAATCAGCATCTCAGCTAACGGGTCATGGGAAGTCCTTCTTGGTGGCCAATGGCGCTTACGCTGGGCTTGGGTAAAGTAGGTGTGGATTTCCCTGATTTTAACATAGCAGACAGCATGATAGGGTTTTGAACCTCATTATGGTTTGCAGAGGAGGAAAAGAAAAAATTAAAGAGAAAAAAGAAAAGTGTTCCTCACAAAGGTAACAGAAGAATGTATGTGAAAAATTTGTTTCCCAAGGGAAAGCCAGTTTTCGTCTGCATTTGATAAATGTTGATGTTTTTGCAGTACCACAATTAAAATGCTGAAATAAGAAAGACCCTCGTACAGTGTAACCACCAGCAGTGTTGGAGATGGACCCCTGATACAGGGTGTGAAACCTTCACTGGCACAGAAGCCAAAATGCAGTGGGTACAAACCATTTTTGCTTTTGTCTGTCCACTGCAGATGGGGATAGACTTTTCGGTAGAACCTGTTGCGACAGGACAAGGCGTAATGGTTCAAAACTAAAATGGGAAAAATTTAGACTAGATACAAGGAAGAAATTCTTTACTGTGAGGGTGGTGAGACACTGGCCCAAGTTGCCCAGAGAGATGTTTGATGCCTCATTCAAGGTCAGGTTGGACGGGGCTTTGAGCAACCTGGTCTAGTTGAAGATGTCCCTGCCCATGGGAGGGGGTTGGACTAGATGGCCTTTAAAGGTCCCTTCCAACCCAAACCATTCTATGATTTTGGCTATTGCTGCTTGCAATAACGGTAATGGATAATCTATGCATTTCCCAGGGTGAGGTTTTCATGGTCTTTGGCTAAAGATTAATTCTAAAGATGATTATTAATTGTTCTCTTGGGTTCCTTGGCTGTTATTTTGGATCATTTTGCCTCCCTAAACATCTCATCCCTTCTTCCAGAGAAGCCCTTCTGTCCTGGGCACTCACATTTCCCAACATACCTCTCTACGGAGGAAAAATTTCACTCCAGTTCAATACATGGCAATACAAAGAGGTCGGTGACTTGTCCTTCTCTCTCTCCCCCTCCATGCTCCCCCCGGCCCTCCATAGCACGCCAGACAGAGCCCAGGAGTCCTGGCTTTTAAGTGTCTGCGTCAAGATTCTCCCCTTCCCGTTATAACTTCTTTAAACAAGCTCTAGATAATAAATAAAATAAATCCCAAGTCCTCCATGCAGGCATGCACATACGCACACATACTCTCAGTCGCCAGCCAAAAAAGAGCCAGCTCCACTAATGTCATAACTGCTAATTTATGCAAAGTGCCTTGTTTTGCCATCGAAGGCTTTTCATTCTTGACTGTAGTCCAAGCAAAATCCCATTAGGTCCTAAAAATTAATTTAAGGCACATTTCCCCAGTTGTTTACAATTACCCTCCATGCTAATTCAAGCAGCATGCCAATCCCCTCCTGCTGGCTTCAATTTATTTATTTCAGCCTAATTTCCCGCCTCCCCACAGTCACTTTGTGTATACTGGAAGAGCAGAAGATTCCAGAGCTAGCTGCATTGCAATGGACAGAAACTTTATGCTTAGATTCCCCGAAGAGCTGCAAGGCAGTGTGGGAACTCAGCTCCTGAGCTCTTTTCTGTAGCTTCACCTTTGGACAATGAGAAGATGAGAGTTGAGGAAGTCCTGGGGCAAGTCCTGTTTCCCCTTGGTCCTGGGTACGACGCGAGCACAAGGCACAGAGTCTTCTTCCATTGCAAAATGGTCTTCAGCAAGTTGCCCATGAGGCGTCAATGTGCCCTTGTGGCCAAGAAGGCCAGTGGTCTCCTGGGGTGCTTTAAAAAGAGCGTGGCCAGCAGGTGGAGGGAGGTCATCCTCCCCCTCTGCTCTGCCCTGGTGAGGCCACATCCAGAGTACCGGGTCCCGTTCTGGGCTCCCGAGTTCAAGGACAGTGAACTGCTGGAGAGACTCCAGTGGAGGCTGGACCATCCATGTCCTCGTCTGTTGTCTATCTATCTCATATCTGTTGTAAGGTTTTTAGAAGAGGTGACTTTTCTGTGATTTGCTTTTTCAGCCAAAATGGCATCCCATGGGGTGGGGTCTACTCAGGCTGTGCCCAGACTTTAGCAAAACCCTCTCTAATATTCTGGATATCTATTTAGCTCTTTCTTCAAGGAAGTCTTTTATTTTTGCCACTCATGTCTTCTTTCCTGCCATTGTCACCCCAATAAACACGTGGCTAGAATATATTTTCTTCCCAACCACCAAATCCTTCTCACTGTTCTGATCTTCTCCATGATCCCCTCCTCACCTCTATCAGGTCTTTCTCTCTGCTCCATATCTACCAAAACCCAGTGTCCTGGATTTTCTGCTCTCAGTGGCACATGTTCAGTGACAGAGTGAGTCCTTTATGAAGTGCCTCAAGGCTTGAGGTAGTTGGGGTGGGGGACAGGGGCTGCTGCTCCAGAAAGGCATAAGTCTCCTGTAGGGTCTGTGTCAACCACCCCTGCGGTAATGTCTTCAACTCTCTATGGCCAAAGAATATGACACAAGTTTGAGCCAGAGATGTGGGGCATGAATGAGATGTCCACACATGGACACTTGGTGTCTTTTGAGATGTCAAAGAGTATCTAAGACTTCCAGCCCATGTGGTGACGCAGGAGACAGGACCTCTGGAGACCCCCCTCACCTCTGGATGGTACTTGGAAATGAGGTGGGATAGGGTTAGAGAATAATTTAGATTAAAAGGGTCCTCTTTAGGTACCCAATGCAACCGCAGCTATCCTCAGACATCTCAGATGGTGCCAGGAACTTTTAGATGCTTCTCTCCCTGCCTCCCCCAGGAGTGGCGTCCCCCAGTGCTCATTAGCCTGCCTGTTGTTCTGCTCAGAGTCATGCTCGCCGCGAGCTCCTCACCCGCAGCTCGCCCTCATTGTCCGTGGAGAGCTCAGCAGCCTCCTGCAGAGGATGCCCAGAAGGCCTGATCCACCTCTTGTGCCTCCTGGTTTTTCTTCTGGGGAAGGCTGGGCCATGCTCCGCCAGGTGTGAGCCCCAGAGTCCCCCCACCTTCCCCGCTGCCCGTGGTGGTGGTGGCTCCTCCTTTCTCCGCTTTGTCTACAGCAGCTCCTGGTCCCCAGCTGGAGCCGTCAGCTTGACTCGGGACTCAAGCCGGGCCTCTGGGAGGCCACCAAAGCCATTTCAATGGGACAATTTATCTTCCTCCAGCTCCCTTTTGACTACGGTTGGCCGTGCGGCGTGGAAGCGTGGTTCCTGCTGGCTCTGCTGCACGCCCACCGAGCCAGCAGCCACGGTTGGTGCTAACGAGGGGGGGAAACTGCCATTGAACGAGCTGTTCCAAGCCTGGCCTGGCCTTCCAGCAGCAAACACCCCTGCGGAGCTACCCCACCAGGAGCCAGCCCTTTGAAGTCTGTAAAAGCTGGCTTGTCAGCGGCAAGGCTTGAACTAATTTGTCTGCGAAGCTCTCTAGAGACATCATCTCAGCAGCTGAGATAAGTGGTAGTAATTTAAACACCTACAAATTGTCCTGTTTTTTTTTTTTTTTTAATTTTTAATCTAATTTTATTTTATTTTTCCCCATCAAAATTGCACTGCTTTCTTAAGAGAAGGTAGTGCGCTGCACAAAGAGGTTTTAATTAAACTGAAGCGTACATAATCCCTTTCTCCTGTTTCAGCCGACTTTCCACTGATGGCAGCCAGTAGTATTTGGCAAAACAGGGCCTGGATCCTCCTTGTGCATCTTCAGATAAGAGGGACATCTCAGTATGGAGGAGTAAACACTTGAAACCCTGTCATTAATGGAAAGAATAGGCATAGAATAGAATGGTTTGGGTTGGAAGGGACCTTAAAGACCACCCAGTGCCACCCCCTGCCCTGGGACACCTCCCACCTCCCACCTCCCACCAGAACAGGTTGCTCAGAGCTCCATCCAACCTGGTCTTGAACCCCTCCAGGGATGGGGCAGCCACAGCTTCTCTGGGCAACCTGGGCCGGGCTCTCACCACCCTCACGGGCAAGAATCCCTTCCTAATATTTAATCTAAATCTGCCCAATTCCGACATGATATTTCGTATCACTTTAAATACAGGCTCTCTCTGCTGCCAGGGTTTTTTCCTCAAGAGCTGAATAGTTGCTTCACCTCCATGTGTTCCTGACCAACCTGCTCTGGGTGACCCTGCTTTGGCAGGGTCTCCAGAGGTCCTTTCCAACCCCTACAACTCTGTGATCCATCACTAACCCATGTCCACCTGTCTTTTAAATACCTCCAGGGATGGTGACTCCACCACTTCCCTGGACAGCCTCTTCCAATGCTTAATAACCCTTTCCATGTAGAAATTTTTCCTAATACCCACAATGTGCTGAGCTGGGCAGGTTGCACCGAGCTGGGCGTGAAGCACCGAGCTGTACGTATCGCACCAGCCTGTGCACATCGAGCCTCAACACCGAGTGTGAGCAGAAACCTCTCAACACTGTCCAAATGACCACATTTTGCTGGTGTGTCCTGCCCTGTCACAGGAAGGTGGCCTGCCAAGTGACTGGGTGGCAATCTCACCACAAAAAGGGTTGTGACACTCTGCTGTGACCAAAATTCAGCCTTTCTCGCCCCCATCACACATAGCTTTCCCTGTTATATGATGAAAGATGCTGTCATATTGGTTGTGACAAGGTCAATTTTCTGCTACCCAGTGGTTCTTGTCCCCGCTTCCTCTCTAAGCACGTCTGGCCCCACCACTGGTAGGTGGCCCACACTTGCCCCGCCACTGGTAGGTGACTCACATTTGCCAAAGTCATTGAATTAACCTGATAGTGTCTTGATTTTTGTTGCTAAAAAGAAGAGCACGATGGGGACCCTATTCCTCTCCCCTTGCTCTCATGTGCCTTGTGTCTCCAGAGGAAATGGGCACAAACTTGAGTATAAGAAGTTCCACCTGAATGTGAGGAAGAACTTCTTTACTGTGGGAGTGGTAGAGCACTGGAACAGACTGCCCAGGGGGGTGGTGGAGTCTCCTTCTCTGGAGACACTCAAAACTCGCCTGGACAATTTTCTGTGCAACGTGTTCTAGGTAGACCTGCTTTGGCGGGGGGGTTGGACTAGATGATCGCCAGAGGTCCCTTCCAACCCCATATCATTCTATGATTCTATGATGGAAGAGGTCTTGAGCTATAGAAGAGGGGAAGAAAGACCATGAGCAGGACGAGGAGGGAATGAAGCTGGAACAGCTCCAATTTGCTCATGCAAAATGAAAGCAAGACCCAACCGTCCTGTCGGCACCTCTGAGCTGTGACCCAACCAGTCCTTTCTCTTCTTTCCTCTTCTGCTGCAAAACTTGCCCGGTGCATCGCCTTCTTTTGTGCAACACGATGTCTCCATGTGGCGTGACGCTTCCCTGGTGGAAGGTAAGTGGGCTGCCGAGCTGATTTTATTTGTTTCCTATTTTCATTATGTGACTTTAACGATTCTAGTTCCAAGAAGCCTCTGTGCTCTCCCTGTCAGCCTTTTGGAGAACCCTTCTTAATTGGGGTGGTGACACCAATATTCCTATCAAATCAATATGAGTGCATTAAAGATGACCTTCAGTGAGAACACATTAGCCCAGTGTAAAGTGCTCCGTAGGAGTGTAATGGCCTTTTTTCATGGTGGTATAAAGCACTATATAAAGAAAATTTGAAGCACCTTTGAATTTTTCTTGCAGTCAAGTGAGAATTGTAATTTCAAGTTGCTAAAGGAATTGAGAGCACAGTGAGCTGGCTACAGAAGCCTACGTCATAGCGGAATTTGGAAGGGAAAGCAGGCTTTTAGGGTGAATGTTCTGCCCCTTCTTTCTTCTGGGATTTATCTGGACTCAGAAGTTTCAGCCATTCTGCCTCCTGCTGAAAGCTTGGGCAGGAGGAATCATAGAATGGTTAAAGTTGGAAGGGACCTTGAAGATCATCAAGTTCCATCCCCCTGCCCTGGGCAGGGACACCTCCCACCACACCAGCTTGCTCCAAGCCCCCTCCAACCTGGCCTTGAACCCCTC
>JAOXNO010000013.1:939062-958872 GCA_028565335.1 Limnodromus scolopaceus
GGATATTACAGTTCTGGTGACTTTGTGAGGTTTCTTGTCTTTTTCTCTCCCAATATATTGGTTTCCTCTTTGTCATACACAGCTTTTTTTTTTTTTCTGGTTGCCTCCATGGCTTGGCTGTTCTTTGAATTTCTCCTGCAGTCGGTTTTCATGTGATACATTATCTGCTTTCTGTTGACGTTGCTTGGCTAACATGGACACCCTAGTGTAGTCCTTTGGCTTGAAAGAATACTCTGGATATGCCATTTAGATATTCTGCTTTTGTATTTATTTGCCTTTTAGTTTTCTTGTTGTTTAGGGCTCTGCAAATCTTCAATGACAATAGGTTTGGCTGCACTTTAACAACCTCCACGAAGGGGCTAAAGGAATGCTTTTTTGTTACTATTATTTTTTATTGCTAGCTTCTTTCCAACTTTCTTTTTTCCTTTGGGACTCTCTGAGGATCAAAATCATCTTGGATTTCTCTGCTCCTTTTGCTCAAACATTGCTCCTTTCAATCAGTGGCTTTGGGTGCCACAAATCTGGAGGACCCACCATGAAGATGACGTGCTCTGAGTCCCAGCTACCTCACAGCCCCATGGGGAGCACCATGAAGATTGGAAGGTGTGCATGGCTCATGTCCGGGTGGGACATCGCTGTGTGATCACCTCTGGCTTTGAGCTGGACACCAAGGCAGGAATCATCAGCTTTGGGGCAATATATTGAATGCTACTGTGACAAAATATGTGCATCAAAACATGGTCTGGGGACAGGAGACCTCTAATTATGGCTCTAGTAATACTTATGGGCCATGTCCAATATTCAGACCTTCCCTCTGAACACCAGGTAGGTGCTGTGTCTCTCATTTTTTTGTTTTTAAGCTGTTTAGATGCTGTTAATACAACAACTGTGTATTCTCAGCCTATATCTGTGCTGTGAGATGGACAGTCCAGTTGCACATTCCTGCTGTATCTTGTCTCTGTCAGGATGGGACATTCTCTGGACACTTTGCCTCTCCATGAGCTTGTTTGGACAATTAGGGGGTCAGGCCCAGGTTCTGAGCTGTCCCATCAGCATCTTTTCAGATCCTGCTGAGCCATCATTCTTGGTCCCTTGAGTTGTGAAGCACTCTAGAAAGCAGAAATGCTAGATGAGGTGCTGTGTGATTTATTAGATTATACTCCAATACCATGTAAGCCATAAAATTCAGGGGAATTTTGGAGTTCATATTCATATCAACACTGTGGAGCAAGGAGTCTCACCAGGCAGAACCAGGGCAGGAAAAAAGACGTGTGGACATCTTGATACCAGCAAAGTGTCAGCAATTTGGAAGGAAACCATGGAAAAAGCACTGGAGAAATTGCCGAAAGGACTCCCTCAGCCCTCAGGAAAAATGAAAATAACAAAGCCTGTTCAGTTTATTAAACAACACTGTGGATGCTTTCTTGCAATTTTTCATAGCCATATGAAAAATATTAAGAGGAAAATATATGTCCAGAAAGTTGGTAATCAGTATCAAGTAGCAGATGACATTTCAATTTCTGCTCTCACTTTCATGAGCATGCAACTAATAAAAATAGCCCAGATATCTGACGTGGAACATGCCAGCACACGCCAATTAGTTCTCAAGTGATACTGGAAATGCGTCTGCTTGTCTGAAACACGAGGATAATTTAAGTTGCTCATAAACCTTAAGCAAGATATGAGTAGTACCTGGATCTTATGGTCCAGCTTTGACAGAACAGACTTTAAACAACCAGACCTCATTCTGAATGTCATAATTTTATATGATATTATATTCTGGGAATAGGAAAGTTTTCCGTGGTTAGATAATCTCTCTCCCTGCTCCAACGTGAGCTGGATCCCGAAAGCAGGGTCACTAAGGTTTGATTGGAAATCTGTCTGAAATAGCCCAAATGATCCAGCTTTTATCTCCTGCTCCTTCTTTGGGGGGATAACATCTGGGGTCTGTGCTGGGTCAAATTCCCGGCTGGTGCTGACTGATGGGGCTCCGGTAACTCTGTTGGAGGCAAAAATTACAGCACATGGCAATATGACACAGCGCTTTTATTGGGCACCCCCTTTGGTTTTATTTCTGGTTGTTTCTGTATGTTTTCAGAATCCGTGTGTATAGGTGGAGATCCAGTTTCTTTCTAGCTCACTCTTTGAGCAATCTGAAAAGACTCATGACACCATTCATGACATTAGGAAGTCACAGCCTTCCTTGCAACAAGGGACTTCAAGTCAAACACTGGGAACTTCATCCTGATGGGCTTTTCCTGTCCTAAAAATAGTGAAGCACTGGGGTAGAAAATAAGCTTCCTATCACAAAACGCCTCAAGTTGCGCCAGGGGAGGTTTAGGATAGATATTGGCAAAAATTTCTTCATGGGAAGGGTTGTCAAGCATTGGAAGAGGCTGCCCAGGACAGGGGCGGAGTCACCATCCCTGGAGGGATTTGAAAGCTGGGGACATGGGTCAGTGGTGGTTTTTGTCAGCATTGGGTTGGTGGTTGGACTCGATGATCTCAAAGGTCCCTTCCAACCCAGACATTTCTATGATTCTATGACTTCATGCAAGTCATGAAAAATGGCTTGATTGTCTCACTAATAGATAACTCATGTCTGCAAATATGTTGCACAGGCTTTTTAATCTTGAGTGATGAAACAGAGGGACGAGGTGATGACGTGGCAGGTTCACAGGCTGGGAGAGGCACTGGGAAAAGGAGCCAGGTCTCTGAGGTCCCAGGCTCAGGCTTGCTGGGACAGGCTGCCTTTCTCAGCTTAAGGTTTTGATGCCTCCTACGATTCCTACTGGACTGAAGCTGCTGATATTTCTCAGGATCAGTTCTCTGCTGTGAGCTGAATTTGAACCTTTTCTCATGACGGAAACCATCAGACAGCCCAGCACCTGGACCATGAAGGGAGCAGAGTTGCAGAGTGGTTATTGCCACTTAGGTGGGTCTCCAAAACATTTTGGAAATTGGCACCAGCACCCAAAACTCTTCTCAGGCAAGTGTTGTAACCAGGAGCTTTTTGTTCACACTCTTTGTTCCTTTGGGTTCTTTGTTGCATGAAGGCACCGTTTCAGAGGGGTAGAAGCTTCTCCTAATTGGCTTCTCTGTGACCTCTTGCAAAGTGGGCTGGACTGAGGATAAAATTTAGACTATTTAGACCTTAACTTTAGGCAGCCTTAGTTGAAGGGTGACAGATTTTACTTCTCTAAAGCCTCGGATGGGTTGCCCAGCCCTGGGTCTCCTGGGTGCCCTTGTTGCTATACTTGTAGCGCTAATAATATTTGCATGTCTGAAAATGTAACGGAGACGTTTAGGGGGATGCCTCGTGCATTCCTGCCCTGTGTCACAGAGACGCTTTCAGCTATTCGAGCAGAAACATAAGCCTCACTATTGTGGACTGTGGGGCGTGCACCGGCGTTTTTGCTCAGCTATGTTATTGGCCATTAAATTCTCCGCTCCCTTTCTAAATCTGGCCACAGGACTCGACTTTGCAGACTTTGGCAGGGGTGAATTCCACAGGATGTGGGTCCATTTCCTCTAATTTCTTTTAAATGTGTCCACTAGTTAACTTTTACTGACTGTTTTCCTGTTCTCATTTCAGGTAGCGGGGGTGAGGCACCGGGGCAATGGACCAGCTCACACCGTGGCACTGTTGGTCCCTCCTGCTGCAGCTGGATGTTCACCCCTTGATTTTCTTATCACTGGTAGCCACTTGATGGAGATGCGCAAGTTGGAGACCATCTTAACCCAGGCTCCTGCCATCGTGACAGAGGATCCAGCTCCTCCGAAAAGGGTGATTCTCCTTATCCTAAGGTTTGATTCAGCCCCAGGTGTGTGTCTCTGCATAGACCATAGGGATGTACTGGAGTGGGCTGAGGCTTTGGTGTCCTCTGCTTCCCTCCTCCCTTGCCCTAGTCCTTGCCCAACACCGATGTTTATGCATTCCCATTTCATTCAGGACCTTATTTTTCTCTTTCCTGCTCCAGGGTGGGGATACAGGGGGAAAAGACCATGGTGAGCAGAGCTGGAGAGTTGTCACTTCTTCCAGCCCTTTGCCTACTGTTCGGTCTGGGTCTGCCCTTCCCGTGGGGCTGACCCCACTGTGGCTTGGGGAAGGGAAAGGAAGGGGAGACAAATCCCCCTGGCACAGGGGCTCTTTTTCTATCCCTACAGAGACCTGAAGCCACCTACGTCCTAAACGTAATGCCCCAAACTGGTATTTTAGTGGGGGTGGATGATTATAGGTCTTTCTGGGTCCTTAAAAACCTGAGAGTGGGATGGGGCTCAAGTCTTACTGACTGCAGCAGTTCTTAACTATTTCTTGTATTTCATATATTAGTGAGAATTGAGGCCATTACGGCAGATTTCTTACTTCCTTTTTTCCCCTCATCTACGCTATTGTGAATTGCCCTATATTCCCCCAAATTGCCATTAGTTACTTACTAGCCCTAAGTGAGAAAGAGAATTTTGTATTTATTGGGTATTGAAAACTTTTTTTTACCATTCGTTTGTATTCCAAAGAGGAACATTTCTCACAGGAAAGAAATTACAAAATGCTGATCTCCAAGAGTATCTAAGTATTTAATTTTGATAATGCTGACCTAGTCTGTTGTGATGATGTTGAATTGCTTCACTTTGGCAATACAGAATGGCTTTGTTTTGAAAATGCCACAACAATATAATTTGTGAGAAAGTGAAATATAAGAAATGTACCTTGATTTTGAAAGCAGCAGCTTGTAAAATACAAGTGAAAGCTGAGTGAATCGCAATGATAAAAGGGATAGATGCATTTTCTTTATCAGAAGGAAATACTTAAACATTGAAACAAAATGGGAAAGTAGAAGCAATCTGTTTCAGCATTTTCTCACTAATATTTTTCACCATTCTTGCAACATGTTGTGATGTCAATAAAACTGCTGCTCCAGCTGTAAAACTGTTATCTAAAACTTCCTTACTGCTCAGATCTAACATTTTTCTTGGGGAGGGTGGCCCCGCTGTAGGAATATCCCACAATTCATTTATGTTGGGATTTCATCTTCCTTTCCTTGTCCAAAACATAGATTTCTTTTCCAAAGGAATGGTTTGGGCACCTTCAAACATCACAGGAAAGAGACTTGAATTCATTTCATTCATCTCATCTTAGGATGGTGTTTGGATATCTGGGATGAATCACCTGATACAGGGTCTTTCTTTTCCACAGCTGCCTCAGTTCGCCTGGTTGACCTTGTCTTACTGATGTTAGTGGATAAGGTCACCTAAAAACGGTCATGCTTTATGGACTGGACACGAGTGATTCTCTCCTCTGACCTTTGAACAACAGCAGGACTCAGCATGGCTGCAGCAGGACCAACAGTTCCCCACTGAACTATAGCACAGCTATGAAACACACGTATGAACCCACCTGCAGACTCCCTGGGGTGGATTATACACGATGTCCTACCATGTGGTGTCCCACAAATTGAATACTTTCACCCACTAGGATTTGGTGTTGAATAAACGAATCACTGGGTGGAATAAGACTGGACTGTCTTCTCCCCTTCCAGTAATCTGTGATCTTCATTGAGACATCTACTTCCATGAACCTGAGCAACCTGGTAGGAGTAAGAAATACTCAGGGTTTCTTCACCAAGCACAGGGCAGTCTTGAGATGTGACATAGGTATTGAGATGCTACCATAATAGAGGATCGCAACAGTGCCCCATAGAACCTTTGGAAGAACCTTGATATAATACGTTCCGTAGTTGAAACTGTAAATGTTCGTTTTTACTCTGTGATTTTTTAAATTTCTTTCTTCTTCTTGCAAGAAAGAATCCCTTGATTGCCGGTTCCCCATCAGTGGAAGGAGTGACAGATCTTTAGCAACGGCAGTACTAGGAATTAACGGCCTTCATAAAATTCATCGGTTGGAAAGGGACTGAAGGAAAAACACTCTGCAAAGGTTACCAGGCCAAAGCCCTGGGGCAACTGAGAGCTAAATTAAAAGGGGAAAAAAATGAATATCCCATACTAAACCAAAAACCAAAACCCTAATGAAAACACTAAAAGCAATGATTAATATGACAACTGGGCAGCTTTCCCTGAAGACATGAATTCCCATCAGGGTAATCAAATTTGTCTTAAAAATGATAAATAGCGCTACCACTAACCTAAAAATGTACCTTGATCACACCAAGCTCAATCTCTTCAAACACTGGCTGCTTCATTTGAAAAAAAAAAGTATTTAAATAAACAAATAATATAAAACAAAACCCACAGTCCCAACACGGATTTTTTCAAAGTTACCTCAGTCTTTTTTGGCCGTTCAGTCCACTCCCTGGTGTCCAGGTGTAAACAATTCCCAAAAAGAGACGTCTGTATCCCTGAATTCCAGAAAAGGTAGCGCTTTGTCTTTCTTTCCTAAAAAGGCTGTCTTTATGCTGAGTTTCTCAACCAAACCGGGGATGTTTAGGCCTTTTGATTATTTTTCCCCTCTCTATTTTTTTTTTTTTTCAAACATTCCCCTCTACTTCCATTGGTGGCCCTTTATTTCTTAATGATATTCTTCTTCCTCTTGTGCAAGTTTATCTCATCTTTTCCACTGCCTGGTCCCCACAAATCCCACACTCCTTGGCAAACCTTTGTGCTTCACACCCACACTTGCTGCCCACCCTGGCCTCTTGGGGAAGGACTGGGTCTACCATAGTTTTCCAGACCCGGATGAAAAGGGGTATTTATGAGCACGGTCATGCAAGACAGGTCTAACACCATGTACAACCTTGATGAGAAAGCCACGCTCTGAGCTTTCATAGAATCATAGAATGGTTAGAGTTGGAACACATCTGAAAGATTATCAAATTCCAACCCCCTGCCCTGGGCCGGGACACCTCCCACCAGACCAGGTTGCTCAGAGCCCCATCCAGCCTGGCCTTGAACACCTCCAGGGATGGGGCAGTCACAGCTCCTCTGAGCAACCTGTTCCACTGTCTCACCAACCTCACAGTAAAGAATTTCTTTCTAGTCTCTAATCTATATCTCCCCTCTTTCAATTTAAAACCATTACCCTTAGTCCTATCGCTCCACTCCCTGATCAAGATTCCCTCCCCATCTCTCCTATAGGCCCCTTCAGTCATCAGTCCTTTCTCTTGCTCTTCTTCTTCCCTGCAGCTCCCTCCTTGGAGCAGCTTGTAGCTTTTGGAGGAGCAAGTGGGGCTGGGTGAAGACTATGGAAAAAAGGAGCATTTACCCAGACCTCATGACTTCTCAGGAAGCCAAGTGGAAGGCTCCATCTTTGCTGTGACTTTGGGTTGGTTAACCAGATGAGAGCAAGGCTAGGAAACACTACCTTGAATCAGAATCAGTTGTATTTAGCCTGATTTTCAAGCCTTTTCTTTGTGTGTTTCTCCCTTTTCCTCTTTGTTTCTCTATCAGCCAGCAGCCCTAATCCTGACACTACCGAGCTGTCTGTGTAGGTTGTAGACTGTTTAGGTTTGGGCAGATGATAGACTTCCAAGCACAGTTTCTCACCAGTCCTCTCTTTTATTTAGCTAGACAACTACCTAAACCTTCCCTACGCTTAAGAAACACCTTTAGAGCAGAGATGACAGTAATTTACCCTTCCCAGGCAGGATATGGTGGCTTTGTCACTCAAGAAAATCAGTCCCAGATGAATCAGGCTGTCAATTCAAAATAGAAGTGGCCTTTGCGTTTTCTACCTCCACATTTCATCACCAGTTCTCAGCAGCGGAACTAAACGCATTGTCCCTCATTATCCCAATGAGCTCCCAATCGTTTCAAAATGTGTATGTGGCATGTTTTCCCTTTTCTTGCTTAAAATGAATAATGGTTTGTCATTTCGAATCTGTCATGGTAGCAGCAGGGAACAAGTGAGTAGGTGCCATCCTTCAGCCTCAGCCTCTGGGCTCTTAATGAAGGTCTGATGCCAGTTAAAGAAATCTTCATGCATTTTAATCAGAGTGCTGCTGGGATTAATCAACAGAGAAGGGCAAGTCTAGCTGACAGAGAATTGTCCTCAGGACACTGGATTCAGAGGAGACTGGCCAAGAGTCTGGACCTCTTTGTGCCATCTTTTCATTTCCTTTGCTTCTGAGGCAAGCAGAAATGCTCACATTATTATTATTTATTATTGCATCAGTCTTCCTTGTATTCACTCATGCCCCTGACAGCATTTGTAGATCTGATTTATTGTTCACCTTTGAAGCTCTTAAATATCTCCTCTGCCTGCGAGGTCCACAAAGAGCTCACAAGTTGGTGGCTGGGCAGTTAAGCCAGCTGTCATTTGGCTGTCATCTTCACCCAAACTGGGACAAGCACAGTATTTAAAGAGATGGAGCTGTGGTCCATGACTGGTGTTTCAGATTCCTATGGTACTCCTCTGTACGGTAAAATCTTCCTTACTGAGCTTTGCATCCCAGAAAATCTTCCTACCCTGGCTTTGACATTAACAGGAATAAATAATTTTGGTTGATAACCATAGTGTCCTCCTGGAAAAGGGAAATATTTAGCTCTTTTCCTGCAGTGGCCACCTTCTAAAAGAAAGTGCTATAGATATGGGCTTCTTGAAAGTAAGTAGGTGTCTATAAACACTGGCACATGAGAGGCACTGGGGGGGTGCATCCACAGTTTGGTAGGATGAAGTACAGACTTCTACAGAGCCCCTGCCCCAGTGGAGACAAAGATATGAATAAATGATAAATATGAATATGAATAATGGTGAAAAAGCAGCCGGCAGCAATGCTACTAGACACCAAATGCTCTTTTCTGCCATTCCCAGCAGGAGTTTCATCCTGGAGCTCTTTGAGGTGTACTAATCCTTCCACATCTTGCCAAAAAAGACAATGTTGGAAGGTCTCTGAGGCACAAGCCTGGCTGTAGTAACTCTCAGATGTCCTACTGGTCTGCAAAGTGTGAGGTGAGCCTTGGTATGATTTTGAGAAGTTTCATGCAGAAAAAAAACAAGAGCATTCAAACCCTTGTGTTCTCCGGAGCATATCTGGAGTATCTCTCCAAATATACATGACCTTGTTAACTAAGGTGGGATCTGTTGGGATCTTTGAGTATTCACTAGAGGATTTTGTGTATTTATTTTTGAGATCTGGGAGGCACCAGAGGACAACAGATAAAGAACCTGCTAGCAAATAGGCTAGGATTTGTGAAAAGCCACAGCCTGTCATCCTGCATAGGAAACTGCCACTGCTAGGTGTCTACCAGACTTAGAAGACTTGTTTCAGCAAGGCTGGGACTCAAGGAGGTGGAAAGAAAAAACCCTTTGAATTTCACCCCACAGTTTTCCGTGCATCAGTCAAGCAGAGGAACAGGTTGCCCAGAGAAGTTGTGCGGTCTCCATCCCGAGGTCTTTAAGACCCAGTTGAACAAAGCTGTGAATAACCCAGTCTGATCTCTGCTTTGAGCAGGAGGTTGGACTCGGAATGTCTCGAGGTCCCTTTCAATCTGAGTTATTCTGTGATGGTATGATATCCAACTCCATAACTTGGAGCGAGGCCACAGCATATCTCCAGAAAAGAAGCATCTGGTCCTGGTTTAGAGAATGTAAGCAAGGCCATGTTTTGGATTGCAGCTGAACCCGCCCATAACTAATCTCCCACCATATGACAAGGACCATATGTCCTGCCATGTGGTGGTAACTGCATGGGAGTGAGGGAGATTATTACATCCTCTTTCATCTCCAGGATAAATCTTCTCGGGTAGAGAATCTGTATTTCCTTAGTGAAGTTGTTCCATTGAATTGAATTATACATGGCATTAAAAGAGCAATTCTATGCATGATTACTGCTTTGGACCTTTCTGGTTTTCTCTGCCATCAGGAGTTTGTTCTGTCGTTGCCTCTCAGGTGAAAGGGTCTCTGAAATATCAGCTACCTTCTGTCGTTGCGTATCTTTCTCAACTAGACCTTTTAACCTTCTCTGCAACGTCTGAGCTCCTCAACGCGCTCAGCTGGGACCTTGGCAGGTATCCAAAACCCAACAGGACGAGGAAGGCTGTCCCTTGTTGCCAAACCCCAATAGGTCAAAGTGGTCCGTAATGACTCACAAATGATTCAAGCCAGTGCTCAGCGCTGAGTGTTCCTCGCTTGATTTATAGACTTACCTTCAAAAAACAGGAGAGAGAATGCAACCTGACTGCAGCTTCTCGCTATGACTTCAGAGCAAAAGCGGCTGAGACAAGACCAAGGTGAGGTTCCTTTTTAGTCAGAGGGCACGTAACTTGGAGAAAACCTCAGGGTATTGTGGGAGTCACAGAGATGAGTAACCATGTCATAGAACTGAGGAGTCAAAGGATGGAAGGCGTTTAATAAAGAACATATATTTTCCTGTGCGAGAATCTCTCCTCTCTCAGATAATACAGGCTGAAATGATAACACCTGCTGAACCATTTCCACCAATGTCAGTCCCTCCACTCAGTGGAGAGACCAAGAGGGGTGGGGACCTTGAGTTACCACCTGGAGACCTTGAATTACCACCTGGAGGTGCCTTTCTTGCTCTACTCAGTGCACAGGGAAAGGAAAAGGATTCCAGACTTAGATCTTCATGTGGTAGGTTGCAGTCAGGACCTAGGCCTATAGGTTCCTTGGCTTCCTGTGGGCTTAAGAGCAGTATTCAGCAGAATTCAGAGGTCCATTTTGGCCCTGATAGCATTATGACAGCTAATGGTGAGCCAGATCTCATTACTCCCTTGCAGACTCTGGGCAAAAATGGGTACTTCCAGAAAGCAGTTCACTCCATAGTAACATATATGACTAAGATACAAGGTCAGTACTATTTCTGTCTGGAGACATCAGTGGCGATAAAGAGTTCTCATCTTGCTCAGATGTCAATGCCAAACTCAACACATAGTACTTGGAGAAAATGAATGCTACCTCAGCCTTGCTTGAAATCAGTGGGAGGTGATGTCCCCAAGACTTGATTGACTCTGAGGTAGGTGACTAACTACTTACGTGAATCCAACTCCCGTCCTTTCTCCCTATTTGTAACAATTGGCTGACTCTGTGTCACGATGCCAAGACATCTTCCTGTGGATGGACCTTGGTGCTTGCTCTTTCCCCAGCAAATCGCTCTTGAGAAGCTCACACATTCCACCTTGCCTTGGCCTCGCACATGACAGACCGTTGCTTGGCTTTCACAGATACTTGGGGTGGCAAAGGGTTTTGGGAAGACTGTTTCTAAACCTCTGCCTCTTAAAACTGCTCACTGGTTGGCATTTTTAGCCTTGTGATGTGCCCTGTCTTGCAGTCCCTATCCTTGGGCGTGCTTGGACAATGCAGTAAGGGGCCAGGAGTGCCCCAGGTCTGGAAGACCATGAGACCATGACTGCTTAGTGTATGATGGTCACAGACTCTAGAGCCACCATGAGCTGAGATGGTGGCAAAGTCCAGCTCCTGTTTGCAGAAATGCAAATGTACATGACAAAAGCATTGCGAGCTGCAGTGCTTTCCCACCAGGACTTCTCCTTCCAACTTTGGAGACCTCTTTCTATGGGCTTGCTCTGACCATCCTCCATCCACAGTTCTATCTGGGAACAACTGGGACAATTTGCGTCACCTTCCTCATTGCCAAAATCATCAGAATGGTTTTCCCACTCATTGTCAGTCTTCTAGCGGGTAGGGGGTACCCTCTACTCGACCATGCTCCACTAAAGCTCAGGGAATGTTTCCTCTCCACCTCACCAGGGTCAGGATTGGGCCCTTATGGCCAAGCCATATGTGTTTTTTCCTGCTCCAGCACCCCCAAGACACCTCAAGGGTTAAGCAGGACTGGGTTGCCACTGGACTGAGAAGGGGAGATCAGTTTTCCTGCTGTGGCACGGCATGAATGTATTTGTAACATGAGCCAGAAAAACAGTCTGTGGATGCTATTGAAGATAACCCCAACGGCGAGACCAGGGCTGTGCTCAGCACTGAATATGGACCCTCTGCTGAGCACCAAATGCATACGTGTCCTTGTTATTCCTTCTCAAGCAGCACCCCTGCCACCCCTCTGACCCCCTTCCAGGAGCCAAGGTCTTGTGATCCTCTGCTTGTAAAGAAACCGTGGCCCCCAGAAATCTTAAAAATGCAGAGATGGCTTTGACAGACCTCCTGCTGGGGTCCCTGACTGCTATCTGGAGTGTCTGGATTGTAAATAACTGCACTGGGAGAGGGGTTGTTTACCGCAGCCTTGTCTCTGTCGTTGATGCTGAGTTCCATGTCAGGAGAAAAAAAATAAAAATACCCAACAAGATTTCAGCTTCCCTCCGCTCCACAGTGATTTGGGTATATTTTGGGACAGAGGGAGAGGGCTTTGATGGCAGGTGATGGTTGAGATGTGACAGGCACTCTAAGACAGCTTCACCCTGGTAGGAGATTTCAGTTTTTATTTCCATCGGTCGCAAACGTCGGTGTTTTTTGTACCGCTCTCGCTTTACCCGGGGGAGCTGGACCCAGTCAGAGCATCGTGTGAGGGTTTGCTTGGTTTCTCGAAGCCTCCACCCTGCACGAACCCCAGCTCTGCCCAGGGTGACTGCCTGCAAAATGTCACCCCCTTCTCCTCCCCCTCCAGCATCTTTCTTCTCCTGTGAACACCAGCAAGAAGCAATTAGACTTAAGGAGAGCGAGGCCAAGCCTGGGGACAGCCATCCTTCACGAGCTGGCTTCACTGTGACCAACCTGCCCAGCGCTGACATTTTAATTACAGTGTTTTATCCTTTCTTACACACTTTCCTCTGATAAGCCTGCTACTCTGCTCTAAAACCTCTCACAGCCCCTCACGGGGTTTGTCCTAAATACCTCTAATCTCTGGGGCACCTTTCTCTCTTCCATACATCTGGCTTCCCTCCCCACATCACTTTTGTGCAGCAATGGCACCCTTATCTAATTAGGATATCTACTTAGCAATTTTCTCCCTTTTCTGTCTGCGTTTGCCTCTATGTGGCTTTTTCAAAGTCAGTTTGTATGTGAAGTTGCATGAATAAATCAGTTTTACCCCAGAACCTGAGGATGCTGGGGCCAACGGCCAAATTTGCAAGCTCTGGGCAGCAAAAGGAGGGATTAACCCAGTGTAGCAAGGGAGAAGGCAGACTGGGAGGGGACAGGAGCTGTACTGGATCCCAGGCACTGCGAGTATGGGGTTGTGGATGTCCTAGGAAAGAGTGGCAGTGCTGACACTTCCCCCGGCGTGGGGATCCCTATGGTGAAGCTCGTGATCTCCAGGTCTCCACTTGTGGTAATTTGCTCTATACCTGAGAAGGAACTGGGGGTAGATTTTGTGGGTGGGGTGGGCATCCTGTGGGATGAAGGCATTCCCCTGTCTCCCCATTCCTTCCACGGCCATGGATTTGGTCCTGCAACCCCTGTTATGTGACATGGCTCCAGCAGAAGAGCTGCAGCAGGCAGCTTGTGTGCTGCTCTGAAAAGAGTGTGGGACCAGAAATGCAGTTACCTGCTAGAGCAGATCCTGCATGGGCTCTCCCAGCCTTTTCTCTTCACTTACCCAACTGTGTTGGCATCCCCCGTCTAGTGGGAGGTGTCCCTGCCCAGGGCAGAGGGGTTGGAACTAGATGATCTTCAAGGTCCCTTCCAACACAAACCATTCCATGATCCCATGATCCCAGCCAAAACTTGCTGCCTGCTGGAGCAGGAACTCTCATTTTATCTCTGCAGATCTTTCTTTACAACATCTCCAGTATGGCCATTTACTGCTGTTATTTAGTTCTTCTTTTTAAAGAAAATAACCCCACCAACAGCAAAACCCAAACTGCCTGGTTTGTTGTGGACTTGAAGTGCATGTTTAAAACTCCTGATATTTCCCTAATATTTCTTCAGGGCTGAGCTCTGCTGCAGATTTCCCTCCTCGGGGGGGGGCTGCAATTTTCTATCTTCTTGACCCAACCACTTGTTTTCAGAAGTATTGTGGGAACCCATTATCTTTGAGAACTTCAGCCCAGTTCTTGAAAGCAGCTGGAACTGGCCAGTGCATAGCACAGACAGAAATACTCATGGACGGTGATGAAATAAGGTTCTTTTCCCTAGAAGCCAGCCAAAAACATATCCCTCTGAGGTGCACTGTTACAGCCTATATTGTTCCATCAGGCCCCATAACTTCAACATTTGGAGACGGGAGGCTAAATTTAGGAGTGTTACTATTTCTATTTTAGTATCCTGAAACTGGCTCAGAGTCCGACACTGGATTTTGCGTTCCCCTTCGCCAAGTTTCTCCCACTCAGGAGCCCTGCCTCCATGGAGGCTCCTGCTATCACACGCCTGCCAGTCCCTCCCCAGTCTGATAGAGCCAGGAGGTTTCATCCACTTTTATTATGGTGATGAAAATCAAAAGTGAAACCTGGCGCACGGTGTTCAGCAGGGGGTGATTTTAATGCGTCAAGGCCCAGGTTTGTGGCTTCACATCTTCCAACTTAAGTAGTCAAGGCGGGGGTGGCACTCAGTGCAGGTCCCCTCCGTGGGAAATGGAGAAGGTGGTTCACTCTGTTGTGGTTTGAAGGACCCACAGCAATTTTATTGTTTTTTAGACAATTTTTCTATCACCTGGTGACCCTTCCCCACCCAGGAAGGGGAATCGGGGAAAAAACAAGGAAACCCAAGGGTTGACATTTAAACAGGTTTAGTAGAATAAGACTAAATAATTAATATCAATAATACTAAAGAATGAATATTGATCCCAATGTCAATATAAAACGTACCAGGATTGTACTCAGTCCATTCTATCATAGGAAGCCGTGCATTCCCAGCAGGGGACAGCCAATGTGGGACCCTGTGAGCGCTGTGGCTTTGGGAGGAAAGGAAGGGCTCAGGCGTCCAGTACTGGGGCAAGAACTTCTTAGGATCGTAGCCATCAAAGAAGAGAGAAAGAACTCAGCAAACTTTCTAATTTATGTTGAATGTGATGTTCATGGCACGAAATAATGCTGCTGGCCAGCTTGGGGCTCGAGTCTTGCTCCCCTTTGCCAGGACATGATGGATTTCCTGCTTTGAGCTGATGCCATCTTCTCCAAGCCTTGCAAGACCCATCCTGGACAGATATAGGACACGCAGACTGAGGCTTGGTGGCCCTGCAGCTTTAGAAACAGCAATAATTACCATGGCCCCAGCATCTCCTGGCTTTTCACACAGGGTATCTTTTTTTAAAACCTCTATCTATAACATCCTAAGGAGACTGGCAGTATGTAGTGGCTCCTAATGAAACAAGAGTTAGCACACTGTGGCATGGAGGTATTACACCACAGACAACACCACCCTGCACTTAGGGTAAGAAATGACTGGTGTTTCTCATTTTAAGAGTGTCATCGAAAGCAAACACATTTATTTTTATTTCTCTCTCTCTCGTTTTCTTTTTCTTTTTCTTTTTTTTTTTTCTGGTCAGAATAATGTCCAGGAGCCAGGACAGAGCTCCCTGTTTCCAAACCATCCCTGACTTCCCAGCTAAATCCATCCTCCCCAAGGTGGAACATCCCTGTGTGGCTTTGATCAGTAGCTATCTTCTCCTGGGCCCTCCTACCCAGGCTCCTGTCTCATTGATCTACACCACTGCAGTCCTCCTGACCTTGGTTTGATGGTCCTGTTTTTGCTTCTGCTTTGCTGCCAGGTGCCAGGGCTGCAGAAGAGCATCTGTTGGTGGTGGGATTTTTTCACTGGAGAAGGGGAGATGGGTGCTGGTGCTGTCAGGACAGTTCAGAGCCCCAACTCATGCAGTTGCATTTAAAAAGAAGTGAAATGAACTATTTTCTTGCTTTGTGGCCTATGAGATAAGTATTGATTCCCTTTTATTCTTGGTCTCTTTCTTCCTGGATCAAGGTTGAAATTAGTTTCTGGAAAGAAGGTTTGGCTTTATTGAAGATATTACTGCTTTAAGATGAAGTTATTTGTGTGTTGATTAAGTCATACCAAGCCTATTTATGCTTTCTTGGGACCTTTCCCGTTGAAGACCTCAAAACACTTCACATGAAATGAAAGGACCTTATCCACTTCTTCAAAGCCATCCACATTTGGCCTAAACAAGGAAAAACTAGCCCTGTCTGAAAAATGGCTTCTTCTCTTCTTGCTGGAGAGACAGAAGGGTCCACCTCAGGTATAGGACCTTGGTTTCTAGAGGTGGGAGCTGTATCTTGGGATGTCTTCTTGAAAGGAAACTGGTGTGTCTGTCTGACACCACTGGGCATGTGTCTCTGGTGGGCTGAGGAGCAGAGACATGAGTAAAGACAGTTGTCGTATGGCAAAGCTCTGGAAGATAAAATAGCTCAAGCACTCTGGCAGGAGGAGGGACAAAGCCTCCCACGTCTCCTTGTGGTTGATGAATCCATCCTGATTAGTCTGATGTTTCTCCTGACTGACCTCTCCATTTGGAGGAGTACCTGAGCTCCAGGCAATGTTGCATGCCTACCTGTGAGACAGCACAGCTGTCTAATTACTCAGGGGAGTAATTATTGATGGTGTCAGGTTGTGCCTCATGCATTGGTGACAACCTTCACTAGCTTCCATGTAACTTCATTTTGTGGCAAGTCTAGAAGTTATTTCCATTACCTGTCTCAGCTTATTTTTGTAGGTGATTTTATAGACTTCATTTAAAAATAGACTGGGTTTCAAAATACCTTTTTTTTCTAAGAAATTCTATTTCTTGGTTTTCCCTTTTTTTCAGTCTCGTCAGGCATAAAAAATATCCAATGTCTAGAGGCAAGTAAAACAAAAAGAGAAACAGAGGAAAGGAAAAAGCGGGATGCAATTAAAAAATCACCGTTCTGCCATTCCTTCACCTCATAAAGTCTTGAATTGCTACAGGAAATATAAACAGAACAAAAATAAAAGAAAGTAGCAGTAAAAGCAGAGTGAGCAAAGACAGCTTTTGGTGGACTGGCACATGCTCTAAATGGACCATATAGTGTTGCCAAAGAGTTTCATATCCATAGGGTTGGCTCATGAACTGGGAGGATTTTAATGGAGAAAACCAAAATCCACCCCCTCTAAACTTTGATAGAAACACATTTTTCTGTTCCTGAATTGAGATATAAAATTTGCTACCAGCAAGGGAGTTGTTTCAAGCTGAATTCCATTTCTCGTTTAGGAAAAAATGAAAAAACGATGTGTCGGAACAGTTTTGCAAATGCTTTGTAGACTCAGAGAAAACAGGACCAGGAGGGACCTTCAGCAATTGTGTGGGCCAACTTCTGACCCCAAGGCAGGATGGGAGCTCTGTGAACCACTCCTGAAAGATGGCTTTTTAACATGTTCTTGCAACCTCCAGCAATGATGTCATTAACTCTATAAGCCATCAACAATTTCAGCTCTATTGTTATTAAATATAGAAACTTGGTAAGGCTGTTCAGGTCTTTATGGAAAGAATCTGATGTTATGATTATTTGCATTGAAACATTACCTGTATATTTACTTCCAATATTGTTAGCATTTTTCTCGCTCAATATTTGGGTCACAGGACTGGAAGTGTAATTTTAAGAGCTGATATGTAATATTTGTATTAGATACCTCAGATAGCTGAGGTGTAGGTACAGTCCCCAACAGGGACTCAGTATTTCAGGTCAAAGCAAAATTTCCCTTTCAGACACCCTTCAGATTTGCTGAAATTGGCCATAAAAATTGACTCAAACCACTGACTTAACAAATGAAGAAGGAAGTGATTAGGATATGGGTTAGTGATGCACAGAAGGACTTTGTGCATGGTTAAAGACCTCAGAATGAATGAGTCTTGCTCTATTAAGTCTTTGGACCAGTCCCTGAGCCTCTTCTCCAGGCAAGGCAAGGAGATGGCTTCTATGTAGGTTTTGAGGGCCTGTTGGGGGCACTTTTCAGTTATCTGGTCATCGATGGGAACACTCTGTGTGCTCAGAAATGGCTGAGGTTGGGGCATCAGCTGAAAAAACGCCTGTGCTTTGACTCTTCCCCTCCAGGGGTACCCAAAGATGTACTTGTGGAGAAACCCAGCTTGTGCAGGATTTAATTTTATAGCCAACACTCAAGGTCCCCAGCGGAGACTCTGGCACAGCTGGGAACTGAGCACCCACACCTAGATCCCAAAGATGTGAATATGCAGTGAAACTTTCTCTGCAGAAGGTCCTTCCAGCCTTCAGAAGCTGGAGGTGGTGAGACTATAGCAGCTGGATTGCTGAGCAAGGCATCACTGCAGAGCACACCATCCTTCCCCCAGAGCCTGTTCCTCCATCTTAATTACCTTTTGGAGGGTGAAGTGAGACAGAGGTGGGCCAGGGGAGCGCTGTTCTTTGAGGAAAGTGTTCAAAACAAGCTCCCAAGCACTTATGAGATCTCACAGAAGTCCCCAGAGATCCTAATCTAGGTATGCTTGTGCATTTTTTCCATTCAACGCCTTTTTCTTTCATGTAAGATTCCTCCTTAGCCTGGTCAAAGGACATTTTCATCACGTTCAGAGGCTAAGCAAGTTGCAATGTTTCCATTTCCTTCCTGGAGACTACAAGGGAAAGTCTCAGGAAACATAAACAAAGGATTAGCCCTAAAATTGAAGAAACACCTTGTCATTGTTGATGCCTGATCACCTTTGGCTTGCACCAGGCCAAACAGAGCAGGGACTTAAACCTGAGTTGTGAAGCTACCAAAAAACCAAACGTGATAGAAAGACCTTCTTCTCTCCTCCCCAAATTTTGCTCCCTTGGCACAAATTTTGCTGCCGTTTTATACCCGCACCCTTCCTTCCAGCCTTTTTTTCCTGTGTTTTTCAACATTCAGCTCTGATGACCTTCAGCGTGGACTGTTGGTCCTCTTACCTTAAGGGAGGGGCTAAGATCTGACTCAATCCTTGTTCTTTCCCTGCTCAGCACGTTGTAGCTCATCTTGTTTGGACTATTTTTTTTTTTTTCTTTTTTTTTTTTTTTGAAAAAGCCCCAGTGGGAAGCTTGAGTCTTGTGGCACACGGCAGGCATTTCACTCTGCAATTATCTATCGGCGTTGCTAATCTGCTTCGAGTGGAGCTGGCCGTGCTCGAAACGTGCTTGTGGCTTTCCTCATCTTTGGCTCTTTGCTGTGGTTTCGGCCCTTTCTGAATCCCCCAGTGTTCAGGAAGAGCCGGAGCAGTTCTCACACTCTGTTTTCTCTCCTCCTTTACTTTTCCCCCTGGCATTCTCCAGGTTTTCACTTGCAGCCCATGTTGTTTTTTAAATACACGTTGAAAACCTTACGTTCCCCAGTTGTTTTGGTTTTTTTTTCCACTTTGGATGTCAAAGGAAGATTAATCTCCATATTGAACCTGTTTTCCCTTCTTTCTCTCCTTTCCATCTCCTTTACCTCTTCCTGCAGATCTATTGTTTTCACACTTCTCTGCTCCTATCAACGTCCCAACAACTTTCAGCTATTAACGTGTGTCAAATACGCATCGGGGTGTGCATCGCTAGAAGGAACTCTCCAGTGGAAGCATAAACCCCTTTCAGAAACTTATGTTTCTGAAATATTGTATATAAGCCACTGCCTGAGGGAGGTCGGTTACAGAGCAGAGGGGCAGCACAGCTTTGCTCCTTGTAATAGTTTGTTTCTTTGCAAAGAGAGCATAAACTGTACCATGGTAATGGCAAAACCAACTCTCATCCTCTTTGAGCAAACAGAGAAACACAGATAATCAGGACTTTGTATCTGTTGACTTTGGTTAGTAAGATCATAAATAACCCATAGGATGATCTGAACTGCTGCAGAATGTGTATTGGGGAGGGACTCTTTATCAGGGAATGGAGTGATAGGATGAGTGATAATAGTTTTGAACTGAAAGAGGGGAGATTTAGATTAGCTATTAGGAAGAACTTCTTTGGTGTGAGGGTGGTGAGAGCCTGGCCCAGGTTG